>JAESUZ010000148.1:3008604-3538416 GCA_017311185.1 Proteles cristata cristata | reverse complement strand
TTATATCTCAATAAAGCTTTTTAAAAATTGGTTGTGGTTGCTAGAAAGGAACAAAAGGTAAAATAAACTCATAGATTTTGCAAAGAGAGAAAAAGTTACTAATAGCAACAAGAGGGATTATAAACATAGATCCTATAGCCATAAAACAATGTTAATGGATTTGACAAATAGAGAAGTTCCCTATAAAATCCTACTTAACAAAACTGACACTGTTTTTTTGTTTATTTATTCTGAGAGAGAGCGAGAGAGCACTAGTGTGCGTGTGCTAGCAAGTGAGAGAGGAGCAGAGAAAGTGGGAGAGAGAGAATCCCAAGCAGGCTCTGCAGTGTCAGCCTAGTGCCTGACTTGGGGCTTGAGCCCATGAACCATGAGATCATGACCTGAGCCAAAGCAAGAGTTGGATACTTAACCGACGGAGCCACCCAGCGCCCCAACACTGACACTTGATAGAACAGAAAATCTCAATAACCTGCCATCTATGAAGTAAATGAGTTCATTATTAGAAAATTTTCACACACAAAAAAATCTGAGACCTATTTCAAAACCTATCAAACATTTAAGGAAGAAGCAAAGCTAATCGTGCTCAAATTCCTAGAAACGAGGAGAAAACATTGCTCCTTGACATGTTTGTGTGTGTGTGTGCTTGTCTTAGAGAGAAAGATAGAGCATGAGTGAGAAAGATGGGCAGAGGGAGAGAGAGAGAAAGAGAGAGAATCCCAGGCAGGCCCCACCCTTAACACGGAGCTCACTATGGAGTGGAGCCCACAGATAATGACCTGAGCGGATCAAGAGTTGGACACTCAAACTACAGAGCCACATGGGTGCCCTCACTTCTTGACAATTTATGAGGCTAGAAGAAAACTAACACCAAAACCAGGGAAAGACATTACAACAAAAGAAAATTATCAAGTAATATTTTTCATGAACATAACAGAAAGATATTCAAAAATATTAGCAAAACAAATCGCATAATATATAAAAAGTGTAATATATAATTACCACGTAGGATTTATCTCATAAAATTGAGGTATATATAACTTTTTTAAAAAATTTCTTTTAAATGTTTATTTTTGAGAGAGAGAGAGAGAGAGAGAGAGAGAATAGGGGAGGGGCAGAGAGAGACGGAGACACAGAATCCGAAGTAGGCTCCAGGCTCCAAGCTGTCAGCACAGAGCCCGACGTGGGGCTTGAACCCACAAACTATGAGATCGTGACTGGAGCCAAAGTTAGATGCTTAACCGACTGAGCCACCCAAGTGCCCCTGGTAGGTATGTATAACTTTTGAAAATCAATCTAAATCATTCAGTTTAACAGTAATATTCTACATCCTGACAGAACTTTGGGTTACACTAATGTTGTAAGTGTCAAACACATAAGACTTATCTATGGGAGTTTAGGTATGTGTGAAATTTTTCATAACAATATGCTAAGAAAAAAGAATGACATAAATCTTTAAAAATGCTATAGAGAGATATAGAATGATGCTTGAATGATTCATAAGGCATACTATGTTTTTGAGTAGGAAAACACACTGCATAAACACATTGCTTTTCCCAAAGTAAGAAGCAACTAGAAAAGTGGATTCTATAATCCATATTTAAAAAGTGGGGCACCTGGGTGGCTCAGTCGGTTGAGCATCCGACTTTGGCTCAAGTCATGATCTCACGGTTTGTGTGTTCAAGCCCTGCATTGGTCTCTCTCTGCTGTCAGCACAGAGCCTGCTTCAGATCCTCTGTCTCCCTCTCTGTCTGCCCTTCCCCCCTTCTCTCTCTCTCTCTCAAAATACATAAACATCTTTTTTAAAAAGTGTAAAAAAAAAAAAAGGAAGAAGAGAACTAATCTTAACAAATATTCAAACACATCATAAGCTTTTTAATAATTTAAAGAGTATGATCCTGGCTCATGGATAGGTCAGTAGCAGAGAATACACAGTTGAGCTATATATGTAAATAGATACGGGAGGTTTTTTTTAAATGGTACGTTGCCATGTTTGTGGGTAAAAATCACTTATTCAATATATGGTTTAGTGTCCTCTGGGTAAGGGTCAAAAAAAAATAGGTTAGATCTCTTCTTCACACTTTATTATTTTTAATGTTTATTTGTCTACTTTAAGAGAGAAAGGGTATGTGTGCATGTGGGGGAGGAGCAGGCAGAGCGAGAACGAGAGCAAGTGAGAGAGCAAGAGCGAGAGCGAGAGCGAGAGAGAGAGAGGGAGGGAATCCCAAGCAGGCTCTGCACCACCAGTACACAGCTGGACATGGGGTTTGATCTCACGAACCATGAGACCATGACCTGAGCCAAAGTCAAGAGCTGGATGCTTAACAGACTGAACCCCCCAGGTGTCGCTCTTCCTTACACTTTAAACCAAAATAAATAAATGCCACATGTAGCAAATATTTAAAAATAATCAAGTCATAAATATTCCAGAAGGAACTATAGAAGGTTTTTCAGTAATTACAGGGTAGAGAAGGCTTATAAGAGTAACACAGCACTTAGAGGTCACCAAAGGAAAGATCATTAAAATACTACGTTACAATAAAGTCCATGGTAAGGAGCACAGTAAACAAAGTCAAAAGAAATAGAAAAATATTTTAAAAAATTTAAAAAATATTTGTAACACATTATCAATGGCCATTTCACGTTGTAAATGGCTTGCATGCATACATAAAGAAAGCTTAAAAACTCAGTAGAAAATTAAGCAAAGGAATGCAACAGACAAGATGGAAAGGGACTGAGTGAAGGAATGGAAATGAATGATTTTAAGGTGTTCTCAGAACTTGCTCTGCGATCGCTTCCAGACTTACTGCGGATGCCCAATACCACTTGGCTAGGTATTTCCTAGCATAGTTCTTTGCTTTGTGCGTCCACTTAAAATTGGGTCGAAATCCCAATGTCAGCCAGTCCCCAGAATTGTGCTGTTCGACAGGGCAACCACTATCCCCATGTAACTATTTACAATTAACTTAATTACATGTAGAGGTCAGTTCTTCAGTCACACTAGCTCTGTTTCAATAGTCACATGTGGCTAGGGGCTTCTCTACTGGAAAATGGAGATATAGAACATTCCATTACTGTGGAAACTTCTATGGAGTTTTTTTTTTTTTTAATTTAAAAATATGGAACACTTGACGAATTTGTGTGGCATCCTTGGCGAGGGCCGTGCTAAACTTCTCTGTATCATTCCCATGTGAGTATATATGCTGCTGAGCCCACACCGCAGAATCTTGCTTACTAAACCTGAATATATCAGATTCCCTGCAGAAGCTTATTCAATACATTAACTTCTATCTCGCATGTAAACGGCATGCCACTGCTTAAAACCTGCCAATGATTCTTTATCATTTAGAGTATGGGTGGACAAATTATGACCCCTGGGTCAAATCTAGCCCATTGGCTTTTTTTTTTTTTCCTAGTAACATTCTACTGTAACACAGCTAGGACCATTCATTTACTTATTATTTGCTGGTGCTTTTGAATCCACGGGCAGAACTGAGGCAGAAATGAGTAACTGCAGTCAAGAAGGTATGGTCAGCAAGGCTCTATTCATTATCTGGCCCTTTGCAAACACAAAACAAAACAAAATTTTAAAAAAATGTTTGCTGGTCTCTGACTTATAGGATAAAGTCTAAGCTTTGACCTGGCCTACACGGGTAGTAACTAAGGTCTTACAAAATCTAGCCACTGACTTTCTTTTCATGTCATGACCCAGCAATGACCCATTTTGGTACCTGAACATGGCATTCTATACTTTCCTCTGTGCCCTATTTATACCATGTCTCCTATGTAGTGCCCAACATCCTGACTCTCCTTCTGTCCTACACCATAATGTATACTAATAAATAGGAAAAAGAAAAAGGGGGAAAAGGAGGGTGCCTTGGCTGGCTCAGCGAGTAGAGCATGTGACCCTTGATCTTGGGGTTGTGAGTTCAAGCCCCATGTCGGGTGTAGAGATTACTTAAAAAATTTTTCTTAAGGAAAAAGAACAAAAAGAAAACCACACTCTTTAATCTCTTTATTCTCTGACCACTAATTTTCGTGGCTCATGCCAATTGTTACAGACAAAGAAAGTGGGTTCCTCACCAGGACAGATTCAGAATCCTAATGTTTTTTAGGCATCTCTGATTTTTTAAATATATGATGAAATGTACACTGCCTATCACTTCCATGCATACTTTGGTCACTTCTTTACCACAATAATGCAATTGCCTGTTTACATGCCTATTTCCCTCAATAGACTTGGCGTTCCCAAAGGAAGGAAGCCTGACATTCACAACTCTGACTCCATAACAAGTACAATGCCAGCACCGAGTCAATGCTCAGAGAACGCCCACCGAAATAAATCTCCCTCCCCACGAAGAATTCACTTTCTGGAATGAGAAATTGGAGGGAAGAGGCGGAGGGGTCAGCTGTTGATCATTTTTCTCTTCTCCTGTGAAGCTAAAATCTAATTTCTGGTGCCCTCAAGGCATAGCAAAAAATCTTTTGAAATTAGCATATTATTGACTTCCTTTTATCATGGTTGCTTAATCTAGTTTAATATATTTTAATTATTTGTTGGTGAAATTCACATCTTGAGGTAACTATTATGTCAAGTACAAGTTTAAAAGTCTAACATACAGGAGAGATTGAGGGTGTTTGTATCTCTAATATGTTACTAATGGAATAAAAATAACTAATGTGATTCCAAATTACCTTTGGAGTTTGGATCAGATGTGGCTGGTAAATGAGGTTTTTGTATGAGGTTCATTTATTAGGAATTTCCATGTAGTATCTATCCTTGTATTTTTATAGGACTGTGGGTCTGTTAGAACTTAGTTTTGTTCTAAGTATTCAGGACACAGAATAAACTGATTGCCATCCTTTGTGTGCAAGAAGTGGGGAGATTGTTTTGGGAAGATTTGTCCAGTTGGATTGACTGGTGGCTGGTAGGGCAAGTTTTCAAGGTAGCAATCCTGGAATCTTAAGACCTATAAAAATCCACATTGCTCTCAAAATTTTCCCAGAGGAGCCTTCAAGTCACACCTTTCACACACATTGCCGAACTGTGGATTGGGCGTAAGTCTACAATATTAACTCCTTATTATTGAATTCAACCATCCAGAATCAACTTCGGCTCTTCCGTGTTGTCCTACCTGCGTATGTAACCGGAAACACATCTTCGTCCAAAGAGAAAGTGCTTCCTCCCCCAAGGAATCGTTACTAAGACGCTCAGCGTCAGAATAGTTTTGCCTTGAGACTCTGGTCTTAAACGCTGGTGTAAGAGCAATATTGCTACACTGGAGGTGGTGGCTTTGATTTTTAATTCCCTTGAGTTTCTTCAAGTCAATCAAGGATGTTTTAAACACTTATGGCACATACAAACGTGAACAAGATGAAGTGGAAAGAATAGTTAACTCTGGCAACTTTGATCGATTCCCACGAGGGGAACTCAATACGGAAGAAGTCTGACTACTCGGGAAGCCATTTAACAACTTACCCTTCAGAGCTTAGGTCAGATTGACCTAGCAGTTTTGCCATGAAGGCCTGTTCAGTTTCACTGCTCATTCTATACCTGGTCACACATAATGTTGCATTTTCCTCCGTTTGTTGTTGAGTTATATAATGGAGGAGAGAAAAAAGTCTATTTTTAAAGCTGATTAGCCGGCCTCTTCTTAGGAGTATATTGATTTTATCTGTGAAAATAACCTGATGGTTACTTAACGTGGTTTTTTTTTTTAATGTTTTATTTTATTTCTGAGAGAGAGAGAGAGCGCTAGCCAGCCAGCGTGAGCAGGGGACGGTCAGAGAGAGGGAGACACAGAATCTGAAACAGGCTCCAGGCTCTGAGCCGACAGTCATCACAGAGCCCGACGTGGGGCTTGAACCCACCAACTGTGAGATCATGACCTGAGCCGAAGTCGGAGGCTTAACCGACTGAGCCACCCAGGTGCCCCTGATGGTTACTTAACGGGTGAGAGTTACAGCACCCTCCTGCAGCCCCCTGCCACCTTACACTTGGGAACAGGCTACACCTGAGAAACATTTAAAAAGCCCGAACATCCTATCTAATAAAACGGGAGGGGTTGTTGTTATCCTGGAAAAATCTGAACACGACAAAGTCCAAGTGTTGATAATTAAGAGGGGAAAGAAGGACAGACAGGGTTTAGCAACAAGATAGGAAAACAGGAATCCTGAGGAGCAAAGTGCAAAGTTTGTGATCACTGGGGCACCCTGGTGGCTCAGTCGGTTAAGCGTCCAACTTGGGCTCAGGTCGTGATCTCAGGGTTCGTGAGTTCGAGCCCTGCACTGGGCTCTGCGCTGACAATGCAAAGCCTGCTTCAGATTGTCTCCTTCTTCCTCTCTGCCACTCCCAGACGTGCATGCCTGCTCTCTTTCCCTCTCTCTCTCTCTCAAAACTAAAAAAAAATATTTTTATAAAAAGTTTGTTATCATCAGAATGGCCATAGCACTTAAAAAACAGAAATGCATAATTTAGATCGCAAGTAAACTGCTTTGCTGTTCTGTAAGCTCCCCTCCCTTACCCTGGCATCTTCCCCATTCTACACACACCTGGCTCTGAGAGAGGTATTTTGGGTTGATCCAGAAAATGATGTTAAGTTTAGGGTTATGAGATAAAACACAGAAAGTCTGTACCTGGATGTCTTTTTTAAAAAATTTTGCTGAATCTTGCAACTAATTAGGATCCATGCCCAGATCCATATAGGGTGGAGAAAAAGGAACAACCACAAGAGGATATAGGCATGACAGAGAATTGAATGTAAGCAAGAAAATGTGGCAAGAGGTAACTAGGAGATCTGCACGCCCTTTGAGGTACTGGGTGTAGGATGGCATCGTTGTTTTCCTCTATAAGTCAGTCTGTAGCATTAAATTTTTTTAAGCTTATTTATTTATTTTGAGAGAGAGAGAGAGCACAAGTAGGGGAGGAACAGAGACAGGGAGAGAGAGAGACAGAGAGAGAGAGAGCACAAGTAGGGGAGAGACAGAGAGAGAGATAGAGAGAGCACACAAGTAGGGGAGGAACAGAGAGACAGAGAGCGGGAAAGAGTGAGAATCCCAAGCAGGCTTCACACCATCAGGGCAGAGCCCGATGTGGGGCTTGAACCCCTGAACCATGGGATCACGACCTGAGCCAAAATCAAGAGTCAGATGCTCAACCGACTGAGCCACCCAGGCGTCCCAGTCTGCAGCATTCTTAAATTAAATATGCAAAGGCTAGGGGACTTGAAGCTACGTATCCAGAAGAAACCTAGGTTGTGATTCATTCCATGTTATGTATATTATTACTTTATGAGCTTCCCTCTCTCACTAGAGGAAACTCCCAGAAGGCTGAGTTCCCCACAGCTGCCAAGGGAACGGTGTGTGGCTATGACAGGAACAGCGGCTGGGACACTTTGGAAAATCACCATTTCCCACTATGCTCCTTATTCTGAGTAAAGCCAGAGGGCTGCAGCCAGAACGGAGGTGCTTGTGGTCCCCCGGGTGGATTTGAGCCCCTGGAAATGAGAGCGAGTCAGTACTGTATCTGGAGATGACTTTGGTGCAGACAGCTGAGGCATGTCTGCAGGAGAGGGTACCGAGCAAAATGAGGTACCACTCACAGTGGAGCAAGAACAGTTTAATTTTCGTTTAGGTCATCATTTGCAAATAGATGTGCAGCTGTGTGTATGATTTATTTCAACATCTGGCTGTAAATTCATTCCCTCCCCCCACCCACCCCAAGGTCACTTTCACTTATTTTCTCTCCAAAACTTTTGTTATTCTGTCTACTCCTTTTGCCCTCTTCCAAGTTTGGAGATTACTTCAATGATGTAACTCAAAATTGTGCAGTTTGTCACTCGAAAAGCTTTACGACTATCCTTTCTACTGTCTGTCATATGTATAATTTTGCTGAGCCCAGGATTTGACTTCACGTGTTGCAAGGCTTATGTGAAGGGACACACTGCTTAGTAAGTCTAGCCATCGGCCCACCAGTGTCCCCTCCGTGATCCAGCTGCTGTCCTCGTATCAGAGTGTGTGTGTTCTGTGCTGGAAAGATGTGGTATTTAAGAATTACTGAAGGGGCACCTGGGTGGCTCAGTCGATTGAGCATCCAGCTTCAGCTCAGGTCATGATCTCGCAGAATGTGAGTTCAAGCCCCGGATGGGGCTCTGTGCTGACATCTCGGAGCCTGGATCCTGCTTCAGATTCTGTGTCTCCCTTTCTTGCTCTCTGTCCCTCCCCCACTTGGGCTTTCTCTCTCTCATGATCTCATGGTTTGTGGGTTCAAGCCCCATTCTGTGCTGACAGCTTGGAGCATGGAGCCAGATTCAGATTCTGTGTCTCCCTCTCTTTCTCTCTCTCTGTCCCTCCCCTGCTTGCAACTCTCTCTGTCTCAAAAGTAAATAAAACCATTAAAAACATTAAAAAAAAAAAGAATGAGTGAAAATCCTCGGATGTCTTACTTGTGAATGAAAGGATTCAGCGTGCCGTATGATCACTGTTAATATAAACAGATGCTCTCATTTCTGTTTCTCGTTTCAAACTCAGGCTGGGAAAGGTAGT
Source organism: Proteles cristata cristata (assembly GCA_017311185.1). Classification (NCBI taxonomy): domain Eukaryota; kingdom Metazoa; phylum Chordata; class Mammalia; order Carnivora; family Hyaenidae; genus Proteles; species Proteles cristata. The sequence continues at coordinate 3,529,875 of JAESUZ010000148.1, read as the reverse complement.
GTGGAGAAACGTCCCCAGGTGGGGGTGCGGGCGGGGAGGAGGACTTTCAGGTAGAATGGAGAACATAAGCAAAGGAACAGACAGGACAATGAGAGAACAGGAGTTATTCAGAGGACTGCTAATTTTGTACGACAGGAGTAGGGGGTGTGAAGGAGAAGATGAGTGATGTGTAGCAGATATGAATAATAATTGTACAGAAGTAGTATTGATTGAAGAAGTAAGGGCAGGAAAAAACCAGACAAGGCATGAAGTTCGTCTGCGCCAAGATATCAGAGCCCAACTTTCCTTTTGCTATATAAAGGTAGCTATTTGGCGCTATCGACAATAGCCAAAGTATGGAAAGAGCCCAAATGTCTATCAATGGATGAATGGATAAAGAAGAAGTGGTATATATACACAATGGAGTATTACTCGGCAATCAAAAAGAATGAAATCTTGCCATTTGCAACGACATGGATGGAACTAGAGGGTATTATGCTAAGTGAAATTTGTCAGAGAAAGACAAATATATGATTTCACTTATATAAGGAATTTAAGATACAAAACAGATGAACATAAGGGAAAGGAAGCAAAAAATAATACAAAAACAAGGAGGGGGACAAAACATAAGAGACTCTTAAATATAGAGAACAGAGGGTTGCTGGGAGGGGTTGTGGGGGGATGAGCTAAATAGGTGAGGGGCATTAAAGTATCTACTCCTGAAATCACTGTTGCGCTATAGGCTCACTAACTTGGATGTAAATTAAAAAATCAATCACTCAATTTATTAAAAAATAGATAAATAAAAACAAAACTCAAAATTGGGAAGACAAATTAATAAATGAATGAATAATAGAAAGGTATTGCAAGACGGGTACCCTGGACTCTTCCTTCCCTTGGATTAGGCCTCAAATGAAGTCTCAACCCAGTGAAGTTTCCTTTCAGGTTTATTTTTGATGTCTGCATACAGTCCTCACAGTTGAAGACCGCCTTCCTGTAGTGCTCAGTGCTTGGCACACAGACATGGCTCCTGTGTGCTCAGGTCTGGTAGAGTTCGGGACACTCTTGATGGCCATTCTAATACCATCGTCTAATTGTGGTGGCCATGTCATACTGTAGGTAACTATGGAATCAGTATATTGTACCTCTGAAACGAATACATTGTCGCATGTCAATGATTCCTCCATTAAAAACAATATGGAATTCAATAAAATTAGGTCACAGTAACCGAAATAAAATAAATACAAATAAATAAATAAGAAACCCTGTGGCAGCTACGGACTTGATTTCCTATTGGTATTACCCTTGTTGAAAAAAAACCAAAAAACTGGGGCACCTGGGTGGCTCAGTCGGTTGAGTGTCCGACTTTGGTTCAGGTCATGATCTCACGGTTCATGGGTTCAAGCCCCACATCAGGCTCTGTGCTGACAGCCAGCTTAGAGCCTGGAGCCTGCTTCAGATTCTGTGTCTCCCTCTCTCTCTGACCCTCCCCTGCTCACGCTGTGTGTGTGTGTCTCTCTCTCTCTCAGAAATAAATAAAAAAAAAAATTAAAAAAATTAAAAATGGAACACTAATAAATAAATAAATAAAAACACACCATGTGTTGAGTGTTGAAGACACTGTCTTTTTCCCATTGTATTTTCATTCCTCCTTTGTGAAAGATCAACTGGCCATCTAATTGTGGGTTTACTTCTGGGTCTCCTGTTCTGTTCCATGGATCTGTGTGTCTACTTTTATTCCAGGACCACACTATTTTTAAGGCTACTGCTTTGTAATATCTTCATTTTATTAAGAAGCAGATTCTAGAGACTTATGCCCAGGAGGAGTTAAACCTATAACACGTAAGAACTACTACTACAAGACTGCAGAGGGCTTCCTCACCATTTAATAAGGAAAAACAGCTCTGCAATATCTAAGCAATCCCCTTTCCCCTCTTTTCCCTCAATACCTCCTTCTGTGCTTGAAATAATGACCCACCCAGACTTTTTGACTTGAATTTGATAGAATATTTGATGGGAAGGAGAAATAAGTTGTTAAAAATCATTTGATAACATTTATACACATAAGCCTGTGCTTCTTCGTGCTAAGATTCTGTTGTCACATGATGTCACAAATGGTAATGATGTCATAAAGCCCTACAGCGGGCTGAGCCACATCATACACAGTAGTTTCCTTGGGAGAAGGAGCATTTGAACAAATCCCTGGACATGAATCTTTGCATTTATGTCCTCCTTTTGTTCGTTTGGGCAAACAGTGGTTTAGATACGAACCGAAGCGATGGATCTCCTACTACAGGTATGTGCCTAGCCTTAACCTTGAGAAATTATGATCTATCCTATCATATACACTTGAGCACTTAACCAGACAGGCAGGCTGTGTTTCAGAAAGCTGCTGTTGGTTGGGTGTTACTAGGAAACTACCTGAGAGTCTTAGTCCTGTGTGACAAACCCAAGGAACATAGAAGCATAAAGAGTACAGACATATTGACTCCCTTCACTCCCCTTGCCCACCCAGTCCACCAGCCTCTGCCCTCAATCTGCCCTCAGTGTGGCATGGTGCTTCACACAGAGTAGGCTTCAACATGAGTTTTTTTCTGGCCCCATCCCCCTTGCCACCATACACATTCACACACACACATTCACACTCAAGTACATTCACATGTGCAAGACATACACACACTCAGAAACCTAGGTGATGGGGTGGGCAAGGCACGATGCAGGGATAGCCCATGCAACTGTACTGAGGAGCCAGAAATGACACCCAGATTTGCCTTCTAGACGGTGGCTGGGGCAGTGACACAGGGAGGAAGCTTACAGGGAAATGCTTCCCAGGCTTTAAAAGAATTACTTCTGGAAAGAGTGGATTTTGACCTTGAGTGGCAAACGGCTATCAAATGCAAAAAAACTGTGTGATCTAACACATTTTCTGGTGATATCATCTCTTTGACAGGAGCTAAACACGTCGAATCAATGGACACCAAACAGGAGAGCTTGTGGAAACATCTACTGGTTATCATAACTGTCATTATGATTATAGTTTTCATATTTGCCTGCTTTTTTTCATCTATTACAACTGTTGGGCTGATGAAACACCCAAGGCAGGAACGTAAGTTTCACACCCTTAAATTAAGAATGCAACATGTGTGTAGAGGTAGAGTGGAGGTTTCATTGTTGTTGTGGTTACTTCGTGTGAACCCTAGACTTCTACAGAGCTCATCTTGTACGTGGCTCCCTTCACTTCAGCTCTGAAATATTCTCAGGTACATTACCAATGTGAGCCTAGTCTAAAGCTATCTCCTATTGAGGGTTCAGCTCAGCCCCATTCTATTAATTTCATTATAAATGGAGTCTAGAAAAAGAGGGCTTGACTATCTGACTAAAACCCTGAGAATAAAGAAGCAGAGGGAGAGGGAGTTGGGTCTTTCCATTCCCAAAAGAATACAACGTCTTGGATAATCTACCATGTTAAGACCTAATGGCATGAAACATTCACCATTGGTGTCTCATTATCTCAGTCTCTGCCTTTCATATAGGAGGATCGGGCTGGCCCCGATATAGTAGTTCCCCAAATTTTCCCAGTACAAGGACTGATGACTACAATATACCCGTGCTCCATCCCTTCAGTGTTCCAGGGATATTGTGAATATAAATCAATCGGCATGGATAGACAATGCGATGGTGTAAACATGATAGAAAAGGGTGACTCTGGGTAAAGAGTTTATTTTTATCTTCTGACACGTTGTGACAGCTGTGCAGAAGTTGCTTATCAACTCGTGACCTTTTGGTAAAGTTTAATTCTTAGACAAAGTGAAATTCTCTCTGTCCTTCTCAACAGTAGACTTGAAACCACTCTGTGTCTTTTTGTATGCAGGCTGTGTGGTTATCTAGTGTGGCTAAAAAAGTAAAATACTCTTACAAAAATAAAAAGTGTTCAGCATGAGTTCATATCTGTAACCTGAGTCATGGCTTCCCCGCACTCTAATTCTTACTGCGCCCAATTTTCCTGCTAGAAGCAATAATAAAAAAAAAAAAGACCAAAGTCTAAATTGACATAGTACCTGTATCTTCTGGTGATAACAATAGTACTTCTGTTTCAAATTCTCAAATTCTAAATTTTCTACGTTTTCAGGCTCAAGAAAGAAGATGCGCCAGCCCTGGCAGCTAGACCACCATCCAAAATGTCATTCAGCGACTCCAAGACCCCTAGTCCGTGCAGTCTAGAAAAAGAATCCCTGCTATCTAGTATAGACAAGGTATCTAGCATCTCAATTCTAGAAAAGTCCTCCATACCCTCCAGTGCAGAAAGATTAATCAGGCCCTCTAGTCCACAACACCAAAGTCTGTCACCTGGTATACCCAAGGTAAACAAGCCATCAAGTCGAGGAAAGAAAAGGCCATCATGCTCAGACAAAAAATTCCAGTCATCTCACCTGGAAAACTATAGATCACGCCACCTAGGAAAGCACTATCAGCCAGCTCGTGCCCATAAGCCGGTTGATCAGGCAGCCTCATCCGATCCAAAGAAGGCAGTGAGCCCTCTGTGGCCAGCAGGTGTGCAATATGTAGTCACGCCCATCCCGTCACTTTGTCCACCCCACCCGCAAAATCACATCTCCTCACCCAAGCCATCCACTGTGCAGACGCTAACCGAATCCCCCAGACATCAGAAACTCAAAAGGTCGGTTTGTGGGCGTAGGGCAGACATTAGGCCTGAATTAATCAAGGCTTGCCAATGCTATAATGAAAGATGCCTTGTGTGTCAAAGTTCGGAGCCTTTGGTCAATAATGTTTTTGAGACAAAGAACAGAAATGCTGAAAACCCACTTTTTACAGGTGAAGTGAAGCATTTTCCCCAGTCCTTTCATAAGGCAGATTACAGAGACAATGTGAGCAACAGTGATATTATGATATATGACAGTGATGACAGTGATAGGGAGGTCACCATTCTTTTCAACATGACAGGCGACGAGATCATCCCTGAAGGCATCCAAGATAATTAAGGACTCAAGACACACAAGAACCACCTGTGAAGAAGCAAACTTACACCAACTATATGCTCAGTCTTTTAAAACACTGATAGTGGGAAATCTACTTGCAATCATTATTGAGATTACTCCTAGCCATCTTGGAAGCAACTTATTTAACACACAATAAATAAATGCATGATGTATCACATGATTGTACTCTAGTTATTATTGTAATTTAGGGGCATAAGGCTATTTTGACGTATCTGATGGAGACCTGGTCACTTGAGTGGGAACCAGGTGCATATGTGCACCGCAAATCTAAAAAGGGATCGCAAACTACATGGAGGGACCTGGAAGGTATTATGCTGAGTGAAGGCAGTCAGAGAAAGACAAGTATCATATGACATCACTCATATGAGGACTTTAAGATACAAAACAGATGAACATAACGGAAGGGAAGCTAAAAGAATATAAAAACGGAGGGAGGCAAAACAAAAGAGACTTTTAAATATACAGAACGGAAGGTTACTGGAGGGGTTGTGTGTGTGGGGGGATGGGCTAAATGGGTGGGGGGCATTAAGGAATCTACTCCTGAAATCACTGTTGTGCTATAGGCTCACTCACTTGGCTGTAAATTAAAAAAATCGATGAAGTATAAAGGTAGCTTATTTGGGTACAGTGAAGGCAGATACAATGACGGTTCATCTGGCCATTCCAGGCTAAAAATCGGGGAAGAGTATGATCTGCCCTTTCCCTTTCAGGTGCAGGACCACTTTTGTCCTGAAAGATCTGAACTTCGGTAGCAGTTATTTCTGTATTCTATGATTTGAGCTGACCAAAGTTACCTTTCACACATTCAGAATGAAAAAAACAGCATCTGTCTTGAACCAATAAGGAGAAAGACTCTTCCCTGTCAGGCCTGAGGTGCATCACTGGTGATGAGCACAGGGTGACACGTACCGGAGTTCACAGCACTTAAAAACATCAGCTTAGAGTCTCTTGCATCTTACATATTCCAGATACAAATAGTCCCATCTATGGCCTAGTGATCAGTACTTAAAAATTCATCTGTTAAATTAGCAATACGAAGTGCAAATGCTTCTTTCAACTAGGCTGAAAGCGCCTGATGTATGATGTTGGTTAAGAGGGATATCAACTTAATAAGTCTGGCCACATCCGAAGTCCTCCACTGCATGAAAATCTTTGAGCCACAAAATATCAGAGCCTAATTATGAAAACTGACTTTTCAATTTGCTTCTCACTATAATTATCCAACTATTGTACACTATTTGCTTGGAGTAATTTTCTTCTCTGTACAATGGTTTTTTTCTTATCACCATAAAGAGGCGGTGCAATAGCTGCACGGAGTCAGGGAATTGTGACCACTTGAAGGGTCTGTGACTTTTTAATATTCACTTCAGTAGAGAGATTTCTTGGTGAGGAGAAGAGAGAGGGTGATAGAGATAATAGGCTCACAAAAGGTTTCTAAATAACTTTTTCATAGAAATTATTATGTATAATGAGATACACCCCTCCACGTCAATTCACTCAATACAGATGATGGTAACAAAAAGCCCACAATCAAAAAAATGTAGGGCTAAAAGGAGCTAGTGCCATTACCCCAACCAAGCTCCCACTTGAAGCACTGTCCATGAGCAACAAATCCCTACAACAGCCCTGCATGGGAGATACGATTATCCTCATTTTATACATGATAGAGCTGGATGTCAAAGAGGTTAAATAATTTATTCAAAATTTTACTGAGAAATTGCAGATTTGGACTTCAAATCTAAGTCTGTGTGACCCAGACACCCATGTTCTTTCCATGACATCTGAGTGCTGGCCAACTCTCCATCCACTTCCTCTATGCACTGGTCCGGGCCTCAGGATGAAATGAAACATCTGGTCAAATGCCCTATTGAAATAGCATCTCCCTATTTTAAAAACTCATGTTATCGAAAAGGAAGTATAGCTAGTTTGGATGCATTGTTCTTGGCTCAGACTGATTTTTAGTGATCACCACTTCTCCAAGTGCTTTATAAATACAATAATAACATGTAATTATAATTATATAAAAGTATAGGGGCGCTTGGGTGGCTCAGTCGGTTGAGCGTCCGACTTCAGTTCAGGTCATGATCTTGTGGTTCACGAGTGTGAGCCCTGCGTCGGGCTCTGTGCTGACAGTTCGAAGCCTGGAGCCTGCTTTGGATTCCGTGTCTCCCTCTCTCTCTGCTCCTCCCCTGCTGGTGCTCTGTCTGCCTCAAAAATAAATAAACATTAAAAAAAAGTATATTGTACTGTTTTGAGCATTTTATATTAATTCATTTAATCTTGTCAACACCCTGAGGTATGTATTACTGTTATTATCATTTTTTAATGAAATGTTTATTTTTAAGATGGAGAGAACAGAGACAGCACATGAGCCAGAGGAGAGAAGAAGAGAGAGAGGGAGAGAGAGAGAGAAAGAAAGAGAGAGAGAATCCCAAGCAGGCTCCATGCTGTCAGCACAGAGCCTGATGCGGGGTTTGAATCCATCAGTCATGAGATCATGACCTGAGTTGAAACTAAGAGTGACACTTAACCAACTGAGCCCCCCGAGTGCCCCTATGATTTCCATTTTAGAGATGAGGAAACTGAGGCACTGAGAGGATAAGCAACATGCTGAGGGTTGCACAGCCAGTGTATAGCAGAGCAGGGATGCGAACCCAGACAGTAGACAGAATCCTGCTCTGACCTGCTATGTGAGATGGGTACGCTTTGACGATATGTTGAATAATTCATTGTGAAATCTTGCCACAGATTGGTTTCACGCTTATTGATCTTTGTTTTTCCAGAGTCCATCATTTTCCCCTTGTTAATAAAGGGAGCAGTGTTTATTCATCCCCAGTCTCCTGGCTAGTCTTTAATTTCTACAGCTTCTCAAGGGTAATATTGGTTATTTATTTTGACCTCTATAATTTGTCTGTATATCGAGTCTTTAACTCCTTTAAAGAGTCTAAATACTCAAATTCCTTATGGGTCCTTCCATCCCCGCCTTTTCTTTAAACTTTTTTTATTTCTATTTTTTTAAGTTTATGTTTTTTTAGTAATCTCTGCACCCAAAATGGGGCTCGAACTCACAACCCCAAGATCAAGAACCACATGCTTTTCTGACTGAGCCTGCCGGGGACCCCTCCTTCCATTCCCTTTCACCCATGTTGTTTCACTCTACCCAGTTTTAAGATTATTCTCTTTAATGTAAAAGCAACTGAGGAGTTGGGCAGTTCTGTCCTTTCCCCCATCTCCATATGCCTTTATCACATATAAGGAACCACTCCCCTGCTGTCTGTCTGGGTTTGATCAGGGTTTTATAGTTTTATAGAAATAAAAGCATGGGTTTTTATGGGATTCATGTAGCATTACAGTCAAGGATCCAGAACTGTCTGAATCTTACTCTGCCAGGTGCATTCCTCCCTGTGGGGAAACACACACACACACATACACACACACACACACACACACACACACACACACACACACAGTGATAGCAAACGAACAAGGCACTGGCTCATCATCAGCTTTCTAAGCACTTGACTCTCCTGTATAAGACACCTTAGCAGGTTTTTAAAAGAAATTTATAGTATACTTACCCTAAGATCTAATAATTTCTTTTTATTTATTTATTTTATTTTATTTTATTTTTCTATAAAGGAATTTTTTTTTAATGTTTTATTTATTTCTAGGAGAGAGAGAGAGACAGCGTGAGCAGGGAAGGGTCAGAGAGAGAGGGAGTCGCAGACTGAAACAGGCTCCAGGCTCTGAGCTGGCAGTCAGCACAGAGCCCGACGCGGGGCTCGAACCCACCAACCGCGAGATCATGACCTAAGTGAAAGTCAGACGCTTAACCGACTAAGCCACCCAGGCGCCCCTAATAATTTCTTTTTAAACAAATGTTTTGAGTACAGTTGACACACAACGTTACGTTAGTTTCAGGCGTACCACAAAGTGACTCAGCATCTCAGTACACCACGCTGTGCTCACCACAAGTGTAGCTACCATCGGTCAGCGCACAGTGAGCTTCGCACAGCTGTACTGGTGTGGACAGCCTCGCTGAAACATCCGTGTAGCCTCTGGAAGGTCAAATTCAAATCTGTACTCTTGTCTCTTTCTGCCTCCCACACCGGACGAGAGGCAGAAGTGATGTTGTTTACCCTATCATGACCATGTTTCCTGCAGGGGTGCCTGGGTGGCTCAGTCGATTAAGACTTCAGCTCAGGTCATATGGGTTTGAGCCCTCCATTGGGTCTGTGCTGACCATGCAGAGCCTGCTTGGGATTCTCTCTCTCCCTTTCAAAATAAGTAAATAAACTAAAAAAAAAAAAAAAAAAAGGTTCCTGCATCATGACTGTACTAGTACACAAGGAAGGAAACGAGAATGCAGTTGTGAATGGAGCAAAATGTTTGTCCCTTATAGAAGGACTGCCTGCATGAGCTAGTTTAACCATCTCCTCAGCAGTCTCCAGGACTCTTAATTCGCCATGCAGATTCCAGGAGCACGCCACACTTTGTAACTCCGCCTCCCTAGAAAGTTCCAGGGCATTCTATCCAGTCAACAGTTTTGTGGATATGAGCGAGCATAGTTGTAGCAGCAGCGGTGACAGGAAGCAGTAACAACAGCCCCCTGACTTCTGGACTGCAGTTATGATGGTATAACCTTGAACTCAATATCTCCAGGGCAGACCCACAGCTTCGGTTTTTTTCAGAATCTAAATATAATTGTGTAAGTATGTACTTCCCTGTATGAAATGTATTCCTGCTTGAAATATCTAGAATGGTTTCTGTTCTCCATACACATGTACACACACATTAAAAGAAATAATAAACTAAGGGGGTGCTGGGGGGGCTCAGTCAGTTAAGCATCCAACTCTTGATCTCATGGTTCATGAACTCACAGTTTGTGACTTTAAGCCCCATGTCAGGCTCTGCACTGACAGCGAGGAGCCTGCTTGAGATTTTGTCTCTCTCTCTCTCTCTCTCTCTGTCTCAATAAATAAATAAACCTGGGGCACGTGGGCAGCTCGGTCAGTTAAGCTTCTGACTCTTGGTTCCAGCTCAGGTCATGATCTCATGGTTCGTGAGTTTGAGCCCACTAGTGCTCTCTCTCTCTCAAAATAAAAAAAAATTTTTTTAATTAAAAAAAAAAAACTTTTAAAAATAAATAAACTTAAAAGAAAGAATAAACTAAGATAAAAGAACTCATAGGGGAAATTAAAGTCTCCCACCCCAAACCTCTCTTTTCTTAGATTCACTCTAGAAGTAATCTGTTAGATATCTGTGTTTAGTTCTCATGTTAGCCTCTGTTGCCCTAAATAACATCTCTATATCAGTATTTCCTGATTTATCAACTTGAAAACATGGAGACTACATTCATTTACACTACCTGGACTTTTCCATCCCATTCGCTTCCCAAACGTGGGTGGTTTTACTGTACCGGTCACCTTTCTAACCTACATCATCGGCATAAGCCTCTGTATTTTGTTCTATCACCTTTTTAAAAAATAAAGTGTAGCTAATTTTTTAAAATTTATTTTTTTATTTTGAGTGGGAGAGAGAGAAAGAGAGCAGGGGAGGGCAGAGAGAGAGGGAGACAGAGGATCCCAAGCAGGCTCCATACTGTCAGCACGGAGCCCGACTCCGGGTTAGAACTCACGAACCACGAGACTATGACCTGAGCCAAAGTCAAGAGCCAGACACTGAACCGACTGAAGCACCCAGATCTCTTGTTCTCTCCCCTTTAACCATAGCTCTTGGTGCCCCGTTGTGTAAAAGTGTGATAGTACCGCCCTCCACCCTTCCCTCTGCCATTCCTCCTCTTCCTTGTGGCCTCATTTCTGCCAGCTACCATCCCTGGGCTGTGGAGCCAATGTGCGACCTCTACAGAGAAGAACGCTCCTACCATTTGTTTAAAAACACACTGGGGATTTCCTGTTACTGTGTCACTCACCCTTCTGCATGGGTAGGGGAGTCAACACTAACAATGGTTCTGTGTTATCCCGTCAACACTTTCAAATAACCCCCATTTTCAGCACCACTAATAAACCCTGTTACTTGGACCTGTCAACTCCAAGACCAGGCCTAGAAAATCAATTGGCAGTCACTGCCATCGTCCCCTGCGCTGTTTCTTCTTTATATTCAACTTCATTTGTTGATATTTTCTATTTGCGATCTTCTAGAAATCTGTTGAAATGTCTTAATCACTAGAGGTCCCCTTCCCTATGCATTTGTGTGTCAGTTATCCATTCGCTCAGTGACACCGCGTAACGACAAAACACGAAATCTCACCGGCATGTGACTATACACGCTTATTTTGCTGGTTTGTCTCTGGTGTTCAGCTGACGTGCACTGGACGTGGCTGCTCTTAGCTGGGCTCTCTCCCGCATGGGTAGTGAGCCCCAGGTGTTCTGGCTGCTAATCTTGGGTAGGCTCCCTCAGATTTCCAGGTTAGACCGCTTGTCAGCTGGGTCAATTCTGGTCGGCTTCACGAATCTCTCCCATCTCTCCAGGAGGCCAGCCCAGACACCTTCTCATGGCAAAGTCAGGGGTACAAGAGAAGCGAACTCAAATCTGCAAGCCCGTTTCAAGCCTCTGCGGACATCACATTTGCTAACATTGCATTTGCAGAAAGAAATCTCTCTCTCGATGTTCCCAGAGACTGAGCCAGAGGGCAAGGCAAAGCTGCATGGCAAGGGGCTGTAAGGGGGCAGCACTTAGGCCGTGAATGAAATGTCACATTTTCTCTCTGCATTCTTTAACTCATATTGATAGTGTCCCGAAGGGAAGGAAGGTGGGTGTGAATGCTTGGTGCACCAGGTTAAACTGGAAGGCTGAATCTGGAATGACTTCTCATCTCTCTCCATCTCCTAGCTGTCTTTCAAAGCCCAGATCTGACCCCATCGCTTTGCGGAAGCCTCTGTAAATGACATCAGTTGTTTTTGCTCATTTTTCAGCCACCCCCCGCCCCATTATTCTAAAAATAGAACTTCAGGTTCACTGTGGAGAATTGACATCTCACGTCCGTTTTTAGGGTTTCCTATGAGACAGAACCCATTATTCCATTCAAGGCTCAACGGCAGCTTCCATGCCCTGGTGGTAGTGACATGTGTTTTGGATATAGACATGTGGATCAAACTGGTCCGGGTCAAAGATAACACCGAGATTTAGGCTGAAATTATGGGAAGGAGGCTGATACATTTCACTGCTATTGCCAAGCAGTTGGGATACAATGCTAAAGCCTCTGGTGACCATGTTTCTCACCACACTGGTGGGGCTGACAGTGAGTAAAAGCAACACTAAGAAAAACAGATTTGGGTGATAGAAACAGAGAGATCCCTGAAGACATGATCTGAAAATGTAGCTCTAGACCTAGCTGATATTTTTTTTTCATTTATTTTTAGCACTTTAAAAAATTCCTGGACCTTTCAGTTACTTGAACCAATGAGTTTCATTTTAGCTCAGACCCATTACTTGTAACCAAACAGATTCTAACACAATTCTCTGCAAACCTAAGCCCCCTGTTCCTACTTTACTATAACTATTAAGTGCATCTTTCTTTTTTTTTAGTTTCTTTTTTCAGTTTATTTATGTATTTTGAGAGAGAGAGCAAAAGAGAACACGAGGGAAAGGATACACACACACACACACACACACACACACACACACACACACACACACACAGAGTCTCAAGCAGGCTCCACTTTGTCAGCCTGGAGCCTGATGCCAGGCTTGAACTCGCCAACCATAAGATCATGACCTGAGCTGAAGTCGGACACTTAAGTGACTGAACCACCCAGGCACCCCTAGGTGCATATTTCTTGACTTTATCCCCTTCCCTCCATTCTCTACTTTGGAGATTCTAGGTGGAGGCACACCTCGAATGGAGTAGTACAGAATCACTAGACAAAAGAACTTTCTCTAACTACTTCTTGCTGCTCTGAAGATTCAGGTATGCCCTCCAGTTGGCAGTTGTACAGCGAAGTTCTACTGATGTGAGTTTGTTGGGTGCTTCAGGTGTTTTGTGATGTAGGTAGGTAGAAAGTTTAAAGGGCACTAATGATGATCTTTTTCACAGTCGGTGTCATGATGTGCTCCTTTTAAGTTAATATTTATGTCTGTGCTTGATAACTATCTGTCCTTCGTGCTCGGCTGTAAGCTTTATGACAATAATGCTTAGGACAATGCTTGTCCATCGATTTATCTTCAGGTCGAAAGACAGTGTCTGGTACGTGTTAGGGACTCGGAAGACGGTTGTTAGGAATAAATGTTGAAAATAGATTCTGTGTCTGCTCGCTTCGGCAGCACATATACTAAAATTGGAATGATACAGAGAAGATTAGCATGGCCCCTGCGCAAGGATGACACGCAAATTCGTGAAGCGTTCCATATTTTTGAAATCTGGCCATGTGTAGCAACATGGATGGACCTTGAGACTGTTATGCTGAGCGAAATAAGTGAGGCAGAGAAGGACAAATATCATATGTTTGCACGTATAGGAGGATTAGGAGGAACTTGAAGGAGGACCATGCGGGAGAAGAAGGGGGGAAATGGTGGGGGAAAGGGAGACAGGCAAACCATGAGAGACTCTTGAATGCTGACAAAAACTGAGGACTGATGGATGTGGGGGGGAGGAGGGATGGGCATGGAGAAGGACACTTGTGGGGATGAACACTGGGTGTTATGTGGAAACTAATTTGACAATAAACTATTTGTAAAAAAAAAAAAAAAGAAGAAAGGAATAAAAAAAAGAAAAAAAAAAAGATTCCATGTTGTATTTATCTCTATATCACCACAACAGTAAATCCAGTGTTTGCTAAAATAAAATGAAAATAAAGACAATCGGCTCCAAGCCGTGAGTTGACTGTTTCACACTCTACATCATCACCACATCTCCTCTTCACCCTCATTTTCTACAAAGACCTTTCTGTTCATACTTAGCACTTCCACGGATTGAGAAATTCTTGAAGTTAGCCTTCCTGGAGAGTTTCCATGTTTGTCCTTCGTTGTGTGCTTCTCCTTGTATTTTTTTAGTAAGTCGCGTTTAAATTAGAGACCTTGCTGTGAAGCTTCATTTGTTGTCCAATGTCTTCTCTTTTGATGTGACAATCGTTGTAATTTGGATAGCCCAAACTGCATTTTTCCAGCTTCCTTCCCTTATTATAGCTGTATATACTCCTTTTTAGTGTTTCAGGTCATTGAATTATAACACCTTTTTAAAAAATAACCTTTATGATCTGAAAGTCAAGGGTAAACACTATCTCCACCCTGTCTGCACACCACCTGCACACATCTTTAGGAAACAAGAGGGAGGGAACCCCAAGCTACTAATGTCAGGATTAAGCCATTTTGTCCTTGGTTTCTTTGTATCCTTTATGTAAGAGGAAGCCCCGAATTCCTATGTGCTCCAGAGAAGACTGCATCTCCTCTAAGCTTCCGGATTTCCATTGAAAGGACTTACATAAAAAAGTAACTTCCTCCTGTAGGCTCCTAGTAAGACACTCATCCCTCCCCTACTCTCAGCATTCTGCCCTTAGACTAGACTTAGTCTTTCTGCCTTAGACTTAGACTGTAGATTAGACTACAACCCAGGACTAATCTTACTATACTCTTCATTTATTTATGTCAGTTCTGATACTTAGGCAGATCTCTGAGGACATTCTCCATTCCCGGGATTCTAAGCTTTATATTTCTCAGTAAATCGCCAATTCTGACCCCAGTACTTCCCCCTCTGAATTCCTGAAGACATACTACTGTGCCTCCTGGATCTTAAGGTGTATCATCTGTGCCTCCCGGATCTCACGGTATATAATCAGCAAAAATCCCCCATGTCTTTAACCTCTTCTCTGTAAGTCTCCTTATGCTGCTTGCTCTACAGAAACCTATTGATAGCATGGCCCCTACAGCCTTCCTTCTGCTGACTGTGTTCTCTCTCACACGTCTTATACCCTTAAGTCAGAAAGTGAGTTCTTTGCCATTTGCAGATCATTATTACTTTTGCTCACTCCAAACCCCTGACCTTTTAATCCCAACTCATCAGGCTATACCACCTCTGCCCTTCCTGTAATAGACATCTGCTATATTCGAGGTCACTTTCCTCTATTCTTAGAAGAGTTTTGGTTTTGGCTCTTGGATGTTTTCTCCAACACTTCTTCTGTCACAAGTTTTGGTGATTTCAATATCCACATAGATGATAATCCTAATAAACTGTATATAATTTCTTGACCTTCCCTCCTCATCTAGTCAAGCCAGTTTTAGCCATTTATCTCCATGGCTGCATGCTGAATATTGTCATTATCAATCAATACGACTCCTCCATAATACCAGTTTCAGCATTGCTGCTCTTCCACCATGACTTTCCAACTGTCAAGACTACTCTCCCTATTTTAGCTCCCTGACTTCTGTGATCCTTTGCCTCACCAGAATCTCCATTCCATTGATACTAACACCTTTTCACTGCCTTCATCCCTTTGATGTCTTGACTTCCTTCCTTACCCACCGTTCAATCCCATGGCCCATAACTATGATCACTTTCTTACATAGCCCTGCAACTTTTTTTTAGCCTTCTCTTCCTTCATTGTATTCTCGTGGCAAATTCACAAGCCTGGTGAGCCAGATCACCACGTAAACATTTACAGCCCAATGTGGCTGTGAGAAAGCACACAACTATGCTGATTTGTGTCACTTTAAATTTGTGACTCCTCACCTCAAAGGAGTCCTTACCACTGACTTACATCCATATCACATTTTCTACTCCACTCATTTCTCCACTCCCCTCAATAATCCCTATATACGTTCTTGTCTCTTTTTAAAATTCTAATGCCTACTCTTCTAACCTAATACTGAACTGATGACCTTTCTTACTTCTTTCCTGAGAAAATGTAGTCAGAAAAGGACCTCCACAATCCCGAATCACATCTCTCCATGGAGCATCTCTGGGCACACGACTTTGCTTTCCTTTTATTAATAGGGGTGAAACGTGTGCTCATTTTTAAGCCAATCCCTCCATTTGTGCTTTAGATCTTATCATCTCTCACCTAAGTAAGGTGCCTGTTCCAGTAAATCCCTCCCTTGCCCTGCATTATCAATTTTCCCTACTTATCAGATTTCCCCATCAGAACACAAACAAGCTGTTACTTTTCACATCTTAGATAAATATTTTTTCTCCACTCTCCTTCTCCCTCCAGATATCCCCACATTTTTCTGGTCCTGTCACTATCTCTAATTCCTCTTTCCTCTTCTTCTTCTTAATAGAATTTATTGTCAAGCTAGCTAACATACAGCATATACAGTGTGCTCTTGGCTTCAGGAGTAGATTCCCATGATTCATCGCTTACATACAACACCCAGTGCTCATCCCAACAAGTGCCCTCCTCCATGCCCATCACTGATTTTTCCCTCTCTCCTGCCCCCTTAGTTTGCTCTCTGTATTTAAGAGTCTCTTATGGTTTGCCTCCCTCTCTATTCGAAACTATTTTTTCCAATTCCCTTCCCCCATGGTCTTCTGTTAAGTTTCTCAAGATCCACAAATGAGTGAAAACATATGATATCTGTCCTTCTCTGACTGAATTATTTCACTCAGCATAATACCTTCCAGTTCCATCCACGTTGCTGCAAATGGCCAGATTTCATTCTTTCTCATTGCCAAGTAGTATTGCATTGTATAGATAAACCGCATCTTCTTTATCCATTCATCAGTTGATGGACACTTGGGCTCTTTCTATAATTTGGCTAGTGTTCAAAGTGCTGCTATAAACATCGGGGTGCATGTGCCCCTATGAATCAGCACTCTTATACTATTTGGATAAATTACTAGTAGTGCTATTGTCTAAGTACTCCTTCTTAATCTCTACTTTCTTTCATCCTCATGTTCCTGTTTTCTTAATGTTTTAGCATCCCAAGGCTCATGTCTTGAAATATCTTTAAGTACTTTAACTTCCTTGAAGATTTCATAAAATTTCATGGCCATAATTAAACTCTGTGCACTGGAAAAATCCAAATGTATGTGGACAACCCTTTGGTTGATATTTCAGTGGTATCCAATACTACGTTTAAAATTGTTTTTATATTTATTTAATTTTGAGAGAGAGTGACAGAGCAGGAGTGGGCAAGGAGCAGAGAGAGAGGGAGACATAGAATCTGAAGCAGGCTCCAGGCTCTGAGCTGTTAGCACAGAACCCAATGCGGGGTTCGAACCCACAAAATGCAAGATCATGACCTAAGCCAAAGTCAACCGCTTAACCAACTGAGCCACCCAGGTGCCCCACTCAGTTTTTTAACTATTCATTTTGGGAGCATGTGGGTGGCTCAGTTAGTTAAGTGTCCAACACTTGGTTTTGGCTCAGGTCATAATCTCATGGTTTGTGGGTTTGATTCTCAAGTTGGGCTCTGTGCTGACAGCACAGAGCCTGCTTGGGATTCTCTGTCTCCCTCTATGTGTGCCCCTCCAACCTCCCTGCTCACACGTGCTGTCTCTCTCTCAAAATAAATCTTAAAAAAAAAAACCTATTTTTTCTTGACTTTCACGTACTAACATTCTCAATGTTACTCCTACCCCTTTAGACACTTCCGTGTCTCATCTGAAGGTTCATCCTTCATTTGATCATTAATTGGGGAAGATTCCAAGTTTGAGGCTAAGGCCCTTTCTCTTCATTTATCTAATTACTCTTTCTAGGAAAGTCATACATAGGCATGGTCTCACTTACTACCTGTTTACAGACTACTTAAAAATGTATATATCCATCTGGCTTGTCCTCTGAACTCCATATTTGAAAATTCAAATAAAGTTTATTTCTATTTATTTATTTTGAGACAGAGAGAGAGAGCATGCAAGCAAGGGAGGGGCAGAGGGAGGGGGAGAGATCCCAAGCAAGCTCTGATCAGTTAGTGCAAAGCCCAATGCATCTCATATCTACACTACTAAAAAGGAGAAAAGTTGTATATTTACCAAATACCATTCACATAAAAGATTGCAAATAGATTCAAATAGAGTATCTAAAAATATAATAGAAGAATATGTAGATTTATTTTAATTATGTTATAGGAAGGGATTTCTGAAGCAAGACATGATCACCTCAAAAATAATAAAGATACTGACAGATTTGATAAGGTAGCCTATAAATCTTGGTTTGGAAAAAATCTGTAAGCTATGATGAAAGAACAATAAATAAAAGAATATATTTGAAACATCTATAACAACGGATTGAAAACCACAGTATATAAAGATCACCTATAAAGTAATAAGGAAACAAGTTGCACATTATGAACAAAAATTAACAGAATATATAAAAATGCCTAGCAATCATTTGGAGGGTGGCTGAATACTAACAGTATTAAAATGGCTATAGATGTCACGTCTTCACATTCAGATTTGCCAAAATAAGACAGATTTATAATATACACGGGTGGTAAGAGTGTAGGAAAAAATGAACCCACATATACTTTTGATACCAATGCAAATTTGCATAGATTTTAGAGGATAACTTGGCAGTTTTCATACCTATTTTCACTATACATAGTAATTTTACTCTTAAATAGCTATACTTCAAAAATACTCACAAAATTGGGGTGCCTGGGTGGCTCAGTTGCTTGAGCGACCGACTCTTGATATCAGCTCAAGGTCATGATCTCATGGTTCATGATGTGGAGCCCCATGCGGGCCTCTGTGCTGATGGTGTGGAGCATGCTTAGGATTCTCTCTCTCTCTCTCTCTCTCTCTCTCTCTCTCTCTCTCTGCCCCTAATCCCGCTCACGTGTGTGTATATGTCTGCATGCTCTCTCTCTCACAAAATATATAAACATAAAAAAATTCATAAAATTATGCAAGATTATATCTACAAGGATCATGGATTTTGATAATAAAAATTAAAAACAGTCCAACTTCCAACCAGAAGGAAAATCATTAAGTAAAACATTAATCCACATAATAAGGACTATGAGTAAGAATTTGGTAATTCTACCTAGAAAGGTGTTCATAATGTACTAAGATTTTTAAAAGAGAGAAAAAGAAAAGAGAAGAAAATAAAAGAAAAAGAGAAAAAATAATGCATAGAAGGCTGTGCCGAAGTAGACTTTGCCATTAACAATAGTAACTTCCAATCATGAATTTTCAGTAGAATGAGATGAGATGGAACGGGGGTGGAGGTTCTCATTTTACATTATACCCTTTTGGATTTTCTCTCAACGATATGTAATCACTTTGGTAATTTGTAAAAATAATAAATGTGAATGAGTAGAAGAGCAGTAGTAAGTTGATAAGTTTGTTGCATGTGTTTACACGCTGTCTAAGGCCATACGTTTTCTAGCAAGTTTCCCAAATGATTTGACCTCATGAACTGAGAATAACATGTCAGAGTAAAAATACTGAATCTAAAAGTTTTGAGCACAGATATAAAAATCTGGGCCCTTCATTCAGTAAGACCTACGTCCAACATTGTTTACAATTTCACTGGTATAGTGCATATTGCCTAGACTGTGAGTTGGTGACTTCAAGGTATAAGGGTTAATGAGCAAAATCAAATAATAGGATAATGTCGTAAATTCAATCCTATAAATTCACAGGTTGGGAGGTGGGAATGGAACTACTCAAAATTCTCAGATAGTCCCCGAAATGCTCAGAGTAATTTGTGTTAAGTCAAGGTGTTTTTCTTTAGCTTGCTGGATAATTTTTAACCTGATGACTAAGCTCAAAGAATCTATTATACATCGTTACCATCAACTGGCCTTTTAATATTTCTTTGGTGTGGAAGAAATTATATAATTTAATAGACTGGACTTTTAGCAGCTGAAAACACCCCAAATACAAATATTCCGCCTCTTCTGAAATTTCAGGGTTTTAAATTTTAACCTACTACAGTAATAGCTAACCACTAATCTTAGCATAGAGTCAATTAAAATACCTTCTTATCATGTCATATCCAGAGATTTGGAGGGATTTTTTTTTGCAGTTTCCTGTAATTCTGCTGTATTTGCTCAGAAGCCAAATGCAAATCAACATCAACTAGAATGTTATATTTATAGTTCCTAAACATAAATTACAACTTCAATTTGATTAAAACAGGAGTGCATGAAGTATTAAAATCTCCTCCCCATGGCATCTAGTGCCAATATCTTTCTGTCCATAAAAATCACCTGATTTATTGTGGCATATATGAAGTATTTAGTTTTCCTTATTTATCCTCTGTTGTG
Source organism: Proteles cristata cristata (assembly GCA_017311185.1). Taxonomy (NCBI): domain Eukaryota; kingdom Metazoa; phylum Chordata; class Mammalia; order Carnivora; family Hyaenidae; genus Proteles; species Proteles cristata. The sequence continues at coordinate 3,509,713 of JAESUZ010000148.1, read as the reverse complement.
TCCTCTGGGTGACACCTGAAAAGTAGAAAGGGGGCAGGGGTGCAGACCTCTTGCTATAATCTAAAGGTAGCTATTGGGTAAAGGGTGAAGGTCCAGCACTATTCATGCTGGGATGACAATCTCTTCTTGGACTCATCCTTAGCGGGTGGTAGGCAAAAAGCAGGTTAATGTTCTCCAACAGGTCCCCCTGACTGACACCGAGGTCCATTAGAGGCATAGACTCAAAGGTGAATAAAAGGCAATGTACTCAGTGCTGGGCCACCTAAAAGACGTGAATTCTGGGCATCTGCCCTAACAGCATGGAAGGAACAATGGTGATGTCTTAGAATTTTCCTAGCCCGTAGAGAGGAGAAAGCCCAGATTTGAGGTTGTTAGGCTGAGTTTGGTTTAAAGATACATCATTACAAAAACAACAACAACATACATCATTACAGCTTTTCAGTAACTGGCGTCAGTAGTAGCGGATGATTATATATCAGATCAGTGGAAGTGCCCTATTTCCTTTATGGGAGAGACATAACATTTCAAGGAGGTTAATGGGTTTTTAGCAAGAGAGGATCAGAGTAATACTGTTGGTTCTTAGTAATTACCCCAGTCTTTTTTTTTTTTTATACAAATAGTTTATTGTCAAATTAGTTCCCACATAACACCCAGTGCTCATCCCCACAAGTGCCCTCCTCCATGCCCACCCCTCCTCCCCCCACATCCACCAGTCCTCAGTTTTTGTCAGCATTCAAGAGTCTCTCATGGTTTGCCTCTCCCCCTTTCCCCCACCATTTCCGCCCTTCTTCTCCCCCTTGGTCCTCTGTTAAGTTCTTCCTAATCCTCCTATACGGGCACACATATGGTATCTGTCCTTCTCTGCCTGACTTATTTCGCTCAGCATAACGCCCTCAAGGTCCATCCATGTTGCTACACATGGCCAAATTTCATTGTTTCTCATTGCCATGTAGTATTCCATGGTATAGATAAAACCACATCTTCTTGATCCATTCATCTGTTGATGGACACTTAGGCTCTTTCCATGTTTTAGCTATTGTGGAGAGTGCTGCTATGAACATTGGGGTACATGTGCTCCGATGTATCAGCATTTCTGTATCCCTTGGGTAAATTCCTAGCAGTGCTATTGCTGGGTCCTAGGGGAGTTCTATTGTTAGTTTCCTTAGGAACTTCCACACTGTTTTTCAGAGGGGCTGTACCAGTTTACATTCCCACCAACAGTGCAGGAGGGTGCCCGTTTCTCCACATCCTCGCCAGCATCTAGAGTCCTCTGATTTGCTCATTTTAGCCACTCCTACTGGCGTGAGGTGGTATCTCAGTGTGGTTTTGATTTGTATTTCCCTGATGAGGAAGGATGCTGAGCATTGTTTCATGTGTCTGTTGGCCATCTGGATGTCCTCTTTGGAGAAGTGTCTGTTCATATCTTCTGCCCATTTCTTCACTGAGTAATTACCCCAGTCTTATCTCTCATTCTTCCCCTACAAATATCTTACATTCAAACCAATCTGGCTTTTTCCTGAATATGCCCTTAATAAGTCCTAAAATCATATCTTTGCTCATGATAAATCTACATAGAACCCACAACCATCCTCTATCCCCATCTATACTGTTCAATAATACAATCTTTCTTCAGATCTTCTATCAAATTATTCCAACTGTGGTTTATATTTAATTCCTGGTTTTTAAATAGTTACCTGGTGCCTTCATATGTGATAAAGATCCTCTTTCCTTTCTGTGCCCATATGAATCATGACTTTCTTCACATAACACACCTGATTTACGTAAAATTTTCAGGTAGACTTTTCTAACCCTAATTTCATTTAACACTAAATACTCAAGGGCAGGGAACTCTTACTGCTCTAACTAGTGAAAGTTTAAGGCAGGGTTTGGCACTAGAATGAAAGTTCAATGATAGAATAGCGTAAAGGGATGACTTTACACAGGTATTTTCATTGAGAAGATATATCTACCCTGTACTTCCCTATTCTTAAAAGATGCTTTGTGAGGCTTCTGAAACAATGCATAATAGCAGTGTTATTTATATTGTCCCCTATTTGTAACAGTCTGATGGGGGGAAAGAATAAAGCTTAAAAAAATAAAATGGCAATGAAACTAGGAAGTAGCTACTCCCTCAAAGATAAAATCTGAAGACTCTTTGCAAATCAAACGGAATAGACTTCCAGTTTTTTTTTTTTCCTAGAAGAAGCCTAGAAGTCATCACTCCGTTCTGACAACAACTGAAAAGCTGAACAGACTGAACAACCAAGAACTCTTCTAAGATCCGGAAGAGGAGAGAAGAAGACACAGGCCGACCACCGCTCCTGAGACGGGAGAGTGAGACAGGCGAAAGCAGGGGGCTTGGCTTAGCAGAACTCAGAAGTACGAGGAGAAACCTTCATAGGGAACGAGTACCTGGTGCCGAAAAACCTGAACTGTAACTGACGAATTACTGGAGACCCAATATGGAAACGTTGATACTTATAGACTTCCGGGGTACCCAGTCATAAGGGGATCACCACAGTTTTGTGCGATGTGCCCCCAGGGACTTGACTAGATTCGCACAGTAAACAGCAGGGGGAAAATGATCCCCTGCCTCCAGCAGGGACAGGGGAAAGGAACCATTTTGAAATATACCTTTGGAAAGCCAGGGTACTCGGGGGCAACTGCTAAACCAGAGCCTAACCTGCTGCCATATTATCAGCAAGTATTATCCTAACTTAACTGTGGGAAAGGAAGTATCCAACTCCAGTCACTCTACCCATCCTCTAGTAACTTAGGAGGGAGAAAAAAAGAAACCCAGAGAAACAGTTGAGAAGTTCAGAGGCAAATACCCACTATGGAGGATACTAAGGGGAAGTCACTTTCCTGCAGTAAATTGATACTGCCTTTTGGGTGCCTGGGTGGCTCAGTCGGTTAAGTGTCCAACTTTGGCTCAGGTCATGATCTCATGGCTTGTGGGTTCAAGCCCCACGTTGAGCTCTGCTCTGTGCTGACAGTTCAGAGCCTGGAGCCTGCTTTGGATTCTGGGTCTCCCTCTCTTTCTGCCCCTCCCCGGCTCTCTCTCTGTCAAAAATAAATAAACATTAAAAAATAAATTGATACTGCCTTTTTGAAGGTCAGTCAGGAAATATCCATGAACAAAGAAAATGTTCATACTCTTTAACCAAGCTATTCCAATTTTAGCAAATCTTGTATCTCTCAAATGCAGAATTATGCATTCAGGTATGTTAAATGCTAAATTGATTGTAATAGAAAAAAAGAGAAAGCCTAATGTTTAAAGAAGTATAATGCATCTATACCGTGGGATATTTTGCATGTGCTGAAAAAGATTGACCTAGATCTATGTGTATGGAAATAAGAAGATCTTCAAAATGAATTATTAAGATAATAAAGTACAGTGTAGAAAATTGTGTATGGCAAGATCACATTTAAGTTTCTTTAAAAATACAAAAAAGTGTGTGTGTGTGTGTGTGTGTGTGTGTGTGTGTGTGTGTATACACGTGTATAAGTAAGAATATATTAACAGGGGACTTCAACTTCTTGCTCTGTATTCTTTCATTCTTACTCTTTATAAACTATAAACTATCTCTTAATAACTTGTCACTAGTATTTTTAAAAATATGAATTCCAAAAAGAAACAGAAGTCAGATATAGACTCAGACTCCCTGAATCTGAGTCTCTAGGGGTAGAGATTGGGCATGTGTATTTTTTAAAGCTCAAGAGGGGATTCTGATGCATGGCAGAAGTGAGGCTGTAGAAAATAGTCTGGCAGTACTTCAAAAACATTCAAGAAAGAATTACCATATGATCTAGCAATTCTACCTCTGGGTATATACCCCAAAGAACTGAAGGCAGGTACTCGAACAGATATGTGACTACTCATGTTCACAGCAGCACTATTCACAATAGCCAAAAGGTAGAAGAAACCCAAGTGTCCATAGATGGATGAATGAAGAAACAAGATATGATGTGTATATACACTGAAATACTATTTAGCCTTAAAAAGAATGAAGTTCTGACACCTGCTACAGTGTAGATGAATCTCAAAGACATTGCACTAAGGGAAATAATCCAGGCACAAAAGAATAAGTAATGTACGCTTCTACTTACAAGAAGTACCTAGAGTAGTCAAATTTAGAGGCAGAAAGTAGACGACTTTTCTGACGACTGCCAGGGAGAGGGAGAAATAGGAAGACATTGTTTAGAAGGTACAGAGTTTCAGTTTGGGACAATGAGGAAGTTCTGAAGATGCACAGTAGTGATGGCTGTACAGGAGTGTGAAAGTACTTAATGCGACTAAGCTAAAGACACCTAAAAACTGTTAAAATGGTGATTTTGATTTTTTTACCAATAAAAAGTTTTCTTTATGTTTAATGTTTATTTATTTATTTTGAGAGAGAGAGAGAGCGAGCCCGCACAAACTGGGGGAGGGGCAGAGAGAAAGGAGAGAGAGAGGTGACAGAGAGTCCCAAGGAATCTGCACTGATAGCATGGAGCATGATGTGGGGCTCGATCCCATGACTGTGAGATAGTGACCTTAGAAGAAATCAAGAGCTAGATGCTCCACTGACTGAGCCACCCAGGCTCCTCCCAATAAAACTATTTTAAATGGAATTAGACCAACTCATAGAAGAAAAGAAAGATGAATAAATATCATTACAATCTCTAGCTGGATAGGGAACTCTCTAAAAACAAGACAGCTTTCTGAAACTTCAAATCATCAATGCATCATTTAGAATTATGAGGCCCAGAGATACAGACAGACCCTCCCCCAAACTGAGAATCTCTGGTGAGTCTCCTTTTAAAACACACAGTGGAGGGAGAGATAAAGTGAAATGAGAAACTGTACTATAATTCTTGCTTTATTTTTTGGCCTCGTGTTCTCAAATCTGTAGAAAGGTCCTGGAGATAATAGACGATGTAGGACAATGTAGAAGGTGAAATCAGATTTGTAACTGTTTACCAAGGTTAACTGAGCCGAAAACAATGAACAGTAAATCTCCAGATAAAAAACAATGAGATACAGGGACAGCCACAAGGACAATCACCCAGCTTGATTTGCTGATTTCAAAGAAACAAGTAACAAACAAACAAAAAGAGAGAGAGAGAGATCCCAGGAGAGGAGAAACATTTCTAGACAGGTTGTTGGAGAGCATATGACCAAATTAAAGATGCTTGCGACCCCAAGTCACTTTCCTTACTTCTCCCCACCCACTGGGTTTGTTTAAGTAGCTAGAACCTCAAGTAGAACTGACGTGAATATAACAGGCATCACAAACGATAAGGATCATTGCACCTATGAACAGACGCTTCCTCCAAAAGGAACAAATGCTGATCAAAGACGATAAAGAATAAACAACAGGGACCCTGAGGTGGCTCAGTCGGTTGAGCGTCCGACTTCGGCTCGAGTCACGATCTTGCGATTTGGTTTGTGAGTTCACGCCCCATCTCAGGCTCTCTGCTGTCAGTGTGGAGACTGCTTTGGATCCTCTGCCCCCCTCTCTTTCCCCCACCCATGCACATGTGCACATGCGCCTCTCTCTCTCAAAATTAAGTAAACATTAAAACGTTTATAAAACTCTAAAAATTTTTTAATCTTTTTTTTTTTAAACAAGAATAAACACTAGAGGGGAAAAATGCTCCCCTCTCAAAAAGCTTGACTCCATATACCACTTGAGCTGTTGTACATATCTTGCCTTTTCTTTATTGCAAACTCCTAAAGAAATTGTCTAGATTCACTGTCACCAAACTCTCTGCTCCTTTTCTCTCTTGAACCTGAACCAGCCAGGCTTGCCCCTACCATGCCTCAGAAACTGCTCTTACCAAGGTCACCAAGGAAGTTTATGTTGCTAAATATAGTGATCATTTCTCATATTATTTGATCTATCAGAAACATTTGACACAGTTGACTACTTCTCCCTCATTGAAATTCATTTTTCACTTGGCTTTCAGCACACTATATTTACCTAGCTGCAATTTTGCAGTCTATCTGCTCTTTCCTCATTTCCTGGACTTCTAAAGGTTGCAGTATCCCAGGCCTCGATCTTTTTACCTATTCTCTTTTATATTTATAGTCACTACTTTGGTTATCTCATCCATAAGATGAGCTATATGACTCACAAATATATATATCTAGTCCAAACCTCTCTTTGGAAATTTAGCTTCCTAAATCACATTTTTAAAGTTTATTTATTTATTTTGAGGGAGAGAGAGAGATTGAGATTGAGAGCAGGGGAGGGGCAGAGAGAGAGGGAGAGAGGATCCCAAGCAGGCTCCACGCTGTCAGCGCAGAGCCCGATACGCAATTTGAAGTCTCCAACAGTGAGATCAGGACCTGAGCTGATATAAAGAGTCAGATGCTTAACCCACTGAGCCACCCAGATGCTCCTAACACATTTTCCACTAAACATTTTCGTTCATATCATTGACAGAAATACTAAACCTAACTAGTCCAAAACTGAGTTACTAAACTTTCAGTTTAAATCTGCTCCTCCTTAAGTATTTTCCAACTCAGTTGATGGCAATTCCTTTCAGTTATGCAGACCGAATATCGGACATCCCTCCTTGATTCCTCTCTTTCTCATTCTACATATCATCTATAAATCCTGTTCGCTATGCTTTCAAAAGATATCCAGATATGGACCACCTCTCCCCATCAGTACCACAAACACCCTCATCTTCGCCATCATAGTCTCTTACTTGGATTACTGCAAAACTCATTTCTACTCATCCTGCCTTTACCTGGGCCTCCCATTGGTCAGTTTTCCACACAGCAGCCAGAAGGATCTTATTAAATTTAAGTTAGATTGTGACCCTTCTATCAGAACATTAATCAAAATACTCAAAATTTTAATCTTTCTCTTTGTATTCCAAAAGTTTCTACAAGGACCCACGCACCCAACACAACCTGCTCCCTACCCTTGCTTTCTGACACCTCCCACTGCCCTCTTTCACACATTCCACTCCTTAGAGTAGCTTTGCTTTCCAAACACACCAAGTAAACTTTCACCTAGAACCCTGCCACCGGCTCTACCCTCTGCCGAAGACTGTTCTGCCCCGTTAGCAGTGTTCCATATTCTCTCACATTCCCCATGTCTTTATTTAAATATCAACACTTCAGGGGCATCTGCGTGGCTGAGTCAGTTAGGCGTCAGACTTTGGTTCAGGTCATGATCCCACAGTTTATGAATTCCAGCCCCACGTTGGGCTCGGTGCTGGGAGCTCAGAGCCTGGAACCTGCTTTGGATTCTGTCTTCTTCTCTCTCTGCTCCTCCCCTACTTGTGCTGTGTGTGTCTCTCTCTCAAAGATAAATAAACATTAGGGGCACCTGGGTGGCTCAGTCGGTTAACCGTCTGACTTCGGCTCAGGTCATGATCTCACAGTTCGTGGGTTCTAGCCGTGCGTCAGGCTCTGTGCTGACAGCCAGCTAAGAGCCTGGAGCCTGCCTCGGATTCTGTGTCTCCCTCTCTCTCTGACCCTCCCTTACTCGCGCTGTCTCTCTTTCTCAGAAATAAATAAAACATTAAAAATTTTTAAAAATACCAACACTTTTCATTAAAGAAAAAAAAGTTATGAAAAGTAAGGTAAAGGAACGCAAGAGACACATCTAAAGAGTAGTGAAATTGTTACAGGAATAATAATAATTTTAAAAGCCCAGAAACTACAAGGGGTAGAGAAGACATCAGAAACACTATTGAGGCCAGGCTTGGGAAATTATTGTGCAAACACAAAAACATGGACAAACACATACAGAATAAAGTGACAGGTGGGAAGAGAGTATGTGATAGATATGGATGACAAAGAAAAGTCAGCATTCAGGGAATTGTTGTTCCTTGAGAGACTGAAGAGAAGAAAGGGATCAAAAGACAACATTCAAAGTTTGAATACTAGAGGAATCTCTTGAAATAAAAGAAGACAGATACTTGAATGCCAAAGTGACACACAGTGTTCCAGGGAAAAGTATGAAATAATCAATCCCACAACATATCCTGGGGAAGTCACTAAATGCTAATTCTAGAGAACCAAATAGGTATCTAAGCAGGAAAAAAAAAAAAGCAAATCACTTACCTAAGGGGGATAAGTAAGTCTAGTATTAGAAGTTTCCACAGGAACATTTAATACAAGAAGCCAATTGAGCAAAGTATACAAAATTCCTTGGGAAGAGAAGTACAACTCTATGATTGTAGAATTTGAAAACTCTCAAAGTAAAAAAGGTGTTTGAGAGATACTCTCAAATGGAAATGAAACTCTGTTGGAGGCCGCGCCGGCTCCGACAGGTCCAGGGGGTCCCTGAAGGATGAACGGTGTCGGCGAGGGAGGGAGTGAGAGAGCCCTGAGATCCTTTCTGATCACCAGGCAGGCATCTCTGTCCTGTCAGTTTTGGTGTCTTTATTTATAGGTCAAATGTTAACATGGCATCAGGAAATGGAATTTTTACAATGGATAGCTCTTTGTGATAAGATGTTTTTGAAAATGTACAGAAACAGGTTTTACAGAAGTCTTCTTGCAGAACTGCCCCAATTATAGTGAGGTTGAGTAACTAAGAAAATAACAAGGTGTTCACATTTTATTAACGCTAAGATTAAGTCATAGGTTTGTAGATGCTCTTATCCATCCTCATCACACTGCCAGGGTAAGGGAAGGGGTTTATGGAAAGTAGGCCTCAGGGAAGAGGCTGCTATACACCATCAGTTAGCAAAGGTGTATGTACTAACTTATCTTCTGCCCTTATCTGTTCCTTTTCTCTAAGTTAGGCTCTTTGTGTCCAGGCAAGACTTGATTTTCCAGTTAGACGCTTTATTGCACCAGAGAGCCAACCATACCTTTAAAGAGTTTAGTTTATTTCCAATACATAGAATAGCCTCTTTGAGTGCATTTACCTTTGTGTCTAGTTTTATGATTTCTTGAATAGCTAGGGCATGAAAGACATTTTTGGTTAGTTGATTTACATGTTGAGCTGTATGAACATCTTGGACTAACGCAACGGTAGAAACAGAATTGTACATGTAAAGGTCAATCTTTTATGACTAGGGGTCATTAGCCTGTTCATAGCTCAAGGGAAAGTATGGAGGGAAACAGGACCTTCTGGAGACACGATGTCTGTTCCCATAATCAAAAGAAGTTGTTCCCACAATAAGTTCCTTCACAAGGTGCAATCATCATACCAGGGCCAGAATAAGGGGACAAGTCACTCCCAATATTGATCAACAAGGTACCCTAGGGGTCAGTGCTCAGGCAGAAATAATTGAGTGGGGGTGGATATCAGTCATCATCTGATTGGCAAGAAACCGTGCAAACTTGCTTTAACCTCACCAGGAGTTTTCTCGACTAGTGGGCTCAGAATGGCTCCCAACAAAACTCAAAGAATAGTACCCTGAACAAATCAAGCCAATTAAAAAATTAATAAAAATAAAGAGATCACTAAAAAAAGTATGGTTATGAAAGGATAATAAAGGATAAACAATAATGGAAAATATATGCCAAAACAAATGCAATGACAAGTGCTAAAAACATCAGTAATTTAAAAAAATAATGTTAAAATAGCAAAAACTAAAATACTAGTGGGGGAAAAGGGAAGATAGAAATGTACCAACTATTTTTTAACTTTTATAGAAGAGTCAGTTGGCTGTATAAAGCTCAATAAATACAGGAATAAGCATATTATTAAAAGCTAAAAAGTAAATACTATGGTAATAAAATAAGTTAAACATGAATTATCTAAAGTACACAAAAGAATAAAATAATCAAATATCACACAGTCAAAACAAGTATTAAAAGCAAAATACAGGTGTGAGGAGAGAAGATGGCAGATGGTAGGAGGACCAAGGGCTTGTCGCATCCTATGAACACAACTAGACAACTACCAAATTATTCTAAGTACCACAGAAATTGACCTGAAGACAGACAGAAGAAACTCCACAACCAAAGAGAGAGAAGAGGCCACATGAAAGAAGGTAGGAAGTACAGACACCTCATTTAGGGGAGTAATGGATCCTGTGGAGGGGAGGGAACCATGGTTGCAGACAAGGGAGAGAGACAGAGACAGAGACAGAGATAGAGAGGAGCACACAGGGGAATGTACAAAAGAATGTTTCCCCAAAGTCATTGGCTTGTAAAACAAGAGTCTGAATTTTGTGAATTCTTCCAACTAGCAGAGGTGAAATCTTGGGATAGAGTCTGGAGAGCACTGCACTGCTCTTGGAGAAAAGGCAGGCAAACAACAAAGGGGGTGGGGTTGGGGTGGGAGGGTGGAGCTGATGGCATGGAAACAGCTACCTGAAGAATGCCTGGGGCGCATAGAGGGGGAGATTATATCCTTTTTTTGGAGCACTTCCCTGACTGAAATCACTCCAGGAATGAAGGAACTGGCTGGAACAATGTCCTTCCACCCCTCAGCATAAACACAAAGCCACCTGCAGAAAACAGTATAGAGTCAACAACAGCTGCCTAACTTGCTTACACCAAGCCCCACCCACCGGCACTCTGGCAGGACTCCCATTCTCAGTCAATTTTGCTTCAGTTCTAGCAAGGCAGGGTCGTTTCCCAGAAGACTAGGACAAACCCCTTTCCATACCACATCTCTCAACCAAAGAGATCTGCAGGGCCTCAGTTCTGGTGGAGGTGGTGTCTGGTCTCATTTCACAAGCAGACCAGAGCATATCTAGCTAAAACTCACCACATTCAGGCCAAGGACCAAGGACTGCCCATAGCATGACTGGCCTAAAGGATAGAGTAGCCAAATCACAACACCGGAGCACACAGACCACTCTCTGAAGCACCAGGCCTGGGACATTACATGACCTCTTCTTCATCAGGCATTAACTCTCAGGAACAGGAGACATAACCAGATTTTCTAACACAGAGAAGAAGGCAGAGACTCAGACAAAATACCAAGACAAAGGAATTTATCCCAAATGAAAGAACAAGATAAGGCCACAGCCAGAGATCTAAGTGAAATAGATATAAATAACAAGGCTGATGGAGACTTTAAAGTAACAATCATGAGGATACTCACTGGTTTGAGGAAAGAATAAAGACATCAGTGAGACTCTTAACACAGAGATAAAAGAGTTAAAAAAGCAAAGCGGGGAAAAATAGAGTCAAATGGGGAAACAGATTCTTAACTATAGAGAATAAGCTGATGGTTACCAGAGGAGAGGTGAGTGGGGAGATGGGTCAAATAGATGATGGGGATTAAGGAGGGCACTTGTTGTGATGAGCACTGGATGTTGTATGGAAATGTTGAATCACTATATTGTAGACCTGAAGCTAATATCACAGTTTATGTCAATGAACTGGAATTTAAATAGGAACTTTTTAAAAAGCTAAAATTATGTAGCTATTAGCATTTATTATATAACTATTTTTTTCTTTGAAATGTTCATTTATTTTTGAGGGAGAAAGTGCCAGTGGGGGAGGGCAAGAAAAGAGAGGGACAAGGGATCTGAAGTGGGCTGCACCCTGACAGCACCGATGCCAGGCTATGTGATGACAGTGAGCCCATTGCAGGGCTCGAACTCATGAACTGTGAGAAGTCAGCCACCCAGGCACCCTTCTACATAACTGTTGTATTTTGCCTCGTAGTGTGGAGAACATCAAATAGGGCTGTGGCACAAGTCTAAAGAAATAAATTAATATAATTATAAGGAAAAAACTCAAATAAAAGCAAAATACAACATAAAATAGGCAAAACCAAAAAATTTTTTGTTCTACCAATTATAAGTAAAAGATTATCCAATCAGATCAAAAAATAAAATTCTAACCTTGCTAAATACAAGGAAAGCAAATCAAATTCAGATAATTTAAGGGGCATCTGGGTGGTTCAGTCAGTTAAGCATATGACTTTGACTCATAGGTTCGAGCCTACCCCACTCTCTCTCAAAAATAAAGAAACATTAAAAAATTTTTAAAAAATAAGGGAGGGTGTGTGTGTGTGAGTACGCGTGTGTGCATGACAGTGTGTGTCTATCAAACAAATATAAAGAAAAGAAAAGCAAACAATGTCATTAATATCAGTGAAATGTAAGAGAAAGAAGTTAATGAGATTTTAAGAAGAGATATTTTATATAAAAAATGGATTTACTCCACAATGAAGAGCTTACTTGTCCTGGAACGTCATACACAAATAATACGGCATCACATTCATAGACCAAACTCTCACAAATACTATGTGGAGAAATGGAAATATAATTGTTGTAGACAGAGACGTTTACTCATATGTTCATAATAAATCAAGTAGGCAAAATACAAATAAGAATGCAGAGTTATTTTAAATAGTTAACAAAGTTAAATTTATAGATACAAGCAACAATGTAATGTGTAATTAGAGACTAAACTCTTTTTCAAGCACCCGCATAACCCCATATTAAGATACAAATAAAGCTTTGACAAAGTCCCCTAAGTAGAAAATGTGCAGGTCAGATTACCCAAGCACAGAGCTATAAAACCAGAAGACTATAATAAAAATGATAACAAACAAAAAATATTGATAAGGAAATTACAAGCAACAACAAGTTGCTTTGCTATGAAGTTCTTAAGCCTTACATGATACTGAGATTAAAACTGCAGAACATCTGAAAAATGGCAATAATGAGAAAGAACGTGCGTTACAGGACTTACCCAAAGCTATGGCAGAAAAAGTTACATTATCATACAAAGTTACACCATTAAGTATGAAAGAATGAAAATAAATCAAATAGAATAAATTCACTAACTAAGAAAATACAAAGTTCACCAAAGCAGAATGAAATGATTAATAATGGGAAATCAGATAACAATGATTTTGAACACTGCAAAATGGTAGAGCAATTAAATACTTCCAAGAGTGTGTTTCAAGAAGATACTGACGTGCCTGGGTGGCTCAGTTGGTTTTGACTCTTGATTTTGTCTCAGGTCATGATCTCATGGTTTGTAAGATTGAAACCCACATTGGGCTCTGTGCTGACAGTGTGGAGCCTGCTTGAGATTCTCTCTCTCCCTCTTTTTCTGCCCCTCCCCCACTCAGGCACATGGGCATGCACGCTCTCTCTCTGTCAAAATAAAGAAAGAAATGTAAAAAAAGAAGATATAGAAAGCACTAATTATTATAATGTGTAAAAACTGAGATATCAAGGGGTACCTGGGTGGCTCAGTCAGTTGAGTGACCAACTTTTAATTTTAGCTAAGGTCATGATCCCAGGGTCGTGGATCCCAGGGTTCCATGAGCCCAAGTAGGGCTCTGCACTGAGCATGCAGCCTGCTTAAGATTCTCTTTCTCTCTCCCTCTGCCTCCTCCCCTGCTCACCTGCACACACTCTCTCTCTAAAATAAAAAAAATAAAATTTGAGAAATCACAAATATAGAAAATTATGAATTACATGGAAAAAGTAATTTTACATATAAATAATGCTTTAAGATTAAAAGATTAATTTGCACAAATTTTGTGCAAATAAACATAAAATTCTGGGTTAAATGGCTTTCTAGAAAAATGCAAATTACCAAAATTGATTCATGATAATAATACTGAAGCAACCTACTAACCAGTATCCATGGAAGAAACTGAAAATATTTTCTAAAGAGCAAATCTTCTCCATCATTTCCCATCCATATAACTTCACAGAAGAGTTTTGTAAGACAGAGAAGACAAAGATAATTCCAAGGCTTTTTAAAAAGGTACAGAATACAGAAAAATAATTCCAGCTTCCAGTTTTTAATAAACTCAACATTATACAGACAGAAAAATTCGACAAACATAACACAACGAGAAACAAAGGACAATCTAATTGGGGATTACTGATGCCAAAAGCTGGGGATTACTGATGCCAAAAGCTTAAACAGAGCATTAGGTAGATCTTCCTGTGGCATATTAAGAAAGTAGGATCTATCACTTTATGCCTGTTTCCTCACCTAAACAGTGGAACAATTAAATAACCTCATAGGAATTTTGTGAGGGTCAAATAAGTCAGTCCACATAAAGGGCTTAGTGAATAGTCTCTGGTTCATAGTAGATGGATGGATGGATGATAGCTGGATAGAAGAAGACAGACATATACATTTAGTTAGATTTATTTTTTTAATGTTTGTTTATTTAGGGAGAGAGAGAGAGAGAGCACATGTGGGAGAGTGACAGAGAGAGGGAGAGAGAGAATCCCAAGCAGGTTTTGCCACTGTCTGCATGGAGCCCAACACAGGACTTGATCTCATGGCTCGTGAGATCATGACCTCAGCTGATATCAAGAGCTGGATGCTTAACCCACTGAGCCACCCGGGTGCCCCCATTTAGTCAGAATTACATTTAAGATTTATAATTAAGGTTTATAATATATATAAACACATATGCACATATGTCATACCATGTGAATGTCTCCTGTGTTCCTATGTTTCAATTCCAAACAGGTGTTACTATCAAAAGAACATATATCTGCAGTGAAAAATTGATGTAATAAAAGTGTTTTATTTGCATGCCTTACACACTAAGCTAAGGACAAAGACGCAAAAAAATACTTCTTCAAATCTTTTTCTTTCCTGCTCTTACCCATTTCCCTCATATTTTAAAGCTCTTTCCATTACTATGTCCTCAGAAAACCCTGAGTTGTGAGCAAAGCTCATGAGTCCTTCAATGGAAACCCCCTTACCACCCTTCCATCGTAATATTTTAGTGCGAGCTTAGCTTCATCAACTGCGCTTAAACTCCCTTCCTCCCCCTCAAGCTTCTCCAACTAAATTTCTTTCTTCTCACTCTTAAAGTTAAGTCACAAAAGCCAGCAACACGCCCTTGCTAGGTAGATCCTTTCTCATAGATCATCCTAGGGGTGGAACCCAACTTTTCTTACCTCATCAGAAAGAGAGCAGTGTTGAGAATACTGAAGTGGTAGTAACTTTTATCCTGTGGTATGTAAATGTATGTACTTGTATGCACACACATGCGCATGGATTGCTTGTGTTTGTGTAATAGACGTAGGCAACAATCCACATCAGGTAAACAGAATTACTGTCTTCTTTTCAAGGGATATATAATATTTCATTGTTTAGCATGAACATAGCTTATTTAATTGTTCTCTTACTAATAGATATTTAAGGTATTTGGTGGTTTTTGGTTTGTTTGAATATATTCCAAATACCTCTGTGAACTTGTGAAAATATGTGTGTGTGAGTGAATCTATATGTTTATATTTGTGTGTGGGTATATATAAAAATGTTTAAAATACATATTATAGGGGCACCTAGGTGACTCAGTCAGTTAGGTGTCTGACTTTTAGTTTCAGCTCAGGTCATGATCTCATGGTTTGTGAGTTCGAGTCCTGCATCAGGCTCTGTGCTGTCAGTGTGGAGCCTACTTGGGATTCTCTCCCTCCTCTCTCTGTCTCTTCCTTGCTCATGCTCTCACTCTCAAAATAAATAAACTTTAAAAATATATGTATGTTTTGTATTTTATTACCATACATTATAAATATTTTATAACTATATATAGCAATACATATTATTGCATATATATGCAATATATTTAGGATGAAATATATATATTTATATATGCTTAAATTTTTATATATGTAGTAATAAATTTAAATATGCATATAAATATAAATACACAAATATATACATATATACATCGAAAATATATAGCTTTGTCATATGTGTGTCAATTTTTTCCAGTTTGCTGTTTTCCTGTTGACTCTTTTGGTTAATGTAGGCTTGAACATTTTGCAATGTAATTGAGTTTTAATGTCTTTTAATTTTTTTATCATTCTGAGGTGACATCAACATGAAAATTATTAAGAAAAAATTTTTTAAAGTAATCTCTACACCCAACATGGGGCTCAAACTCACAACAAGATCAGGAGTTGCATGCCCTACTGACTGAGCCAACCAGGTACTCCGAAAATTATTTTTAAAACTGGTGATTTTATGAAATATTTTTCTTCTCATTTAAAGTTTTACGCAATGTTTTCCAAGCTAGCCAACTGTCCCAACAACATCCATTTAAGAAAAAAAGTACATCTTTCTCTACAAATTTGAAATGCCAAATTTATGATATGCCCCATAGATATTTGGGTCTATTTGTTTTTTTTCTTTTTGGACACTGCTACCTTTATTGTTATGTTTTATTTATTATTTTTAATGTGTTATTTATTTCTGAGAGAGAGATAGAGATAGCATGAGCAGGGGTGGGTCAGAGAGAAAGGGAGACACAGAATACGAAGACAGGCTCCAGGCTCTGAGCTAGCTGTCAGCACAGAGCCCGACGCGGGACTCGAACCCACAAACCGTGAGATCATGACCTGAGCCGAAGTCGGACACTGAACCGACTGAGCCACCCAGGTGCCCCTGTTATGTTTTAATATCAGCTTTTATTCAGCTTTGTTGCTGAAAACATAGAGACACAGCTTAGTCTGAGCACCAAACGAGTTCACCAAAACTGGTATTTGGATCTATTTCTTTTTTTTTTTCTCAATTCTTTAAACATTTATTTATTTTTGAGAGAAAGAGACAGAGAGTGAGGGAAAGAGGGACAGAGAGAGAGAGGGAGACACAGAATCAGAAGCAGCCTCCAGGCTCTGAGCCATCAGCACAGAGCCCAACGTGGTGCTTGAACCCACGAGCAGGGAAATCATGTCCTGAGCCAAAGCTGGATGCTCAACTGACTGGGCCACCCAGGTGCCCCTTGGGTCTATTTCTTGATTTTCTATTCTGTTGTTCTTGCACTATTATAAACCTCTATTAATTACTAAAAATTTATATGATGTACATCTAGACACTCATTAATCTTTTTCATAATTTTCTAGTTTTACCCTTCTACTTTCTGTCCCTTTATTCTCTGCTTCCTCATAGACTTCTCAAAGCAGCCATCATTATTATCTTGCTTTCTTTTCCTCCAATGCATTCTTGAACCCAATGGTTTCTAATAACTTTAAAATTCAGTTCACAAGCCCAAATCTCTTCTCCAAGTTCCACCTGATACACACAGCATGAGCCCCTTTGTGTGTGCACATGTATGGGATGGGATACAAGGGATTCATGCATGAATACTGGCCAGTATTGTTTCCTCAGGACTAGCACTGATATGTGTTCACTTGTTTATGTCTTACCGGCCATAATGCAAGATCCATAAGCCAAGGACATTATCTTGTTTCAGGTCGCAACTTGGTTCATGAAGGATATTGTCCCTGGGTATGGGATGGAGTTAGTTTTTAAGCTTCTAACATCATTGGCTTCCAATGAACAGGAATGTCATAAACCAGCTGGTAGAGCAACTGTTTGTCTTCTTCATGCCCCAGCAGGTCTCAACATGGCAGCTGCCCCCTTCCTTATGAACCTTTGCATCATGTTAGCTTAAGGAGGATTTCATCCAAGAAAACTACATTCTTCTTGGGGGGGGGGGAACTTAGCTGATTCTGTTAAGTGTGACACCATTTCCCTAGAATGCTGCTAGGGCTACTTGAGAGTGAGAAAAATTAGTATATTCCCCAGGCCATCCTCAACCCCAGTACCCTACAGGGTACTCGAGTACTATTTTCTCACCTGACAGAATGTAACCCACTTTCTCAAAGCCACATTTGCTGGGTTAGTAAATCTCCTCCTGGGAATGTATATGCTTCATTGAAATCCATTGGAGCCACTCATCAGAGGACTTAATTGCCTGTCCCTGTGAGGCTGTCAGCCATAAGAACCGTGTCACTGATTTTAAAGGCAAAAAGTGAGTGCCTGAAGTTGTTCTACTCTTAATGGACGGGGTGCATATACCATCAGTGACATTACTAAAAGCCATGCCTGTATAGGGAGCATAAAGTGTCCTACTTATAAATATAGAACTTCATTAGAGCATCCACTCACTGCTCTCTCACTTTCCTTTGCAAAAGCTCTCTGCAATTTGTCATAATCGGGCCTACAGGTCAGACTTTGGCAAACCGAAGCTCTCTGCAGGGTAGATTAAGCTTCAGAAGAAAAAGTCAATCAAAACAACATCTTAGTTAAAAGACGCCATTAAGATCACCCACTCCACTTCCCACATTGTGCAGATAAGAAAGAATGAGAGTCTGGAGTCGCAATTCATTTTCCCCAACACGCCACCACATTTGCAGGCTACTCTGAAGTAAACGCATGTGGACAATAAACATAAACTGAAGGTGTAACAGGCTTCAACTGTGTGACACCAAAGAAGAAGCCTCCGTTTAGGATGTGTCACATGTAAGACATCGGGAGAATCTCTGATTTGAAATGGCGCCTACAATATAATCATTTCTGGAATTGGCAGAGTAAGGAATTCCAAACATTTATTCTTCTAGGAAAGCAAGGGAAATACTAGCAAAAATTGTTGAAATCAACTCTTTGAGAATTACAGAAATTGACAAAAGGCTTAGTTGCAACAACTTAGGGAGTACTAATTAAAGAAAAAATGGCTAGTCAGCACAAAGAATGAGCTTTAATGGGACTTTAGTTGTCCTGGGTCCATCCCCTTCCCAAAACTCCACAGTAGACTTGAAGACTAACAGCCTCACAACTCCAACAGGTCTTAAAATTAGTCACTGTAGGGGGCAGAATGTGCTTGGAACTCCCCGTGTCACCCAGTCCCCAAATAAGTGTTACTACTTGACCTGTTTGGCAGCTCCCTGGAACAGCCCCATTTGCCATGTCCATTTGATGTGATTCTGAGTTCTCTCAGGTGAAAAGGTCCTATCCCCAGGGTGTTTGTCAAGAACAACCAGTCGCCATTGTTGAATACTGCAGCTATATGAAGTGGTTTGTATCAGTTGGGACAAATGAGAAATTGGACAGAAGTCGAAACAAATACTTGGAAAATGAGATATCCATAGAGGGCTTTGAAAAATTACATACTTTTTAGAGGATCTAGAAGTCAATGAACATGTGTAGAGTTGTATGAGTGGCCAGAGAATATTTGAAAACACTCAAAGCAGGCCACTTGGATGGTGTAGTTGGTTGAGCGTCTATTGACTTTGGCTCAGGTTATGATCTCATCTCTCTGCTGTCAGCACAGAGCCTGCTTGAGATCCTCTCTCCCCCTTGCCCCCTCTTTCTCTCTCTCTCTAAAAAATAAAAGAAAAACATTTTTTTAAAGTTAAAAAAAAAAGAAGGAAAACATACAAAGCTTTCACCTCAGACTGATCTTAGGATTCCACACAAGTAGGAAGTGAAACCTAAGAATTGTCAACTGCTTGCCTAAGAATTGAAGGCATGCCTAAGCATACATACATGTAGAAACCTTGAAAAAAAATCGGGGATAAATATTGGTTCCATTATTACGTAAACCCCTATTCAGTCAGTAGCTTTCTACTTTATTTGCTGGGATTATCAGAAACACAAACTATGAAGTCAAAGGAAATATATGAAATCAGTATAGCAGAGACCAGCAATGAGACAGAGCTGTCTGTATGGGTCATATTTTGACTTATGAAATTTCGCTTTTAATAAAGGTGGCTTATATTGCTTACCGGATATAGTTCTTCTTAGTTACGTGGATGGGTTACACAATGGCCAACACCAAGGGAGCTCAAAAAGACCTTTCACTGGCTTCGGATTCTTTTAGAGTTTCATTTGCCAGGGCAATCACCATGGAAGCCAAGGTACTACCACCAACATGAAAGCAGTTAAGTCAGTCTTAGGCTTGGCCCAATTTGCTGCAACTGCAATTATTTTTGTTATTGTTGAATCTTCATTCTATACAAATTTACCTAACTCTATCTTAGCAGTTTTTCAGCATATAGGTAAAGAGAGGGTTTATATGACTTCACCAGCATGAAAAAACCAAACATTTGTTCAGTTTAATTGATCTTTCATACTTACCTCTTTCACACCTACATAATTAAGTGCCTGGTGTTTTCAGTTTTCCAGAACAAAGCGAGTCTCCCCTTGTATTAACTCTTCTCACCATGATGGAAAATAAAACTACTAGAAAGTTTTAGAATATAGTTACCCACTATAAAACTTAAGAAAAAGACAAAAAAAAAAAAAAAAGACAAGAAATAGCACCTAGAAAAAAAAAAAAGAAAGAAATAGCACCTAGATGCATTTCATGAAATTCGCCCACTCACAATAGCCTCGCTTCTCTCTCTCTGACACACATGTGCACACACTTAACTAACTTTTAAGAACTAGGTAAGAAGATTAGTAGAAAGTTAGTTTGTATGCCAAGACCCTTACTTTTCTTTTTCTTTCTTTTTTTTAATGTTTATTTATTTTGAGAGAGAGAGCGAGTGGGGGAGGGACAGAGAGAGAGGCTAGACAGAATCCCAAGCAGGCTCCAAGCAGTCAGCGCAGAGCCCGAAGCAGGGCTCAAACTCACGAACCATGAGATCATGACCTAAGCCGAAATTGAGAGTTGGACGCTTAACCACCTGAGGTACCAAGGTGACCTGACCCTTCGTTTTCATATAGAAAATTCTTCCCTAAATCCCATCCACCTCCATGTCAAACAGGAGATTGTAGTGAAATTTTGTTTTCATATCCCTCTCTCCTCAGTCATGGTTAATTGGTTTTGTGCTGCTGATCAAAGTGGGCCAAATATTCATACCCCAACCCACAATTATGCATCATTGATCCAGAATTAGGTACAAGACTGAAGCCTAGCCAAACAGAATTCTAACTTGAATTTTTTTTTCCAAAATGCAACAGAGGAAAAGATACAGCGTGCTTCTGAGTGTGATGCAGAACTGTGAAGCATAAGAAATGCTGGTGTGGAGAAAATCAGGTTGAGTGAATAAAACCAACACAGAAAGAGAAGTAGAGATGAGAGACAGAGAGAGATTCCAGGTGATACTGGAGTTCATTTGCTTGAGCTGTCCTGGATGTCATCTCAGCCACTGCCATTTCCATGGTTACATGAGCGTTAGAATGACTTCTCCGGCTTGCTTCAGCTGGTCAGACTGAAGTTCTGTCAGTAGTGGCCAAAAACATCCTGACTAATATGGAAATAAATTTAACCATAGCCAAATTGGACAGAGAGCAAGGAAAGCATAGGTAAAAAAAAAACCTTCAGAAAAAAAGGATAATCTGTTACCAGGATTCTGAAGATAAGTAGACCATCACCCACCAGAGAATAAAGAAAAATAATATTGTAGTTAGAATGACATCCAGAGCCAAGATAGATGGGAGGGAGACCAGATTTGCTAAGCTCTGAGGGACATACAGTCAGAAAAGGTACGGAATAAAATCTGAGTGCATCTCAGGGAGAAAATGGGCCTGCGGATATGACTCAAATAGTTAAAACATCGAGTTCTTATTTGAAGCCATGAGAGAGAAGACATCACCCAAAGAGAGAGAGAAATATGAAAAAGGGGCTTCAGAGAGAGCACTGAGGAGCACTGCATTTAATAGATGAGGAGATTGAACAGAGCTGGCATGGAAGTTAAGAAGAAAAAATCAAAAATGGTAGGAGAACCAAAAGAGAATAGTACCTCAGAAGCCAAAGGAGAAGGAGGGGAAGCACTAAATACGCTACCAGATAGAAAATTCACATAAGAAACAAATGATGGGGGCAGGGAGATGGTGCAAGGCTATCGTCCTGATCTAGGCAAGAGAGATCGAGGAGAGTGGCATATATGTAGTGGACAGGAGACATTAGGTAAATATTTTCAACACTTAGCCATTATTTGGTCAGAAAGAAGAAGTCATGCATGTTGCCCAGATTTCGGGCTAGGGCTACCGGGTATATACTTAGTGCCATTTGCTGAGCCAAGAAATAGAGGCTGAGGAGACGTTTGGTAGGGACAATGATAAGTTCTCTTTTCACGTCTTGATTTGTAAAGTGCCTAGTCTATATTCAAGTATATACATGAAGTAGAGAGTTGAATATACAGTTTTGGAGCTCAGAGATCTGTGCTAGGGATATAATATGAGTTTTGCCTATGGCAGCTGTGAGATGTGAAGAGGGACAGGAGAGATCCATGAGGAACTCTACCATTTAAGGGCCAGCTAAATGACACTGAGTCCTCGAAGGAGAATTTTGAAAAAGCAACGAGAGAGAGAGGAAGACCAGAAATAGGTGGTTTCTCAGGATCCAAAGGAGTGCTCATGGGTAGTAGAGCTGTCTGGTGAAAGAAACACTGAAACTATTACCTGGACAAATATGGAGGCGATTAGTAACCATGGAGTAAGACATTCATGTGGAGACACTAATGGTGGAGAAACAGAAAAAGATTGAAGTGGTTTAAAAAGTAAACAGATCATAAGGTAATGAAGATAGCAAATATAGGTGAATTCTTGAGAAGTTTGCCTCTAAAAGGAAGGAGAAATAAAGAAGTATCTGAAGGAGGGAACTTTTCAGTGCTATTGAGAAAGCATATATCTGTTTTTATTTTTATTTATTTATTTTTTAAATGTTTTTTTTTTTTATTTCTAGGAGAGAGAGAGAGAGACAGCATGAGCAGGGGAGGGTCAGAGAGAGAGGGAGTCACAGACTGAAACAGGCTCCAGGCTCTGAGCTGGCAGTCAGCACAGGCCCGACGCGGGGCTCGAACCCACGAACCGCGAGATCATGACCTAAGCGAAAGTCGGACGCTTAACCGACTAAGCCACCCAGGCGCCCCTAAATGTTTATTTTTGAGAGAGAGAGAGAGAGCGAGCTCCCACACAAGCAGGGGATGGACAGAGAGAGAGGGGTACAGAGGATCTGAAGGAGGTTCTTTGCTGACAGCAGCAAACTCAGTGTGGTACTCGAACCCACAAACCATGAGATCATGACCTGAGCTGAAGTAGGAGGGTCAACTGACTGAGCAACTGAGGTTCCCCAACATATATCTATTTTGTTTTGTTTTAATCCTTATTTTTTATTTTAGAGAGATAGTGAGAGAGAGCGTGAACCGGGGAGGGGCAGAGAGAGAGGGAGACACAGAATCTGAAGCAGGCTCCAGGCTCTGAGCTGTCAGCACAGAGACTGACACGGGGCTCGAACTCATAAGCTGTGAGATCATGACCTGAGCTGAAGTAGGACGCTCAACTGACTGAGCCACCCAGGCGCCCCAACATATATCTATTTTTAAATAGACTTTTTTATTGATACTGGTGTGAGGCCAGATCATGAAGTGTTTTAAATGCCATCCTAAGGGGGTTGGAATTTTTTCTTATAGACAATGTGGGACCACTGGGAGTGATATAAACAGATGTAAATTCTAGTGAGAACAAGAGGGTTTTTAAGGATAAAACTAGCAAAAAGAGACAAATTAGGGGACTATTACAACAGTCCAGCAAAGAGATAATAAATATCTAAAATAAGGCAGTTGTAGCATACTTAGGGATATTAATGAGATGTAATTAACAGGGTATGGAAGTGAAACCAACAAGAATACTAAGGATGACCGATAAATATTACTCCTGAGGGAACGGGTCAATAGTGGTGTCACATATAGAACTAGGAACCAGGGGGGGGACGAGTCTATGAGTAAGGCAATGGTTGGATTTGAATATACTATACTTGTGAAACACCCAAGTGGAAATGTGTACTAGACATCTGGGAGATGGAAGATGGAAAGAGATGATTAGGTAAAAGAATAACTGCACTTAAGGTGTTTCATTGCATAGAAGCCTGGTGTAAACTCTCAATTTCAAAATCAAGGAACATTTTTTGTTTGAAGCTGTATTTATGTTTCCATTTTCCTAGATTGAATATATATAATCGTAAAATATACAGTTTCATTAGCTGAAAAGGTTTTCCATCTCTAGGAGACTGTGTATCAAGAGTTCTACGCAAGAGTTGTGTAATTCAATAAAATCCCAAAGGATATTCGGGGGAAAAAGAACTACCAGAGAAACCAACACATTGGGACTGACAACTCAAAAATGATATACCTTTGTTTTCACTGAAAAATAAACAGTTCTTTGGCTTGGTTTATTATTAATATCATCTCTCTCATATATGCTTGAAAATTACCCGCCAAGATATATAATCGTCTTAAAGATGCAGTTCCCTACATCTATTTTGAGGGGTTGAGATTGGCTGCTTTTATGGAGCGCTGGAACGTGTAAGCCTTTTGCATCAACTTCAGCTCATTTTCTTTGAAACAGCGATCTTGTTAACACTTGCAATGAAATTTGGGGAAAATACTATATCATATTTGTTTCCTGAGTCAGAGTGACATATAAGTCTACATATGCATTTTATTCCTATCTGCCATCTCCAAAGTCAAGGGGCCCTAACTGGGAAATCTTATATTTTATACGCACTCTACCAAATGTTGACATCTGGCACAGACGCGGTTTAATACACACTGGTCTTCCTCACTGATATGGTAGGTAGGGAACTCATCGCTGCTTACAAATAAGATATTCTTTCAAGTTTCTTAGTCATCTTCCTCTGAAGGTATTTTCTCTGAAGTGTACTGTGTTATAGGAGGATTATGCTGTGGTTTGTGATTCATGAACTCTAGGCAATAGTATATATGGTGTGAGAAGGACGGTAACATTTAATAGGGCAGATTGAGACTGACTGGAAATGCAAGCCTATGGATGCCAAACAGTCTCCATGTGTGACCCCGAACAAGTTATTGAACCTCTCCCAGCCATAACCTCTCCATACAATGCAAACACTGAATTACTCAGAGACATCCAGATAACTAACTGCATGCAGAAATTCTTACCTCATGTCCCTGCTCTAGGTTAAGTTCCCCTTCTCCATCTTCCTGGAGCAGCCTTAGGAATTTGATCACTGGCCTTACTACATTATTTTTAAAGGTTCTCTGCATAGGCCTGTACCATGAGGATTTCTACCAGGTCTTATTCATCTGTTCATCATCCAGGCAAAGCAAAGGGCATAGATCCATAGTAGGTGCTCAGGGAAGCTTTATTACACTGAATATTTCCCCATTTTCATTCCACTGATCTCAATGGTATAGGATTAACCACTGGTCTTTGCTGCTTCACTTGCAGAGAAGGTGTATCATTATATATCCATTTTAAACATCAACTCCTCTAAAAGCTCAGGCAAGTTCTCATGTCAACCAGATTTTGTTGGCGAATTATAAAATGTTGAATTTAATTTGTAGTAGAAAAACCCTATTATAATTATTATTAATTGTGGCCGATTATATAGCTAAAGCCATACCATGCATAATGGATTTGGTTTCTGATATAAAATCTATGAAGGATCTAAGTGATGGGAAGGGAGGGTCAAGGCCCACCAGCCTCATGACAATCAGAAATTCACTCCAACCTGATGTTTGCATAGACAAACTAGCAATTGAAGGATGATTTTGAATAAAAATAAATATAAGTCTATTTTCTTATTGATGTCAAAGGAAAAAGTGGGAAAACTTCAAAAATAATACATGCCCTAGAGCAGTTTTGCAGGAGTGAAAACAGACCACTGATATAGCACGTTGAAATGGGAAAAAGAGATCAATTATTCAAATTAATTTCCAGTCGATAATTCAGCAAGAATATACTGTGGGTATGGCAAAGTCATTGGCACTCCGTGGGCAATGCAACGCTATAACAGATTCAGACCCTAACCTCACACAGCTGGTTACCTAGGGAAATAAAGATACAAATTTGGGTCATTAAAATGCCCAACAGCCTACAGCGGATGCTGGAGCAGAGGTTCAAAGTAACATAGAAACACAGACAATAAGAAAAATTTCATTTGACCAAGGATGAGGAAAGGACTGACAAAGAAAGTAACATTTATTTATTTTTTAAAGTTTATTTACTTATTTTTGACAGAGAGAGAGAGAGTGAGCACAAATGAGGTGGGGGGGGCAGAGAAAGAGGGAGAGAGGGAGAATCCCAAGCAGTCTCCATGCTGTCAGCGCAGAGCCCAACTTGGGTCTCGAACTCACGAAACTGTGAGATCATGACCTGAGCCGAAACCAAGAGTCAGACGCTTGACCAACTGAGCCACCTGGGTGCCCCAGGAAAGAACATTTAAACTGGACCTTCCCTCAAAGGACAGATAATATTTTCACAAGAAGACATGAGGAGGGATGGTAGAGGCAATGGCTCAAAAGAGGAAGAAGCACATTGGAAAAGTGGAAGCAGTCCACTCAGGGGGAACCAAAGCAAAGTGTGCTCGATAGGCTTGATGTTTACCAGCATCTTTTACCTCTTTTTCTTAGTAACGGTACCCTACAATATCTTTTGGAGTTGATATTTTACTTCCTGTTCCTTTCATTCAGTTGGAAGCGAACTCACACCAGGAGGAAATGCAAGACCCAGACCTGGTCAATTGATTCTCAGAATACCTTTAGCCACAGTTATTACTGAATGGACACATGACCTCAAATACTCTAATTACGGTGAATACCTTAGATTCCAGGTGAAGTTACGGGGAAAAGATATACTCCCTTTACTACTATACTTGAATTTAGGGAGATCCAGCAGGTCACCAGGTAAAGCCTGATAACGAAGACAACACTGGTGAGGGCAGAGCAAAGAGTGGAGATAAACCAAGCCAGGATAACATTGTTTCAACCCCCAGTTCAGGTCTCATTTAGGATTCTTTTTACATAACCTAACAAATTCTCCAATTTCACAGACTCTTTGTGTTGAGTTTTCTGTCATTTGCATCCAAGTGGTCTTGTCCAATCTTCACAGAACAAGAGAATAAATGAGCAATGTCTGGAAAATCAGGGTACAACTTGCATCAGATATCTGCCATATCTGTTTCTTTTTTACCCACCCCCCACCAAAACACACAGGCTGCTTTCCTAAAGATTCAGACACTGCCGATGGCTAGTAATGAAGGTATAAAGGTATGGACACAAGGCCTCAGCAGCTCACTGGGCTTCTGGTGGGGCTCCGTATTTTTTCCATCTTTGCAGCAACCGGTTGACAAACAGTCTTCTCCTGGATTCCAAGTGCCTCACTAATTTATTTTGAAAACTAGCAGAGCTGGTGCCACAACCGCCCAGACTCTCTGCAGGAGATGATTTGCAAGAACAGCTTTGAATATAATTCTCTATCTTAGAAAACTACCATTTTATAGGCATACATACAGAAGTATACTACCTGGCTAAAAATAGCTCGCCCGGAGTTATGTTCCAAAAAAACCCACAAAAGGTCTCAAAAAGAAAGGTGAGGTTGATGGAAATGATGAAAAGTTCCTTTGAGCAGAGGATGGTAAGAGTCTTTAAAATGTTAATGACAATAATCCTCACTGATTTTATAACATTCCATTTACTACTTTTTAAAAAAATCTTTAATGTTTATTTATTTTTGAGAGAGAGAGGTAGCGTGTGAGCAGGGGAGGGGCAGAGAGAGGGAGACTGAGAATCTAAAGCAGGTTCCAGGCTCTGAGCTGTCAGCACAATGCCTGACACGGGGCTCGAACCCACAAACCATGAGATCACGACCCGAGCTGAAGTCAGATGCTTAACTGACTGAGCCATCCAGGCACCCCCATTTATCACTTCTTAAAATATTCACTGAATGCCTGCTGTGCTAGATGTTTTGCCCACAAAGATGAATCTGTTGTCCCAGGCCTTAAGGAACTCAGAGTACTAGCAGGATAAATAAGCCCATCTTTCCTTCCTTTATTCATTCAGCCAAAATGCCTGCCACATGCCAAACACTGTTAGGTATTATGGATTGAACCAGAAAGAATATTAAATGCAGAAATTGGGCCAGAATTGGAAAGGCTTTGCATTGACAAAATGCCAAGGAACTGAGGAAAGTGACAGATTTATTGGTGTGTGGTAGCCAAAATGCAGGCAAATCAGATGATGTCAGTTTTAGAAGAAGCAGGCTTCCACACTGCTTGGTGTTGTTGCTCTCTAATGGACAATGGCCCTGATATGGAGCCTTCTTTTTAACTTCTTATTTTAAGGGAACCCTCTTGTACTTCTGGTGGGAATGCAAACTGGTGCAGCCATTCAGGAGAACAGTATGGAGGTTCCTTAAAACCTAAAACTAGAACTCCTCTATGATCCAGGAATTGCACTATTAGGTATTTACCCAAAGGATACAAAAGTACAGATTCGAAGGGGTACACAAAATAATTATGAATTCACAGGAAGGTGTGTTGATAGTACATACAGGTCGTCTGTATCCTTTATTCAGTTTCCCTCAATAGCTCCATCTTACACATAGTACAATATCAAAACTAGGGAATTGATATTGATGTGGTGTGTGAGTGTAGCTCCAGGTCACTTGATGATATATGTAGATTGGTAAAACCACTACCTGGGCAGAGGTAGACGGAGAGAGACAATCTTAAGTAAGTTTCACGTTCAGCACAGAGCCTGATGTGGGGCTTGATCCCATGACCTTGGGAACATGACCTGAGCCCAAATCAAGAGTCAGACACTCAACTGACTGAGCCACCCAGATGCCCCTTGAGTTTATCTTTTAAAAATATATGTGCAGTAATTATCTCCATATCCACCATTAATTAGTGTCTGAAGAGAGGTTACTTAGTCCTCAGAGTTGGCATCATGTAAGAAAACATCTAGTGACAAAACCAGTAAACAGCAGACAAAAGTAAGTAAAGATCTAGTAAAAAGTCTGGAAAAAGCAAATTTAACAGTTCAACTTATATAAGGGATAATATCTTTCATATGGTGAAGCACTACTTTGGGGAACAATATCAACGAATCAATGTGTGTTTGTTTCTTACACAATGTTCTCCATGGTCAGTGGTCTGAGTCACACTGTGTGCATTATACACGCAGCTTCTTCACTGGGTTTTAGTAGCTTAGAATAAAATTCTGGCCACTTCTCAAGACAAAATAGTTTAATCTTCAGGATACAGTTCTCCTGCAGAAAACCATTGTCTTGGACATCTGCTGAGTAACTAATAGAATCATTTGTGTATGTGGAAAGTTAGGCGATATAGAGGACATCTTTCTGTGCCAAAAAAAAAGCACATGCTAAACATAAAAGAAATCATTATGAACTGGATTAATAGACGTATAGAGAAAGAAGTTGAGAATCTGCCATTGGTAAGATTTGGCAACAGGTGCAGGATATTCAGACCCTAATTTCCCATGAATGAGGAATGAACATCTGCTCAGAATAGCGATGGAAGAGAATATTCAGATCTCTACAAAATACACTTGCAACAACGGGAGCCATGGGACCATAACCAAGACATTTTTTTCCTGTATCCATTTATGTGCTAGTTAATACTTCACTAACTCTAAATTGAGCAGTATTCTACAGCAAAAGTTACAATTCTGGTTGTGCATTCTGATCACCATTGGAACTTATTTAAAATGCTGATACCTGTTTCACATCCCAGGAGCACTGAATTAGAAAATTCAGGACTGATGTTCTAGAATAGGTATTATTGCAAAGCTCATCCACTGATTCCATCATGCAGCCAAGTTTGGAAAGCACTGCTCTAAATGTAGTTTGGTAGAATATGTCCAGAACTAAATCTACCATTGCCCTCCTTGATGCTCAGTCTACTAGCCATTCCACCTTCTATATATGTATTTCATAAATCCATTTTCTCCTCTCAGGCCTTCCTGCTACTGCCTTAGTTCTGGGCATATGAACTTGGACTGTAGCAGTAGTTCGTTTCAGTCTTGCATTCATAGCATATTGACACATTACATCGCGAACATCCATCCATGGATGAGCCTCACAAGAGCCTTGCTTTGAACAAGAACTCTACTACTATAGAGATGTTGGACAGGAGAGGACCCAGGTGTGATGAGGTAGCTGGGAGAGAATATATTGGGTTGGGGGACAAGGAACATGAGTAAAGCAGAAATATGTCAACTTGGGTATTTGATTTCATGTCTAATTTTCTCAAGAAATACTTAATTTCCTTGTAATGCACGGGGATTTTTAGAGTTGTATTTAATTCTGACTTGTCATGTCCCTACTGAAAATGTTTCACTAACCCAATGCCCCGCTGACCATTTTATAAATTCTAGATCTTTGCATGATGCTTCATGCATTGTATGATTTGCCTCATCTCCCTTCCTTCATCTTCACCTGTTTGTATCCTTTTTGCTTCAGTATTATTGAGCTTCCTAAAATTTCATCAATGTACCATGTTGTTCTATACTCTCTGCCTTGGTACACACTGTTTCTTCTGCTTGAACCATTCCTATTCTTTCAAATTTTCAATTCAGAGACCATCTCCTCTGAGACACTATCCCCAAACACCCTAACACCCAATAGATATAAACATCTCCTCATCTGTTTCTCCTGTATATTGTAGACACTTTTACTCTGAACTTAATCATTACACTAATTATTAGGTTATGTGCCTATATCCCTGTTACATGATCAGTTCCTTGAAGCTATGTTTTCTTTTTTCTGCTTTATTTTCCCGTATCCTTAAATATTTTTGGAACATTAATTAAAATTTAATTGTCGCCAAATATTTCATATTTGATGACTATCCCCCAATTTATGAGACTTTAGGATTATTCCTATTTTTTCTTTTATAAATAATGCCACAAAATAAATCTTTATAAATAAATATTTGACCCTTTCAATGTATACTTCTTTTGGGAATATTTATAGAATTTGAGTTGATGCATCAATAAATATGAACTATAAAGCCCTTTAGTTCAGACTGTCAAAGAGCTCTAAAGAAAAATTGTAGGGGCGCCTGGGTGGCTCAGTCAGTTAAGCCTCTGACTTCAGCTCAGGTCATGATCTCACAGTTTGTGGGTTCGAGCCCCGTGTCGGACTCTGTGCTGACTGCCAACTCAGAGCCTGGAGCCTGTTTCAAATTCTGTATCTCCCTCTCTCTCTGACCCTCCCCTGCTCATGCTGTCTGTCTGTCTCTCTCAGAAATAAATAAACATTTTAAAAAAAAAAAGAAAAATTGTATATTGTGAACTCCCATCTGGAGTGTCTTAGATCTCCTCACATTCACTGGAATTCACAGATCCTCTTCTCTTTTCTATTGACACATTCATCCTTGCAAACTCATGTAGTGCTATACCTCTAAATACAGTTCATTTATAAATGTGTATGTGTGTGTGTGTTATAAATTTACTCGTAAATCTGTATCTCTGTCAGGCCCTACTTCCTATACAGCTCCTGAGTCATATATTCAACAGCCTATTTGACATCTCCATAGAATTCATCAAAAGTAACTTAAATTTGAGTCAACTTGGTGGCCCAGTTGGTTAAGCATCTGACTCTTGATTTCAGCTCAGGTCATGATCTCATGGTTCATGAGATCGAGTCCTGCATTTGGGTTCTTCTCCACGCTGTCAGCATGGAGAAAACAATGTACTTGGTACTCTGAAAACAATGAAACACTGATGAAAGAAATTGAAGATGACACAAAGAAATGGAAAGACATTCCATGCTCATGGATTGGAAGAACAAATATTGTTAAAATGTCTACACTATTTCAAGCAGTGTAAACATTGAATGTAACCCCTATTAAAGTACCAATAGCATTTGTCAAAGAACTAGAACAAACAATCCATTTGTATGGAACCACAAAAGACCCCGAATAGCCAAAGCAATCTTGGAAAAGCAAAGCAAAGTTGGAGGCATGACAATTCTGGACTTCAAGTTATATTACAAAGCTGTAGTGATCAAGACAATATGACACTGTCCTAAAAATAGAAACATACGCCAATAGAAAGGAATGGAAAACCCAGAAATGAACCCACAAGTATATGGTCAATTAACCTTCAACAAAGCAGGAAAGAATATCCAGTGGTAAAAAGACAGTCTCTTCAACAAATGGTGCTGGGAAAACTGGAGAGCAACATCCAAAAGAATGAAACTAGACCATTTTCTTATACCATATACACAAAAAATTTAAAATAAATGAATGACCTAAGTGTGAGACAGGAAATCATCAAAATCATAGAACAGAACACAGGCAATAACTTCTTTGACATTAGCTGTAG
Organism: Proteles cristata cristata; assembly: GCA_017311185.1. NCBI lineage: Eukaryota > Metazoa > Chordata > Mammalia > Carnivora > Hyaenidae > Proteles > Proteles cristata. The sequence goes on along the minus strand of JAESUZ010000148.1, from coordinate 3,477,958 downwards.
CAACTTCTTTCCTAGATATATCTCCAGAGGCAAGGGAAACAGAAGCAAAAATAACCTATTGAAACTACATCAAAATAAACAGCTTCTGTACAGTGAAGGAAACAATCAACAAAACTAAAAGGCAATGGATGAAATGGGAGAAGTTATCTGCAGATGACATATCTGATAAAGGGTTAGTATCCAAAATATGTAAAGAACTTATAAAACTCAACACCCAAAAGACAAATAATCCAGGTAAGAAATGGGCAGAAGACATGAATAGACACTTTCCAAAGATGACATACAGATGGCTAACAGACACATGAAAAGATCACTTATTGTCAGGGAAATACAAGTCAAAGCTACAATGAGATATCACCTCACACCTGTCAGAATGGCTAAAACCAGAAACACAAGAGGGGAGCCTAGATGGCTCAGTTGGTTAAGTGGCTGAGTTTGGTTCAGATCATGATCTCACAGTCGGTGGGTTTAAGCCCTGTGTTGGGCTCTGTGCTGACAGCTCAGAGTGTGGAGCCTGCTTCAGATTCTGCATCTCCCTCTCTCTCTGCCCCTACCCTGCTCATGCTCTCTCTCTCTCAAAATAATAAACATTAAAGGAAAAAACACAAGAAACAACAGATGGTGGTGAGGATGTGGAGAAAGGGAAATCCTTTTGCACTACTGGTGGGAATGCAAACTGGTGTAGCCACAGTGGAAAACAGGGTGGAGGTTCCTCAAAAAGTTAAAAAGGCAACTTTCCTATGATCCAGTAATCACACTACTGGTTATTTACCCCAAAGAATAGAAAAACACTAATTCAAAGTGATATATGCATCCATATATTCATAGCAGCATTATTTATAATAGTGAAGATATAGAAGCAACCCAAGTGTCCATTGATGGATGAGCGGATAAAGAAGGTGTGGTATATACACAATGGGATATTATTCAGCCATAAAAAAGAATGAAATCTTGCCATTTGCAACAACATGGAAGGAGTTAGAGAGTATAACGCTAAGCAAAATAAATCAGAGAAAGAGAAATACCATATGATTTCACTCATATGTGGAATTTAAGAAACAAAACAAACAAGCAAAGGCAGAAAACGAGAGGGAGAGAGTCAAAGCAAGAAACAGACTTTTGATTATAGAGAACACACTGATGGACACCAGAGGGAAGGAGAGTGGGGAGATGGACTAAATAGGTGATGGGGATTAAGGAGCACACTTGTTGTGATGAGCACCGAGTGATGTATGGAAGTATGACTCATTATACTGTACTCTGGAAACTAACATCTTCCTGTATGTTAACTAACTAGAATTAAAATAAAAACTCAAAAAAATAAAAATAAAAAATAAAATTACTGAGGGAAGATCAATAGTCACTAATATGTCCCTTTAGTTTTAAATGGCTTGATTTTGTACATTTGATCTGCCTGATTTTGTTATAAAGTACAAGAATTATCTATATTTATGTTTTCAAATAGCTTAATTATTGAATAGGCTCTAATTATCTATGATTTTAATATATTTCTCATAAACTGAATCCATGCACGTGTGTGCTGCTTTTGAATGGAGGAAAGGAGGATAAATTAGAGAGAGGAGGAGAAATTGTCTTAAGCCCGAGGGCCGGCTGTCCTCAGCCAGGTCCTGAGACGAACACCCTGCCTGGGCGATGGGCACCTTTGTTGATTCCATTAGCCAGTGCTCTGCCAAACGCCTCACATTCCCTGTCCCAGGAGCACCCTAGAGAGAGTTAAATGTCCCATCCCATTGAAAAATAGTAACAGGGAGTCAGTCACAAGGTCCTTCACGCTGGGCAGTGGCTGGGGGGGAATGTGATGATGGAGCCTAGTGGGCTCAGGCCAGTTTCAAGAACTCGTAGTGTGTTTGGTTCCACAGCCGCTGCAAAGAACCCACAGTCTGGTCCCCGTTGACAGTCTGTGGTGGGGTGGCCTTGGGGTTGATCGCCCAGGCTCGCATCACATCCTGCAGGGCGCTGCCCTGAGAGATGTCCGCTAGCTGGTACGGGATGGCTTCTCATCCAGCGTGTGAGTCACCTTGCTCTGCTGGGACTTGAGTTTGGGGGAGCAGCTGACCAAGGTGCTGTAGGCAGGCAGGCTGCTCATGCAGGGGGTGGACTGGTGAGCCGAGGGGTGACCAGAAGTCTGTAGGGTGGCTGCAAAGCCAGCTCAGGAGTGGTTTCCTTTCTGCTCAGCTGGAGTCATAACTCTGAGGACCCATCGGCGCCAGGTCAGGCCAACTCTCCCCTTCTTTTTTTAAAAGATTTTTTTAAAGCTTATTATTTATTTTGAGAGAGAGAGAGAGAGGATGAGCAGGGGACTGGCAGAGAAAGAGAGAGAGGCAGAGAGGGAGGGAGAGAGAGAATCCCAAGCAGTCTCTCCACTGTCAGCACAGGGTCCTGTGAGGGGCTTGATCCCATGAATCTGTGATCAGGACCTGAGCCCAAACCAAGAGTCAGATGCTCAACCTCAACCAACTGAGCCATCTAGGCATCCCCACCCTCCCCTTCTTGAAGTCCCCAGTGAGGTTACATTTTCCCAGCCTCATCCAGTTATGCATGGCCAGGAGACAAACTTGTCTCGTGAGTAACGGCAGTGGAAGTGATGTATGAAACATCCACATCTGGCCCTAAACGTCCTCCATGTTCTTTCTGCCTCTGGCTGATTTGTGTTGTGTGATGACCCTGTCAATTCTTATACCAATAACACAGCTTTTTTCTTACGACATTTTGAATACCATAAAACTATACTGTGTTCCTTATATATCTCATAGAGTGTCACTTTCTTACTTTTCTATAAATATCTTGGAGGTTTTTCCAAATAGAATTTAGAATCATTTCACCAAACTAAAAGAAATACAAAGGGAGCACTGGGTGGCTCAGTCGGTTCAGCGTCTACCTTTGGCTCAGGTCACGATCTCGGGGTTCGTGAGTTTGTGCCCCGTATTGCTCTCTGCTGTCGGTGTGGAGCCAGCTTCAGGTCCTCTGTCCCTCTCTCTCTTTCTGCTCCTACCCCCTTCTCTCTCTCTCTCTCTCTCAAAAATAAATAAAGAAACAAAAAAAAATGAAAGGAACACGAAGGGTTTTCAGCTGGGTTGTTATTAAACCAATGAATTAAATTGGTGATAATTAATATTTATTTCATTTCCCCAGTGTAATAAGCAGTTTATATTCACTTATGTGCTTTTAGAGAAATAAACATGCGCTTTTATCAAGTTCATTTCTAATGTTTTTGTAATTACTCTGAATAAGATTATTTTCATATACCTTATATTCTAAAAGATTATTACCCACATAGAATTGCCAATCTCTCACATATATAATATGATATAATTACATGTGTAGCAGATACTGTTAGCTGTCCATCAAAATCCACCTTCCCTTTCTTCAAGCCCATAGTCAGATTACATTTTCCCAGTTAGGCATGACCACGGGACTAAACTGCATCCAAAGGAATAGGAAGGATATATGCATCTATGTATGTATATATATGAGTATATGGGTGTGCCTGTATTTATAGATATATTATATAATCTGTATCTCTACATTTATTATCTCTAATATATACACATATCCAAAATATATATAAATATGTAGATATATCCATGTTATATATATGTGTATGACATGACCACTTTATTGAGCTTTCATCATTTCTGTTAATTTAAAAAAAATTAATGTTTATGTATTTTTGAGAGGCAGAGAAACAGAAAGAGAGAGAGAGAGAGAGAGAGAGAGAGACAGAGCATGAGTAGGGGAGGGGCAGAGAGAGAGGGAGACAGAATCCGAAGCAGGCTCCAGGCTCTGAGCTAGCTGTCAGCACAGAGCCCGACGCGGGGCTCGAACTCACGAACCACGAGATCATGACCTGAGCCGAAGTCAGATGCTTAACTGACTGAGCCACCCAGGCGCCCCTCTATTTAGGATTCTACTTCAAGAGTTGTCTTTAGTTTTTTGTGCTTATCTTAAAAAGATTTGGTATCAAGCTTGTATTATAATTTGTAAACAGTTGAGAGATTTTATGTACTTTTCTATGTTTTCAAGCATTTTACAGAGTAAAGCACAAATGAATCTCTCATAAAACTGGCTATTCTAGAACTTTTTGGTTTCAGGTATTTTTTCCATCCTAAACTTTCTTCCATAGTTATTAATGCATTAGTATTTTCTATATTTTGAGAATTTTTAGTCATTTATATATTCTGAGAAAATTATCCACTTCAGTTAGGTTTTATATTGTAATCATATAAATGAACACAGCATCTCTACCTCCTTTGCCCCTCTATTTTCATTGCTGTGGTTATGCCATAAAACATAATTTCTACATATTGTAGGTCTTCTTTCTTCATCATTATACTTGGCAGAAATTTTTCTGACTTTGTTGTCCTCCATCTCAAATTGTCTTGATTATTCATTCATTAAATTTTTAATTCTGTTTCTGAATGTCTTATTTACTTCCTCAAAATTTCTGAGGAAGCAATTTGGGGAAGACCAGTTTCTTTTCTCCACCTCTCTAGCTTATAAACAATTGGGAAACATTACATGAATGAAATTATGGATGGAGTCATGATACAGCAACTCAAATGCAGTTAAGGATGTATTGCACAATGGTTCAGAGTCTTCTGTCGTTTTCCTATTGTAAACTTACACAGACGTTTACATGCATGCACAAAAGACGGAGAGTGGCTGTAGGCTTGCACATCACATTATCACATGGTATACAGGAAGCAAAATCCATACTTTTAAAAAAAAATTATCTTTGTTTTGAGAGAGAGAGAGAGAAAGAGAGAGAGAGAGAGAGAGAGAGAGAGATGAACAAGGGAGGGGCAGAGAAAGAGGGAGACAGAGGATCTGAAGCAGGCTCTGTGCTGACAGCAGACAGCCTGATGTGAGGCTCGAACTCATGAAGCATGAGATCATGACCTGAGCCGAAGTCAGATGTTTACCTGACTGAGCCACCCAAGCACCCCGAAGTATATACTTTTAAAGGGCATCCATGTTTAAGGTAAGAGAAAAGGACGGACAGACATGTCGAAGGTGCTTGACTTTTCCCTAGTGACTCCATCACTGCTTAACATGGCCCCACCTGGTACTGGGACCCCCTTGTCTTTATCAGATACTTATCTTTCCCTCTGCTGGCGAGGCCTGGGCTATGGGCTTTAGAATGAGGCCAGAAAGGTCAACTCCAATACTTCATCATTCTGGGAAGTGCTATGGGCTCTGGAATTGGAGTACATGTGTGGTGTTGACTGCTTACAGGTTAGAGCCGAGTGTCTCCCGGTCAGTCTTTTCAGCGGGAAGGAGCTTTTAATCCCCCGGTCACACTCACTCCCTGAGGGCAACCCAAATCCAAAGTTGGGTAGATGTAAGGGTTTCAATGTGTTCAGCTCCTTTGCCTCAATTTGAGACAAATACAGAGGGCCATCCCAGATCCAGACCTCCCTGTGGCCTTGACTGTGGCAGAGACCTTTGTTACCGCAGCTACAGTTCAACTTCATCTGCCTAAACCTCCTTAATTGTTTTATAGGTTGCTGAGAGTACTTACGGATAAACTTCCTATCTGCAAATCTCTGTCACAGAGTCTGTTTCCTGGGGAACTCAACGCAAGCCAAATCCGTACCGGAAATACCTAGGGGCTTTTTCTTAATACTAGACCCCAACCCAGATATTTGGATTTAATTGCTCTATGATAAAGTGTAAGCATTTTAAACACTCCCCAGATCATTCTAATGTGCAGCGAGGGATGCAAACCACTGTCTTAACCCATTGAGTTTAATAATGAAGCATATGGTGTCGCCATTCCCCCTGAAAGAGTAAACTAGTCATATATCAGGGCCGTGGGGTTCCAACCCTGATGAGGTAGCCTGCCCCTGCATCTCCAGAATCAACGACTCCAACTTTATGTGTCTTCCTGGCACCAGTGGTGAAGACAGTTCAAATTTTTGTCCTCAGAAGACTATAAAGTGGGTCAGAATAAGGCATTAATAAAATTAACTTCAAGGCTGCATTGTACCCTAGGCAGAATAATTTATCTTTATTCTATTTTCCATTTCAAATTATGCCTATCTGCATTGTTTAATAGAACTCACCAGAGATTATGCAATTAGCCCAAATAATTACAACATGAAGGATGCCCCAAATTTGAATACCCTGAACCCCCTTTAATTATTTCTTTCCCAGAGAGAAATTAAAGAACAAAAATGAAATCTCCTCAAATTAAAAGTTCAAAGAACTTAAACTTAAAGATGTTTGCACGTCCAGTTTCTTATTCCTCTAGATCACAGTCAGAGGGCTCTCGTGCAAGGGCATATGTAGAGGTGTGTTTACTCCTCAGCATCCGAAATGAATTTCCTCTGGAAATGTGTGAGTGCTTTAACACCACCTCAAAGGTTTGAATAATCCAATTCCCATCTATCACGTGTTTCCCTTTTCTGAAGCATTTTAGTACCAGGCCCACATCAGGAGCATTTAGGAATCAGGAATATAAATCCAGCCATACATAAGTTCCTCCGAGCAACATTATGTTCCCAGAACCTGGAATTTCAGATGTTACAAGTGCCCACTTTTGTCACCAGCCTGATGAATGCAGACTCTGCTGGTGTAAAAGAAGTAGACACAAGATGCATAAGAGATGAAAAGGATAATGCAATTATTATTTTATTTTTTGTGCTTTGTTATTTGATTACTGTTGAAGATGCATATTTTCTCATAAGTTAATTAACTTATTACTATGTGACTGTCCACGACTTGAAGTATATAATTTACACACGCAGTGTACATAAGTGCCTTAGGGCAATGAGAAAACTGTAACAACCTTGTAAACTGGTTAGTTGTTGATTTATAAGACTGTACTAGTTTCCAATATGAAAGTAACCTGTTCTAAGAATTTTCTGCTTAAAAAACTGTATAGTGATACTGTCTAGTCCAGAGAACTTGTTAACCATATGCTGTAAAGGAAGTCGAACAGGAACATGCTAAAATGAAACTGCATACAATAGTCCTGAAAAACTGAAAACTCCCAAATACAAATAGGCTTTAAATGCAAACAGTCAAGGCCTACTGTTGGAAGCTATTCACTAGAACTGAAGAAGTAGGTCGTCAATTCATTCCACTTCTTTGCATCTAGTTAAGTTTCTCCTCTGCTTTGCTCAACCTCAACCTACCCTCGTATTATTTTAATCTGATTGTCTTAGGTGTCTTCTCCACTCTCTTTTTTAAACTTTATTTATTTATTTTGAGAGGGAGAGAGAGAATCCCAAGCAGGCTCCATGCTAACAGCGCAGGGCTCTATCTCACCAATGGTGAGATCATGACCTGAGCTGAAATCAAGAGTTGGACATGTAACCGACTGAGCCACTCAGGCGCCCCTTCCTCAGACATTCTTAATTGAGGCTCTCCTGAAATCAATCTGCCCATATGAGAAACATTAGAAACCTATACCAAATAGCAGGAAGAATTTGAAATGTGTTTCACCAGTATGTGTCATCATCTGATAAAACACCCAGAAGGAAACCCTCAACAATTCTAGATACACCTAGAAGTAACTTGTATCTATCCTTGCCTAGCTAATCTGGTCTCTATTTCTACCTTATTTTCTGACAGTCCAATTCTCCATGGGCTATGGAAACCCTAAACACCTTTTCCTCAAGGGACAGATTCTTGATTCCTGTATGATACCTGCTAACAATATCCGATGGGATTCCCATAGTTATGTCTAATAGTTTGAAACTCCTTGGATACTACTACCTCCGAGGAACCGCAGTCAAACAATATCCCTTCTGGCTATCCCAACAGTGAGATTTCACAGCCTCAGTCCAGATTCTGGGTTTAGTTGCTGCTACTATAGAATATCTCTGCCTGCCTCTCTCTCTCAATTTCTCTCTCTCTCAATTTCTCTCTCTCTCAATTTCTCTCTCTCTCTCTCTCACACACACACACACACACACACACACACAAGCACACACCAGTCTATCTCCATTTATATGCAGAAATGCTTTTGCTTTGTCAGTGGTAGAAGAGAGAGAAGAGGAAGAAAGTTTTGTTTTATGTAAGGGGGTAACCACTATGGCTTTATATCAGTGTTTTTAGTGACTAAACTATCCCATTATATGGTTGTATTGTAATTTATTTGATCATTCTTCTATTAATGGGCATTTACTTTGTTTTCAGGGTTTTTTGTGAACAATACTAAAATGAACACCCTATTACTTATGCCCTTATATACTAGTGGGAATGCTGAGGAAAAGGAGACATATAAATATTAGTGTAAGTATATATAAAAGCAAATATAAATCACCAGATTGCTTTCTAAACTACTTATAATGTTTCACATCTATACTATCAACGGGCAATCTTTCTAGTATTATCCACTGCATGAGTACAAAATGGCATTTAATTGTTATTTTAATTTAGATTTCCTGACTACAAGTAACAGTTCATCATCTCTTTATGTATCTGTTAGTCATTGGATTTGCTCTTTTGTGAAGTGTCTATTAATCATCCTTTGGCCATTTTCCTTTTCTATTATCTTTCCATACCACTTTGTGGTAGCTCTCTGTATACTGTAGCATTTTATTTGTTTCTGTTTCTATTATTTGTCTATAAATTTTGCTTGTGGTGTTTCTGCAATCAAAATTTCTAATTGTGTTGTCAAATATGTTTACCTTTTGTTTCATAGCCTTTGGGTTTTCTGGTCTTAGATTAAAAACTTCCATGAATCCCAACTTACACATTTAATTTCATTTATTTGCTTATAAGATTTTATGGATTGATTACATGTGTAGCTGGAATTTATTTGGGGGTATAAGATAAAGACCCACTGCCAATATCTTCCAGACAGATTGCCAACTCTACCAGGACTGTTAACAATTCTTTTCTGACAGAATCAAACTACCTACAACTGCCATATATTAAAATCTCATAGATAATAATATATATCTCTGTAGTCTTAGTATGTTATAGGGTAGGTTTTTCTGTTTCTTTACCAAAATCTATTTATTTCATTACAGAGACTCTATATCATGTTCTTACATGTATTAAGGAAATACTTTTCACTTCTCTTCTTATTTTTATTGGTTATTTTAGAGCATATATAATCATATAAGTTTAAGAGCATTTCATAAATTTCCCAAAATAAATCTACTGGGATTTAACAATAATTTCATTAAATTTACATACTAATTTCAGAAATTAACATTTAATGGTTTTAAATTTTCTACAAGGAGACAGTGACATAAATGTTGTCTACAGTTGATTATAGTTAAGAGTGAAGTAGATCTATATATACTTGTCTATCTATATATCATCTATGCATTAAAAATGTTTTTCAAAATGCACAAAGTAATATGTCATGCATGACAGTTTTGCCCATTTAAAAAATATAAAACAATACTCTATATTATTTTAAAAAGGTATTTTTAAGTTTATTCATTTTTGAGAGAGAGAGAGAGACAGAGTGTGAGCAAGGGAGGGGGAGAAACAGAGGGAGACACAGAATCCGAAGCAGGTTTCAGGCTCTGAGCCATCAGCACAGAGCCCGACTCAGGGCTCGAACTCACAAACCGTGAGATCATGACCTGAGCTGAAGTTGGACGCTTAACCAACTGAGTCACCCAGGCACGCCAATACTCTGTACTATTTATAAACACTTTACATATGTGGTAAAAATATTTGTAAAAAATAAATGGAACAGACGCAGATCAATTCAAGAAAGAGCTCACCTCTGCAAATGGAGAGAGAGTAGGATAGTGAGAGAAATTTTAATTATATAAAATTTATATATTAGTTTAACAAATATTTGAAGTGTATAGCAAAGCATTAACATCTGTCCAATGTAGATGGTGAATACACATTTTATATTCATTTCTGCAATTTTCTGCAAGTTTAAAATACCTCATAATTTACCCATTACTTTTTAGGTGAATTTATTTTATTTATTTATTTATTTTATGTTTTATTTATTTCTGAGAGAGAGAGAAAGAGAGAGAGCATGAGCAGGGGAGGGTCAGAGAGAGACGGAGACACAGAATCTGAAACAGGCTCCAGGCTCTGAGCTGGCAGCACAGAGCTGAACGCGGGGCTTGAACCCACAAACCGTAAGATCATACCCTGAGCTGAAGTCAGATGCTTAACCGACTGAGCCACCCAGGCACCCCAAGTGTATTTATTTTTGAAGTTCATAAATCTCACTGGTATATGGCTAAACGTTTGTTGTTTTTCTTTAACACTGCAGGCACTTACTGTATTCTTTTGAGCTGAAAACTCAAGTTTTTTCTTTATTTTTTTAATGTTTATTTATTTTTGAGAGAGAGAGAGAAAGAGAGAGAGAGTGTGTGTGAGTGGGGAGGGCCAGAGAGAGAGGAAGACACAGAATCTGAAGCAGGCTCCAGGCTCTGAGCTGTCAGCACAGAGCCTGATGCGGGGCTAGAAACCACGGACCTGTGAAATCATGACCTCAACCGACTGAGCCACCGAGGCGCCTCTGAAAACTCAAGTTTTTATTGAGCACGGGAATACTTCCCTTCTATGGTTCTTCCTCCATTAGTTCTTCTTTCTCTCTATCACGTCTCTTATCTATTAGATTATCTGGCTCTGTTTACTACTATGTTATCGTTTCTTTACTCATTATTCCCGTATTGACATTTTTATACTTAAAATTTTTTTTCCAGTTTATTTATTTATTTTGAGAGAGAGAGAGAAGCAGTTGGGGATGGGCAGAGAGAGAGGGGGACAGAGGATATGAACCAGGCTCCATGCTGACAGCAGAGAGCCCCGTTCGAGGCTCAAACTCACGAACTATGAGATCACAACCTCAGGTGAAGTCTAATACTTAACTGACTGAGCCATCAGGTGCCCCAACATTTTTATACTTTTGCTCTCTATTGTAAAATACCTCTTTCAGTTGATCTTCTAGATTAACTATATTCATTCTCTTAACCTGATTCCAACTGAATTTTGCATGTCAGCAAGCATTTATCCACAAAATCCTTATTTATACTTTTCTGGTATCTTTTCAATTCTAATCTAGAATTTGCCTTAGAGTGTTTCATCTTTTCTCCACTAAATGTGTTTTGGTTCTATACTGAATGTTCAGTGCGATTTCCTCTACTCCAAGCTGCTAATTTCCCCTTAAACGTGAAGCAATTATACTACCTGCTTATTTGTGGGCCTAAAAATTCCCCCTGCTTATTAGTCAACTAGAATGAGTCTCTTCAGCATCTCTAAGTGTCCTTCTACCAGAGTCTCATAGGCAAAGCTGGGTCAGTAGCTAGTGAGGCACAGTGAGTAGAAGGAAAAGATTGCTCTCGATTGTAATATAGCATACTAGTTCAAGTCAGCTGGAAAGCCCAAAGACCAGCTCATGTCAACATAACTTCTAGGGCTGGAAGCAGACAGCAGTCAAGGTTAATTCTTACCCACCATCAATGTGTGTTGAAGAGATACACTTTGGCCATACACAGAGCTTCAGATAGCAAATCCTCCCAGAGATAGGAGTCCTGCCAAGCAAAATATTTCTCATTCTTGTTCCACCCCTTCACTACAATAAATACTGAAATAGAACCTGCCTTCCAATGGATCACATATATAGAATCTGAACGAGAAGCTCAAGCAGGGAGACCAAACTTTGTTGACCTGCTTTAGTACATCTAAAAAGACAGCATTTAGGGGAACTGGGTGGCTCAGCCCATTAATCCTCCAACTTTGGCTCAGGTTATGATCTCATGGTTCCTGAGTTTGAACCCCACACTGGGCTCTCTGCTGTCAGTGCAGGGCCTGCTTCAGATCCTCGGTCTCCCTCTTCTCTGCACTTCCCCTGAGCTCTCTTTCTCTTTCTCAAAAATAAATAAACATTAAAAGAGGGGCATGTGACATCCAGATAGTTAGACCACCCTAAGCAATAAATATAAATTACTGTTATCAAGTAACAACTCAAGAGGTAATTTGTGGGAATCTGGGCACAAGTAGAGCTTCTCCAGGGACCAGGTCAAAAATCTATCTCAGTCTCTTAAACAAATGGTGTTGTGAAAATTGCTACATGTAGTTTGCAGCTGCATACAAAAGAATGAAACTGGACCACTTTCTTACACCATACACAAAAATAAATTCAAAACAGATTAAAGACCTAAATGTGAGACCTAAAACCATAAAAAATCCTAGAAGAGAAGACAGGCGGTGATTTCTCTGACACTGGCCATAGCAACAGTTTTCTAGATCTGTCTCCTGAGGCAAGAGAAATAAAAGCAAAAATAAGCTATTGGGACTACATCAAAATAAAAAGCTTTTGGGGCGCCTGGTTGGCTCAGTCAGTTAAGCATCTGACTCTTGATTTCAGCTCAGGTCATGATCTCACCATTCATGAGATAGAGCCCTGTGCTGTTAGTGCAGAGCCTGCTTGGGATTCTTTCTCTCTCCCTCTCTCTGTGGCCCTCCCCTGCTTGCTCTCTCTCTCTCTGTCTCTCAAAATAAATAAATAAATAAACATTCTTATAAAATTTTAAAAAATAACAAAAAGCTTTTGCACTGTGAAGGAAACAATCAACGAAACCAAAAAGCAACCCACCAAATAGAAGATATTTGCAAATGCCATATCTGATCAAGGGTTAGTATCCAAAATATATGAAGAACTGATACAACTCAATACCCTCAAACCAAATATTGCAATGAAAATATGGGCAGAAGACATGAACAGAAATTTCTCCAAAGAAGACATCCACATAGTCAATAGACACAAGAAAAGAAGTTCAACATCACTCATCATCAGGGAAATACAAATCAAAACTACAAAGAGATATCACCTCTCACATGTCAGAATGGCTAAAATCAACAACACAGCAACAACAGGTGTTGGTGAGGCTGAGGAGAAAGGGGAACCCTCTTGCACTCCTTGTGGGAATGCAAACTGGTGCAGCCACTCTGGAAAACAGTATGGAGATTCCTCAAAAAACTAAAAACAGAACTACCCTGTGGTCCAGTCATCGCACTACTGGGTATTCACCTAAAGAATACAAAAAGACTAATTCAAGGGGGCATATGCACCCTGATGTTTATAGGAGTATTATCTGCAATAGCTAAATTATTAAAACAGCCGGTGTCTATCACCTGATGAATGGATGAAGAAGAGGTGGTATAAAAATACAATGGAATATTACTTAGCCATCAAAAAGAATGAAATATCGCCATTTGCAGTGACATGAATGGGATTAGAGAGTATAATGCTAAGTGATACAAGTCAGAAAAAGAGAAATACCATATGATTTCACACATATGTGGAACTGAAGAAACAAAACAAGTAAGCAACGGGGACAAAAGAAAGAGAGAGAGAGAGAGAGAGAGAGGCAAACCAAGAAACAGACTCTTAACCACAGAGGACAAACTGATGGTTACTAGACAGGAGGTGGGAGAGGATGGGTGAAAGAGGTGATGGGGATTAAGGAGCGCACTTGTGATGAGCAGCGGGTGATGTATGGAAGTCTTGAATTGCTTGTAAACCTGAAACTAATATAATAGTGTATGTTAACTATACTGGATAAAATAAAAAACCTTAATAAAAAAAAATATCTCAGAGTTGATTTCCCTTCACAGGGTACCCAGCATAGAACTCAGCAATACACGGGCACCTTGTAGATTTCATTCTATGGGCATTTCCTCAGAGGACAATGCTTGATATGGACCTAGACATGACCATGGAATGTACTGTCAAACTTCTCTAGGAGGATTCTCTAGCAGTGGACATAAACAAGTAGGAAACAGAACAAGAAAGCAAGATCAAGGTGGATACTATGTAGGGGCGCCTGGGTGGCTTAGTCGGTTAAGCGTCCGACTTTCGCTTGGGTCATGATCTCGCGGTTCGTGGGTTCGAGCCCCGCGTCGGGCTCTGTGCTGACTGCCAGCTCAGAGCCTGGAGCCTGTTTCAGTCTGTGACTCCCTCTCTCTCTGACCCTCCCTGCTCATGCTGTCTCTCTCTATCCTAGAAATAAATAAAAAAAATATATTAAAAAAAAAAAAGGTGGATACTATGTAGTGAACAGAGCTGCCAGACAGTTAGACTTGGCTGCGATTACTGTGAGAAATCCTTCTTTGAGAACTTGAAGAAATAACTGAGGTACATTTTGGGCAAGAGGACCAGCAATGTTGTTTGTATACAGGCAATAGTATTTGTGTAGCTTGGTAATAATAATAACCAACACTTACCAAGCAATTTCTATGTGCGAAGAAATGTGCCAAATGACTTTTTCTACTTGTATTAACTTATTTTATCCTCTCACTTACTCTGTGAGTTTGTTATAGCCTTTACACCCTATTTTACAGGTGAGGAAACTGAGACTAAAGAGGTTAAATGACTAGTCGAATGTCACAAATCTTCAAAATCTGTGCACTCTTACTCTCCACGTTCTATATTATTATATATATTAGAACTGGCAACTTAACACAGGGTAAATACTGAGGCCTATAACACTACCTGTTTGTAAATTAAGAGGCACTGAAGAGTTTTAAAAGACATAGAAACGTCCCCTAAAAGAGACAAGGCAGTTAAGGAGGGGTTAAGTTGTCAACAAGTTGATCAAAGGCCATTACAAACACTGAAGACACATCCATGGGAAGATTTCCCAAAGGGGTTTTTGGGGTTCAAGATGGTAACCCAACCATGAATTCAAGGAAAATTCAGAAATACTACTTTGAATGAGCTAAGCTACCCAAGTTCTAGGATTCAGATCCTTGAATTGGTCTAAATCCTCTGAACTGTCAGAGTCAAATAACCAATTGCTCTTTGTGCTTATATGAAGTTGTTTATAAAAAATCTCAGGGATCTCAACACAACCACCAACCTTATTAACTGTAACGTCCATCAAGCAGAATGAATGGGAATCAATTCATAAGCTCTCTTTTAGAATTCACAAAATGGTTTATGGAAAGTAGACCCAGACATTTTTCTTCAAGATTAGAGATACAAATAGTATGTTTCAGAAAAGTCACTTTTCACCAAGATTAGAGATACAAATAGTATGTTTCAGAAAAGTCACTTTTCACCAGAAAGAGACACAAGGGAAATGGATACCTAACCTCAACTGTTCTTCCTTAAAAGCAAGTTAGTATTTAATAAGTGGTATCTCAAAGAGTTGTGCACAAAATACTATTAATATATGTTAGGCTGTTTTGTGATCAATTTTGAAGTCTTCTATGATAGTCATAGAATGACTACAGTTATAGAAACAGGAATCTAATGTAGATTTCCTGTGTTTGGTTAATGACTAAAGTCATTAAACTATAATCCATCCATATATTCATCCACTCAACCACTATTTATTGATCTCCTACTATTTAATGGGGGTAGAGCAATAAACAAAACAGACAAAAATCTCTTTTCTTCCTAACCAACACTACAAGAATTGTATTTGAAGAAAATAATTTCCCTTTTCCTTATTTAGTGATATTTCCATAGTGGATTCCTGAGAAAAGTGTTGTTACAAATACACACAGAGAAAATTTCATTAGTCTTAACTAGGAGTTAGAAAATTTTCTCTACAAATGTACACATAGTAAATATTCTCAGCACAAATATTTGGCTCCGCCCTAGTAGCATCAAAGCAGCCATAGATAATATGTAAATGGATGAATGGCTGTGTTCCAATATAACTGTGTTTTACAAAATCAGATAGTTGGCTGGATTTGGCCCATGGGCTCTAGTTTTTTGACTCCTGGTGTCATTCTCAGGTAAAAAGAAAAAAAAAAACTTTAATTTATTAGAAATGAATTTTCTCTTGACAATAAACTATACTAAAAAAAATAAAGGAACTAAATTATAAAAAAAGAAATGGATTTTCAGATGAAGTGAGTTAACTTTACAGTGAAATTGCACATACATACATAGATGGTTTAATAAATTAAGGCCCAAGATTCTCTGAACTTGCTATCCATGCATTTGTGAATCATAAATCGATTTAATTAATGACAAATTATTGATGGCAGAAAGCTGTTGAATTGTGCTCCCAGGGAAAACCCAGGGAAAATCTGTCTTTAGACGAAACTCATAGCGGAAGACATTTTTTTTCACCAAAAAGATACAAAAATTCCTTCTGATTCTAAAAATTAAAAAAACTCTGGTCACACAGAGAACAGTGGAGCCACCAAGACAATACAAATGCAGTTACGTAATATTCTGATTTGAAATACAGAGCTGCAGCAGCATACCTCTAGAGATGGAGCTAAGCCTTTTATACAATGGATAAAAACTCAAATTCTACGAATTCCATTCCTAGCCAGACTTCACAATGATATCCCTGGAAACCCTCATTACTGAGGATGAGTGGGACACGAGCGATGGGAACCACAGACCAGGTAGGGCCCATGTGAAACCATAACCTTTCGCTAGTCATACTGATGAAGGTAATCAGCAATTCCCTACTGAGGAAGAACCATGGAATGAGAATTGCAGCCCCCTCCACGTCTTGTTTCCTGTTCCAGAACATGGCATTAGCCAATCTCAACTGATACTTTTGTAATCTTCACGGAACTCCTGAGTCAAAAAGCCTCTGTGAGTGCAATTAAATATTGATACCTGAATTTTTCAGACCCTGCCTGATTATTAGAGTTAAGACTCTGTTGCCCACAGAAGCCAACTCTGATGGGTTTCCACTAATCAACGATGAGACAACGTGATCATCAAGAAAGATAGTAAGTGCACTGAATTGATAAACACCAAATACATAAACATCTTTGAGGTCATAAATAATAACTTATTGGACACTGTTGGAGATTGTAGACAACCCATTACTATGCAAATTGATAGAGGGGAAGAAGTAAACATTTACCTTACCTTTCTTATGCAGCCTCAGGGTATCCAAATAGTTGGGAAAAAAAACACATTTATTTTTTATAATAGGATTCTAGCTAATAAAGGCTGAATGAAGGATGGTATTATGAAAAACACTTTTGCAACCCTGTATATCGTAATGGAGCAAAGTCATTATCATCACTGTTAAAACCATCAGATGAAATATTGATGAGAAGTGGGGTGCCTGGGTGGCTCAGTTGGTGAGCCCTGTGTTGGGCTCTGTGCTGACAGCTAGCTCAGAGCCTGAAGCCTGCTTCAGATTCTGTATCTCCCTCTCTCTCTGACCCTCCCCTGCTCATGCTGTCTCTCTCTCTCTCAGAAATGAATAAAACATAAAAATAAATAAATAAAAATAAAAAAAAGAAATATTGATAAGAACTTTATGTTGAAGAGATCAGGCTGAAACACCTGAAGGCACTGATGAATCTTGATATTACTAAAAATGTGACATCCAGGTATTAATTGTCTCATGATTTCTTGCAAGAAAGAAATCTTGCAAGATTTCTTGCAAGAAAGAAAGTACACAAAACCACATATGAGGTACTCATATAAAATACAACTTAACCTGAATCTAATTGTGCTTCCAGATCTAGCTCATAGTTTGCAGAAAATACAAGATAAACATACCACAAAATATCAGCAAAACCCAGGATGGGAACCATTCTACAGGACAAAGGACTTATTTTCTCTAATAAACTCAATGCATGAGAAAGCGGGATTTGGGGGCTATTTCAGAATAAACGAGACAAGACAAATCAATCAAATGAAAACCAGCTCTAAAGAGATATTTTGAGATAATCATGGCTATCTAAACATGAACTGAGTACTACATGATTTTAAGTATTATTACTTTTGTTAGATGTGACAGCGACATAATGGGTATGCCATAAAATGTCCTTAGAAGTTAGCAATGCACACAGAAGTATTTACGAGTTAAATGATGTGATGACTGGAATTTAATCTAAAATACTCCCCTTCAGAGTGTGGGGACACTAGGTTGAAATTGGTTAATAGATACATGGAAGTTCATTATAGTAATATTTTTATTCTAATTTTATGTAGGTTTGACAATTTAGGGGGATAAAAAGTTAAAAGATGCTGGTACCTAGATGGGCAAAACCAAGTAACTTACACTCAATATAGAAAGTTAACAAAATGAGACTTGTTTTGAATTGGATCAGCTTATATATATGGTGTAGTCACATACAATCAAGGATTTTTATTTGAAATCACCCAGTCTTTTGGCTCTATTTTCTAGTCATTAATTACTAACTAGTCAATAAGCTAGACTTATGTTTCATAAAGTCATTTCCCGCTTTCCCATTATAAAGAAAAAGATCTGTGTTTCATTCTGTGCATGGACATTCATGTTAATCAAATTATCAATATCTGTTCAAATCTCAAAAACTAAACATCATGTAAATACAAAGAGCTGTTGATTATTAAGAAGTCAGAGACAGGTCAACGCACTGAGAATGTGTTTGTGCAGACATAGGGTCAATCACACATTCATTACCAGAACCTAAATATGTAAGAAATGTTCATGGGATTTTTAAACAGGGGCAGAGCAGAGACAAAGTAGCGGTAATACGGAGCCCAATATTAATACATTTCAAAAGATGATGACAAAATACACCAAATCCCAGAAGGAGTATTTCTTCATAGACTAGCAGGTTTTTATAGGGAAACAAGATGTATGGTTTAATTCTCTTCTTTGATTTCCTTTGTATTTTAAAAGTTCTTCAACCAAGATATATCATGTATGAAATCAAAGTTAATTTTAAGAAAATAAATGCAGAAATGCATGTGAAGAGGTCTGACATTTACCAGATGACATCCTGTGAATGTGAGTTTAGTCTATATACACGAAATACAAAGAAAAGGTGATCAAGATTGGAAAAAGGACAACACTTGCGGGCCTGTGAAGGCTCTATTCTTTAAATATATTAAAGGGGTATCTGGGTGGCTCAGTCAGTCAAAAGTCCAACTTCGGTTCAGGTCAGGATCTCACGGTTCGTGAGTTCATGAGTTCGTGAGTTTGACCAGGCACTGGGCTCTCTGCCGTCAACACGGAGCCCGCTTTGGATGCCCTTGTCTCTTTCTCCCTCTGCCAATCCCCCGTGCTCTTACTCTCTCTTTCTCTCTCTCTCAAAAACAAACAAACAAAATAAACATTTTAAAGAAATATTAAGGAATAAGATTATGTAGCTACAGACAACCGTTCTAGAGGGGAATAGGAAAGTTTTGCTTGTTGAGACTGTATTATGGACCAAGTTATTTCCAAAGACCATTCAGTCAGGAATTTCTGCCTGTTTTTGTTTCTGGCTTCATCCCCGGGACTTAGTTCCCAGAGAGTGCCCAGTGCATAGCTGGCACTTACATATTGGTTGAAGAGAGGAATAAATGAAGGTATTTTCTCAGTCTCTGCAAATAATCCTTTGAAATAGGTGATGACAGAGGGATGTTAGGGAGGTAAGTAACTTGCACAAGATCACACAGGCAATATAGATCGGAACCAAAAGTATATGACTCCAAAAATGGTTGTGCCGTCCACAAAAATTCAGTGACTCTTTGTGTGTTGTAATATTATTTACACGTTACCAGTAAAATTAAGGAACACCAGTAGGTATCATTTGGAAGCAGTCAACTTACAATGAGTACTATAAAAGTCAGTCTTACTTTTGCAGACTGTAGCATGTTACAAAATTACACAGAAACGGAGAAGGTGCTGAAGAGAACGGTCAGCAAAAGATCTAGAAAATAAATCTATGTAACATGACCCTGTGGGTGTGCTAAATTGTGCAATACCAAATTTAGGGCTTGTAAAACTCCAGAAAAGGGAAAGAAGATCCCCTAATGTTGAAGGGACAGACATTTAAAGTCACAGGGAAGGCTATAAAAGGAACTTCAGGAGAGGGGAACAAAGTGAGGAAGACCAAGAAAAGCATACTTGGTCTACTCTATCATCTTAGTGAATTCCTGTCCTCCTGTTTCCTCGCATCCAAACAAGTGGCTATATATTAGTAAACATCCAAACAAGTGGCTATATATTAGTAAAGGAGACAGACATTTATCTTTTTTTTTAATTAAATAAATTTTAATGCGTTTTTTTGTTTTTGAGAAAGAGACAGAGTACAAGCAGGGGAGGGGCAGAGAGAGTGGGAGACACAGAATCTGAAGCAGATTCCAGGCTCTGAGCTGTCAGCACAGAGCCTGATGCGGGGGTCGAACTTGTGAACCACGAGATCATGACCTGAACCGAAGTTGGACACTCAACTGTCTAAGTCCCCCCCAGGTGCCCCAACACACACTAATCTGCTGAATCATTCCCCCAATCTCTTGTTTTCTGAAAATCATCCTGTCTTCCTGCCCCTTGCCCCCCTCTCTAGTATACAAGGTTACAGAAAGAGCAGCTCTCCTTTCACAGTATCACCCTATCTTCTGTTACCACAATTTGTGGCCCCAGATTTTGGTGTCTAAACCAAAAATGAGAACCCCTCCCCCACAAATTTGATAAAGGAGCTGTAAATGCTAGGAGGTGTGCAAAGAAGAGCTTGTCTATATCAAAACGGAGGACTCAAGCAGACAAGCAATGTAGCAAAAACAAGACAAAGAGAAAGATGCTGTAAGATGGTCCCCTATTCTTATAACCAATCCTTCTCCCTTTTCCTAAGCCAGCTACAGCAGAACTTAGTTATCTCCAACAAAATTCCTGTCTAATATAATGAGAATCCTGTAAAGTCAGTTTTGGCTTGGGGTGTGGTGGCTCAGTCGTTTATCATCTGACTGTCGCTCAGGTCATGATCTTGTGGTTCATGAGTTCGAGTCCCACATCAGATGAGCTCAAGCCCTGTTTCAGGTAAGCATGAGCCCCAGGTGAGCCCCGTTTCTCTCACTCTCTCTCTGTTCCTCCTGGGATTCTCTTTCTCTCACTCTCTCTGCCCCTTGATCACTTGTGCCCCCTCCCCAAAATAAATAAAAATAAAGCCATTTTTGGCTTTCACATTCTCAAATTGCATAGGTAATTATGGTATTTTTATGGCAGAATATGCACATAGAACAGACTCAGGCATGGTTACAGTGCAAGCCCCATGAGGGCAGAGATCTTTACTTCGCTCACTGATTAATCTTAAGTGCCTAGAACAGTGCCTGCCACAAGGTGGGTGCTCAGTGGCTGCTGAATGAAGATAAAGGCTTATATAAGACCAGAGAGCCATCTATTTCCATATGTCGGTAAAGCCAGATTATAGATAATTGGAAAGTATAAGTGTTATCTAGAGAGACTTAGGGAGTCTATGATGAACCGCTACTAAAATGAATGTTGGGTTTAAGAAAAATATTTCAAAGGATTTCTACTGATTTTGAGATAAATATTAAAATCTTTGGAATTGACTATAAAAGCCTACAAGGACTGGCCCCCCATGCCGTCATCCAGGAAACTCTCTGCAAGCTCCCTGTCAAGTCAACGCTTAAGCCACAGAGCTTGCTGGCTTCTTTTCTTTCCTTTTTTTTTTTTTTTTTTTTTTTAATCTGCCAACTGCACTCACACCACAGAGAATTGTATATGCTACCCTTCTACTTGGAAAAATACTCCTTCCCCAAATTTCCTAAGCAAACCCGCCTATTCCTCCAGATTTTGGCACAGTTATCACTTCCTGTTGAATGCTTTCCTTGTTACCATCAAGGTTAAAATTGAATATTTGTTCATGTAATTTGAGAAAATTAGCATCCAATCGATTTTTCCAATTGACTGCATGAGGCACAGAATGTGTCTCCCTTTGCTTCACCAGAGAAGCCTTCTGGGATAATACCCAGTATATACTAGCTGCTTAATAAACACATTCTAATTAATGCGTGAATGAGTAAACACAATTCTGGCGGTCATACTCAGGACCGATTAGAAAAAGCAAACTGTATGTATTTACCCAAATAAAATGAAAACACAAATTTAAGAAGATATATGCATTCCTACGTTTGTTGAAGCATTTTTTACAATAGCCAAGATACAGAAGTAATGCGAGTGTCCAGTGACACACACTGGAATCTCACTCAGCCATAAAAAGGATGAGATCTTTCCATTAACAACAACATGGATGGACCTAGAGGGTATTATGCTAACTGACATAAGTCAGGCAAAGAAAGAAAAATACCATATGATTTCACTTTTATGTGGAATCTAAAAAACAAAATGAATAGACAAACAAAAAGCAGAATCAGACCTATGAATACACAGAACAAACTGATGGTTGCCAGAGGAACATGTGGGGGGGGGATGAGCAAAATGGGTGCAGGAAGGGGGAGGTACACACTTCCAATTATAGAATGAATAAGTCATGAGAATAAAAGGTACAGCACAGGAAACAGACTCAATGGGACTGTAATAGCGCTGTGTGGTGACCGATGGCAGCTACCCTTACAGGGAGCACAGCATAATGTGCAGAGTTGTTGAATCACTACCTTGTACACCTGAAACTAATGTCACATCATGTGCCAACCATACTCAAAACAAGAAAAGAAAAAGAAAAGTGGAAGATGGAGGTGTCAGATGAGAGACAGTACTTACAACTGTGGCATAAGGATATTAACTTCTAGACCAGTGTCATGGCAATGGAAATGGAGAGAAAGGTATAACGATGGGGCTACTTTGTATTAGTTTATCTTTTACTATGAAAAAATAAGTATTTATTATATAAACCTCACACAGCTCAGATGGGGACTATATGAAGCACAGAAGTCCCCAGTCCTAGTCCCCTGAATCCGGTGTTCTCATACAGTCATTGCTAATAGCTTCTTTGGTGTCCAGGGCAAACATGTCTGTTTGTATACAAACACGCATGTTTTCATGATACACGTGATATTTTATATGGTGTCTTCTTTTGCCTCTACGTATCTAT
This sequence comes from Proteles cristata cristata, assembly GCA_017311185.1. Taxonomy (NCBI): domain Eukaryota; kingdom Metazoa; phylum Chordata; class Mammalia; order Carnivora; family Hyaenidae; genus Proteles; species Proteles cristata. The sequence continues at coordinate 3,455,236 of JAESUZ010000148.1, read as the reverse complement.
TTTCCATCCTGCTCCACCCTGCTCTTTTCCTAAGCAGAACTGAAATGTATGGATGGCATCGTCCAAGGTCTCCTGCCCTCTGGATTTCCAAAGGGCTCAGCCAATGGGAGGCTCTGGTGGAAGATGAGAGGAAGGTGAGTTACACAGCAGGAACTGTTGTATCCGGCCTCCCTCTCTGCAAGGGCGCTTTACCTTTGCTGCGTCGTTCTGCAGAAGAAACTACTCTTTGCGCTAATGCTATGACCCATCCGCATCTTGGAAATTAACTGCTTTATAAATAAACCCTCTTCACATTATCTTAATTTGGTGGATTATGAGTTTCCTGCTGGGATCTGACACAGGTATCATGCTCTATAAAGTGTAGCGGCCTTGATTTTTCCCACTTGCATCATACTACTGCTTCTGTGAAGCAAACTGTTCATATTTCAACTTCTCTGTAGTTGGGGTGCATCTTACAACAGATACTGCATCACAGCTTAACTCTCAGTGTTTTTACTTCTTTAGTGGTATATAAAATAGTGGTGCCCCTTAGAATTGATGACATACAATGAGGTATCTTGGACCTCTATGCATATCTGTACAAAGATATGGTACAGAATACGGAGTGGGGAAAATTCGTTGTGGGGGCTTCTGGGAGATAAGGCAAACAGAACCACATAGTCAAGCTCAGTTGCTTGAGAGAATAGCAGTGCCACTGACAGAATTAGGGCCCTGAGCCGGGGCGGCTGATATGCATAGAAGACAATACTGAATTTTCGAAAGTCTGCTGGGTACTTGGAGTAAAAGCATTAAGGCTGAGATTAGAAAGCATCACTGGGGAGCATCATAAACTTCTGAGAAATCAGTGTCCTTGGTGTGAACTTGTCTTAGCTCAGGCTGCCATGACAAAATGCCATAGGCTTAAAAAACAGACACTTATTTTCTCACAGCTCTGGAGGCTAGAAGTCCAAGATTAAGGTGCCAACATGACTTGGTTCCGGGGAGAGATGTCTTCCTGCCATGAAGATGGCTGCCTCCTAACTGTGTGCTCCCATGGCCCTTCCTTGATACACAGACAGGGAGAGAGGGACCAGGAGACAGGAAGATGGAGAGGAACATTATTTTCTTACAGAGCCACCGGTCCTATTAGGATTCCCTCACTCCCACTCCCCACCCCCGCCTTATGATCTCATCTAAACCTAATCACTTCCCAGAGGCCCCGTCTCCAAATACCATCACGCTGGGGGCTAGGGCTTCAACACATGAATTTGAGGGGATACAATTCAGTCCATAGCATTCTGTCTCCTGTACCCCCAAATTCACATCCTTCTCACATGCCAAATGCATTCAATCCATCCCAATAGCCCAACAACTCTTAACTTGTTCAAGCATCAACTATAAAGTCTCAAGTCCAAAGTCTCATCCAAATATGATCTAAATAAGATATGGGTGAGATTCACAATACAATCCATCCTGAGACAAAGTCACTCTCCAACTGTGAACTGTGAAACCAGACAGGTTTTGTACCTCGAAAATACAATGGTAGGACAGGTACTGAGTAGACATTTCTATTACAAACAGGAGTATTCGGAAGGAAGAAGAGAGACAGTTCCAAGTAAGACCAAAACCTATCAGGGCAAATTCCGTTAGATCTCAAGTCTTGGGAATAAAACTTTATGACTTGATGTCTTGCCTTCTAGACCTGCTGGAGTAACAATATTACCTCCATGGCTCTAAGTAGGGAGTTTTGTCTCCACAGCTCTGCTGGGCTGGGGTCATCTTGGAAGGCCCAGCTCCCACAGCTGTACCAAGGTTGTCCCGGTTCTTTTGTGTGAAAGAATTTGGGGACAGCTGCCCCAAATCATAGCTTTCTGAACTACCAAATAGTCTGTAAACCAGACAACCCAGCCAATTTCTAATTCTTACGCTATTTCCTATCGTCACACTAGTGAGAAACAAGGATACGTGGATGGTAGAAAGTGAGTCAAGGAAACAGATGGAGTGAAAGCTATGTATGAGGAAGAGTTCAGGGTGTCTGGTGACCACTTTTCCTAGTACTTGAGAGCTGATTTTATATGTTGATATTTGGTATCTTGTCAAATGGTTATAACGAATTAGTAGAATTAATTGTTGTCATTCAATCCTGGCTGACCAGGAATAAAATATTAATTCCCTCTTGGCCTAGCTAAAAACTTCTCTCATTCATTCAATTCATTCAATCATTAATTCAACAAGTATATTTTGATCACTTTCATGCCAAATAAAAGTTCAAACTTTTTTTAATACAATGAGGAACAGGACAGGTGTTAAAACCTTACTGAGCTTAGACACTGGTGGGGTTTACAGAGAAGTAAACAGAAAGTTACCATGCAGTGTGATTTGTGTGGATGGGAAATGTTCTGGATGCTATGGGAACACAGACGGGCATCTACCCCAGAATGAAAGTGTTGGAATGGGAGACATTAGGGTGGCTCAATCAAGGAAGGAGTGGAGTGTTCTAGGCAGAAAGAACAGTGTGTCCACAGGTTTTGAGTTCACAAAAAGAATGTAGCATGATTGAGGAAATTTAAGACATCTGAATCCTAAATCAATCAATTAATTAATGGTAACCTTGGTCTGGAACAGTGATTACCAACTAGGAATGATTTTTTCTCCTCCGCCCAAACCCTAGGGACATTTGGTAACATCTGGAGACATTTTCAGTTATCACAACTGAGTGGGAGTTGCTACAGGCATCCCATAGTGGCTAGGGATGCTGTTAAACACTCAGAAAGGCACAGGACTACCCCCCTCCTGCCCCCCACAGCAAAGAACTATTGGACCCAAAATAGTGCCAAGGTTGAGGAAACCTGGACTAGACCTCTCCATGTCCCAATAGTCACTTGTTACAAGTATAAGTAACTACATTATTAATACTAAAATGATTTATTTAATGGCTATCTCCTCTGCTATACAGAGACTCCAAGATGTCCAAGACTATGTTCTGTTCATTGCCGTATACTTAACATCTAGCATATTCTTTAGCACATAGTGGACATACATTGATTTGCTTAAAGGGAGAATTAATAACTGGCCAGGGACAGGGGTGGGCAAGAGGTAAAAGAAATGCAAGGAGGTGCCAGATCATGTGGGGTCACATCTCTGGGGACAGATACAAAGGGCAGTAGAGAAGAAGGGGAGTCTTGTCCTCAATGCATTATTAGCCATCTTCCCAGTCTTTGATATGGAAAGATGACATTTTCTCAAAGTTGCAAAATGCTATGCAAAAGCAATTTTAAAAGGAGTTCGCTAACCCTTGATTCTGAGCACATTATCACCGTAACCCTCTCCTTTAACTGCAAAAGCATTTGTTATTCGTGAAGAATTTCTGGAGGTGCCGCTGCTGGTTCATGAAGGGGCTTAGACTTTTTATGGGAAGAATGGGCAGTGACATGACCGGACTGTCATTTTAGAACATTAAGTCTTACTGTGGTGTTAAAATGCTTTAAAGGAGGAAAAGCTGAATGCAAAGAGGACAATCAACAGACTGTCTTAATGCAACAAGAAGTTGTGGAGGCCGACACAAACACAGAGGCAGCAGAGTTGGAAAGCGGTGCGTATGATTTTAGATCTGTTTGAAAGGGTTACGAGTAGGTAAAAGAAGAAGTCAAAAATGATCTGAGATTTCTACCCTGGTAAATTAGGTGGATGTGACAGGAAAGGAAATGGAAGAGAAACAGATTTGAAGGTGAAAATGATTTCTGTTTTAAATATGTTGAGATTAGGGTATATGAAAAACCTCTGAGTGGAGACAGCTCGCATCTTGTTGCTGACATTATGCTGAAGTCCAGGCTGATCTGGGCTGCAACTGTGGCTGTGTAACTCGATGGAACATTGCTAATGTGAGCACTGCCAGAGTCTAAAAGCACCCAGGCAGTAACAGGAGAGAATACGAGGGATATGGAAGAATGAAAGCAGAGGCAGAGATCGCCAATGAAGCGTTTGGAAGAGTCTGCCATGCACAAGGAAAACCAGGGGAGTATTTAGTGACAGAATCCAGGGAAGAAGAGATTTTTAGAAATAAGAAAGCACTTAACTATGTAAGGTAAGGGCAGATGAATGGGTTTTGAACTGGGTGGTCACTAAAGAAACTATTAAGAACATTTTCACGCAAATAATGAGCCAGAAAGGAGTGCGTTGGTATGTGAACAGGAAGAGAGGAACTTCAAAACGATGCTTAAAGTTTAAGAAGTTTCACTCTATGGCTAAAATGAACAAATCAGGAGACTATAGATGCTGGCGAGAATGTGGAGAAATGGGCAGCCTCCTACATTGTTGGTGGGAATGTAAACTGGTGCAGCCCCTCGAAAACAGTGTGGAGGGTCCTCAGGAAGCTAACAATAGAACTCCCCTATGACCCAGCAATAGCACTGCTAGGAATTTCCCCAAGGGATACAGGAGTGCTGATGCATAGGGACCTCAATGTTCATAGCAGCACTCTCAACAATAGCCAAAATATGGAAAGAGCCTAAGCGTCCATCAACGAACGAATGGATCAAGAAGACGTGGTTTATCTATACCATGGAATACTACATGGCGATGAAAAAGAAGGAAATCTGGCCATGCGTAGCAACGTGGATGGAACTCAAGGGTGTTATGAACAGTGAAGTAAGTCAGGCAGAGAAGGACAGCTACCACATGTTTGCACGTATAGGAGGATTAGGAGGAACTTAACAGAGGACCATAGGGGAGGAGAAGGGGAAAAATAGTTGGGGAGAGGGAGGGAGGCAAACCATGAGAGACTCTTGAATGCCGAGAACAAACTGAGGGCTGATGGGGGTGGGGGAGTGCGGAAGAGGGGTGATGGGCATGGAGGAGGGCACTTGTTGGGATGAGCACTTGGTGTTATATGGAAACCAACTTGACAATAAACTATAAAAGAAATAAAATAAGATAAAGTAAAATACAAAATACAAAAGAAGTTTCACTCTAAAGGTGAGGAGAGGGAAAGAGCAAAGGTTGGAAGGAACTGGACATTGAAAAGGGGATTTTTTTTTTTAAAGATAAGAGATACTTCAGAATGTCTAAATGCTAATGAAAGAAGGTGCACCTGGGTGGCTCAGTTGGTTAAGTGAGTTCAGCTCAGGTCACGATCTCATGGTTTGTGGGATCGAGCCCCGGGTTGTGCTATGTGCAGACAGTGTGGAGCATGCTTGAGATTCTCTCCCTCACGCTCTCTCTGCTCCTCCCCTGCTCACGCTCTCTCTCAAAATATAAATAAACATTTAAGAGAAGATGCCAGGAGAGACTCAGCAGAGCTGGACCACTCACGGCAGCAAATGGAAATGGGATTCCTCAGAACTACGCTGGCAGCACCATATATCTGCCACGTACCAACTACCTGAGCTTGAACAAATTGCATGACCTCATTTGTCGTCTATCAAAACTGTGTGGAACAGTAGTGCCTACTCGCCCCCGGTGTTCTGCCAAGTTTTAAACGAGATAATGAATGCTCTTGCACAGTGTCTGGTACACGGTAAACATATCATCAATGGCTGGCAAGAAGACAGATCAACGGGACATAGAAAAATGGGCAGAGGACAAAAGAGAAGGTGCAAGGAAAATCTGTTTCAAAGAAACGCTCGTGGAAATATCTGTGATAATTTTTTTCCTATAAGATTGAGAGAATTTCAAAAAACAATTCTTAGAGTTGACAAGGGTATGGGAAATCAATATAGTTATACATTCGCTTTTTCTTGGAGCAAAAATTGATATCATATATCTGAATTGATATAAAATATCTGAAAGGCAAACTAGTATGAGTCTAAAGCCTTTACGTGAGCCCCTTCGACCCACAAATTCCACTTCCACAAATTTATCCTAAGGGCAAAGCCATCTCTTAACCAGATAATTAAATACATATGTATGAAAAACACTTTTTATCATAATGTTGTTTATTATAGAGGAAAAAAACCACAATCCAATATCCTTTAATAGAGGATTGCTTAAATAAACCATGGTATATCCTTTCCATAGGATCCTGTAAAGCCATCGTAAGATGACGATATTTTCTAAAATTAAAAGTACACTTGTGAGTGTATTCGTGTATTTTGCAAAAAGTATGCAAAGACAAAAATATTAATAGTGGATGGCCCTAGGTGATGAGATTACAAATTGTCTTTATTGTACTTGTTTTTATGACTTTCCCAAATCTTCACAGAGAATATATTCATTTTATAACAGAAGAATAAGTTATTTCTAAAAGTGAACTATATTCTCATCTATCTAGGTATTCCATCTAGACCATGACAGAAAAAAAATGGATTGACTTTGTTTTTAACGGGGGTAAGGTCTTTTTTTGTTCTACCTATGGACTCGATTGATTGGAACAGCTTAGAATGCAAGGAACACATGCTTTTTAGAATTTAACTGTGTCTAGATTTTAATACCAAATGAAACTAGTTTTATAATACGAACTCAATTTCTCTCTCGTCACACACATACACACACATGCACAAAGCCACCCTGGAATCTCTGTAAAATAACACACACTCTACAGTAGAGATGTGGGGGTGCCTTTAATGTATAAACAGTTGATTTTGAAGAATGGTGCTAAGCTACTTCCCAGATTTTACTCTGTTTCTCTTCCTAAAATGCTATCAGCTGAATTGGAATCTCCCTGCCTCCCGCCTACCTGGAGGTGACTGTGTTCAAAGGGCTCATGTGCAATCAGTGAACTTCTTTCTTTGCCTTTAACCTGCTGTTTTCCACAAGCGAGCAGGGCAGCTGAAGAACGTCTTGAGGAAACGGGCTCTGTCTGCTTGGGAAGAACTAGGCCAGTTCTTTGTAGGGACCTGTGCAATGGACACCTACTTACTCTAGACACTTGATTCTAGTTTCCTGGGTAAGCCAGGGTAAGTTTCATCCTTTCTCGGGGATTCAGTTTCCTTACATGTTATGTCAAAGTGGTGAGTCAGAGGACCTCGGAGGTTTCTTATGTCCCTAAAACACTCAAGTCTTTGATAAACTAATTTGCACCAAAATGGAAATGCGTTAATTGTCCCCAGTGTCAAACCTGGGGTAACAGGGAATTTCAAAGAAGCTACAGTTTCTCCAATAATCTCGCATGAAGGGTTTGGAGAAGCCAGGGACCTCTTGTAATCTAACAAATTGCTACAGTCTCTGATCTGCCCAGGGCTTTGTTATGATATATACGACTTGCATGGTCTCCTTTTCGAAATTAATGCTAATTAGTTGTGTCTTGAAGGTTAAACATTAAAGTTTTTGGACATAGGTATTTCAATATTTGCACTATCAATGGTTAAATCTACCTCTGTGCGCAAGTGTGTATGTGTGCATGTGCGTGATGGAGAAGAATGGAGCACATGCTGCCTAAAGCAAGTGCTTGGGAATTCACATGCAAACAGACTTGGATCAGTAATATGTCTGTTTTATATGATTTTTTCTTCCTTTTGATGGAGTCTAAAAAGTGCTGCACCTATGATCTGAAAATCCAAACATCCAGAGAATACACACTAGGAAGTGATTGTAGGTTTATTTTCAACTTCGGAAAGCATATAATCAAGCTGCTTGGTCATATCAAGTCTACTGCATCCTTATAACACTACACACACTTGGGACGCCGGGTGGCTCAGTTGGTTAAGCATCCGACTTCGACTCCGGTCATGATCTCACAGGTCCCGCATTGGGCTCTATGCTAGTGGCTCAGAGCCTGGAGCCTGCTTTAGATTCTGTGTCTCCCTCTCTCTGTCCCTCCCCCCACTCATCCTCTGTCTCTGTCTTTCTCAAAAATAAACAAACATTAAAATAATAATAATAATAATAATAATAAAAGTCATTAAAAAAAAACACTACACTCAGAGAAGATGACTTCCTTTCACACATATGCTATGACCTTCATTTCCGCCACATATTTAGAGAAGCTTGTGTGCATGTGTGTGAGGAGATATTTTTGCTGTTGTTTCTTATTTGTTTTCCAAGGTGATTTTGCCTGCCCAGAACCCAGAAGAAACCTTAAAACACTTTGTCATGTATAAACTAGTTAACAACTGATATTCAAAAACAGTAAGAAAATCAAAACCAAAAACCAACGTAGCACCGTCTGGGCAGGACAAAGCTCAGCCTGCTAATTCTCAGACTCCCCTAAAATATCTAGTTAACTCGAAGGGCAGGGTCCACCTGACACAGAGGAGCACAGTGACTGCTATCGCGAAAATGGGCTGCAGTCACTGCTCTTCCGTCCTCACCTGGAGAGCCGACTTCTTGCCAGTACGAATCACTGAGCCCTATGTCGGGTTCCTTATTCGATTCATTTACAAACAGAACTAGGATTAGTCTGGGCAAACCACTATTCTCCTATCTCAAATCCAGCAAAGTAAATGTGTTAGATTTATCCTTCAGCTAGAGACTGAAATTCCCCCGATGTCTCAGAGATATGTAGAGAAATGAGTCAATTTGCTGTTACGCCACCACAAAATCTAAAAGGATCACCGGATATCCTTTCTGACTAATCACACCCAATAACTGTCTCAAGCTCAACTGTATTTTTTTCACAAAGTGTTAGTTGAAACAATAATTATTCAACAGATAAATTTCATTCCAATCTAATTAAGTCAACTATAAAAAAAGCCATATATGATCATACTACTTTAATCCATTATCATTTTAAGGGATGTTTAATTATTTCATTGGTATTATAAAGCCAGTAAGTTGAATTTCAATTAAACTAAAGTATCATTTGGTAAGCAGTTGAAATATATTTAATTAACCTAGTAAGTATATTTTGTGTAATATTAAAAACCCAAATATCTTTCTAAAGTTTACACAGTACAAACATGTTTCAGAAATAATTACAAGGGAAAGAAACAACACACAGACATATATATAGCAACACAGATAGATCTTTTTTTTAAATATTTATTTTTGAGAGAGAATCAGAGTGCAAGTGGGGGAGAGGCAGAGAGAGAGGAGACACAGAAGCCAAAGCAGGCTCCAGGCTCTGAGCTGTGAGCACAGAGTCCGATATGGGGTTCAAACCCACAGACCATGAGATCATGATCTCAGCAGAAATTGGACACTTAACGGACAGAGCCACCCAGATGCCTCAATAACATGGATAGATCTTACAAATATTGCTGAGGGGCACCTGGGTGGCTCAGTCCGTTAAGCATCCAACTCTCGATTTCAGTTCAGGTCATGATCTCACAGTTTGTGAGTTTGAGCCCTGCGTTGTGCTCTGTGCTGACAGCATGGAGCCTGCTTGGGATTCTCCCTCTCCCTCCCCCTCCCCGTTGTTCTCACTCTCACTCTCCCTCTCAAAATCAATAAACAATCTTAAAATACTGCCCAGTGAAACAGTAAGAAACAATGACACATAAATTTTAAGATGCATGCCTGTGAACTGCAATATGCATTTTATGAATGCTCAGGCAAGGGAAAGGATAAAATTCATTAGAGTGACTGAGGAAAAGGGGAATGGGGCCCAGGAGTGGAAATAAAGGACAACAGAGAAGTAAATACATAGCACAGAGACCTGAACAATTAACTCAAGGAATGTGATCCACTCAATCCTGGACCCTTAATGTCAAAACCCCTCTGTTACGATCCCAAGCATGAAAAAATTTTGGAGGTAGTATTTAATACTAGACATGCAGGAGTCTGGGGGTGATGATAAAAACGAGGCTGGCTTGTACTTGGTTTTACTCTTATATTAGAATTCTCTGCACACAATGCCCATTATCACGAGCACCCTCCCGGCTACTGCTCTACTGCAAGTTTCTTAGTAAGAAAGTACCCTAAGTACCCTAAGTAATTATGGCCTGCAAATGCCATTATTTTAGTGTTTAGGGATGCCGTTGGTGATTTTCAGTAGGATGGGTTTTTGGATCTAAGAGCCTTTCAGCAGAGGATGATACACAACCACCACCACCATGAGTTATGTGGCCTGGAGGTGATCTGTGTACCTTTTTGGGAGATGTGCCATCTCATCTCAACCCATCTGGACCAACACCTCCTCATCAAAACACACATGTGAGCACGCACGCGCGCGCGCACACACACACACACACACACACACACACACACACACACACACACTCCCCCCAAGTCCTTTTTTTCCTGCCTGGGAATAAAGTGTTAAGGAGGAAATTGGTCTTCAGTGCTCAGTTTTCACCTCATCCTCATGAGCTGATGCCTGGCTGACTGTGGGCCTGGAGGTCTGGCCCCGGGCCCTGCAGGAACCCCCCCCCCAATCTCTCCCTTCTGTCATACTTGCTTCTTCCCTTGTCTTATCAGAGACATATCTTTTCATAGCTTGCTGATGTTATTTTCATCATTGCAGTCTGTGTACCCTATTGCTGTAACCTCTGCTTGCTGGTTGTGGTCCGCCATTTGTCCACAGGCTCCTCGGGAGACTCTGCACATGGTCTCCAGGCCTTTCTACATACAGTGCATTGCCTGGATGGGCAGAGTCCCCCCGGGTCTCCTGGTTCTGCTCCGGCTGAAGCTGTGGTCTCTTATTTTGATTCACTCTTTCCAGCAGCTGCTGCTGACAGACAAATGTTGTTGCTCTCGCTTCTCTCTTGTGCATTAGTATGGGGGAAAGAAAATGGAGTCTGGGTGGAAAGGGGGCTTCCTAAGAAGGGGTGTGAGCCGACGAGGGATTGGTGTGAGGCAAGGGCAGGGGAGAGGTCTCGGGTAGGGGGTTGATGAGGGGGAAGTAGGGGAGCGTGGGTAAGGTTATCTGAGCTTGGCACTGTCGTCGCGCTTGCGTTGACACCAGGTCATCCCCTTCTGCCTTTCTTCTCGTGTGGTTGATTGTTTCCCCCTGATGATTAGTTGTTCCACGCTTGCAGTTGGGTGCTTCCTGCTTATATTGGTTGTTCAATATCCGTGCTAGGTTCTCAGCCATGTTGAAGCCAAACAGTGGTCTACCCTCCCAGTATTTACCCGTCTCAAGTCAAATAGGAGCCACACCTTTACTCTTTCATCATCAAGACACTGCTGTGGCCAGTGGTAGCCCTGGGGTGTCTCAGATCCCCGAAAGCATCACTCCTGACACCTCCACAGTGAAAGGATTTGAGGCGTGGGAGAGGCCAAGATGTTCTAGTTGGATGGAGGTGTTTCTTCAGCACCCCGAAAGATGCATCCCAAAGTTACTTGCCATCTCTTCTTATCTCCCCTGGTTCAAATCTGGTGGCATGCATGGCAGAGAGGGGACGTTTCCTCCATCCCTTTCCCCAAGGCCACCCCTATTCATTGTTTTTTCCTGTTTTCTCCCACCCTTCATTATTACTGAGTGTTCTGGATGTCTTACCTAAAACCCCAAGGCAAAGTGGCCATATTCCCATCTCTGTGGAGATGTGAGTCACCTCACTTCCCTCCTACAAATCCCTCTTATGCGCCTTGGAGACCTTTCAATTATTGGCTACCATGAGGGAGTTTTTCCATCCCGCCTCCTTTTCCTACTGTCCACATAGCTCTTCTCAGTTTTCTATTTCCAGACCAAAATCATTGTCTTCAGGCTGCCAAGGTTTCAGTGAATAAACTTGCTCTACTTGGGATCCTCATCTTGTTCACACTGAGGAGAGTGAGTTTATCTCAGTGGGTGTAATCCTCAGAGGTTACCACCACAGGCGAGGAGGGGCAAATGCGCACATGCTGGATATCGAGCTGGGCGTTTTCCTGCAGAAAACTATAATTTCAGACTTAGGAGTATGCCGAGCAAGGGGCTCGTCTTAACCAGACACGTGTGTGCCGTATGGGAAAAGCACTTGTCAGTATATCCTCAGCCGCCAGAGACTTTCTCACATGATGCTACTGCCGCACTGTTAACGTCTTACTTCCCTTCCTGCTCCTGTGGCCTCCTGGACAAATGGAGCTCATCTCACTCCCATGATGAGGGACACTGGGGGAATGCATATTTATGAATGACTATATAACAAGCTTCTAGCTTCACGGAAGAGACACTTTGTGAACGAGTCCTGCCCTGTCCATTTAGCTCTGTAATGTAAAGGGTCTCTCAGGATTCAGGCCTTGGGGAAATGGGTGGCAAGATTAGCCAGAGATCACAGTTTCCGAATTCTAATAGCAGGTCCAGCCAGCCTGTGGTCCGCACCTGAGCACATGTCTTTCTCGGTTAGTGGATCTTGTCTGGGTTTCCCATGGACCACTTTCTGGAAGTTACTGGTTGCTCACTAACCCAAGGTGCACTGATACATTATACTACTTAAAATACTTTTTTTTAATATTTTTTATTTTTTTCTAGGAGAGAGAGAGCATGAGCAGGAGAGGGTCAGAGAGAGAGGGAGTCACAGACTGAAACAGGCTCCAGGCTCTGAGCTGGCAGTCAGCACAGAGCCCGACGCTGGGCCCGAACCCACGAACCGCGAGATCATGACCTAAGCGAAAGTCGGACGCTTAACCGACTAAGCCACCCAGGTGCCCCAGATTATACTACTTAAAATATTTTTTAAAGGTGTAACGAAATATACCATATGCTCAACATCAGAGAAAGCTGACAAAACTGGAAACATGTTTGCAACACATACCACAGATAAAGGGCTAATATCATTAATATGTGAAGACTTTTAAAATAATGGGACAAAGGACCCTTTGCTAGAAAAATGGGGAAAATACATGGACTGAAAATCTGTAAGATCGAGAACAGACTCTTAATGGTCTGAAATAAGAGAAATCCCAATTCAAACAACCCTGAGATATGGAGACCATCTCAGAACTAACACAAACATTTGAGTTCATAGCCAAAGACATTTAAAGTTGCCACAGCTATATTTTATATGTTCAAAATGTTAAAGTACAAACATGCTTCCATGGAGAAGGATCATGTAGAACTTTTAAGAGAAGAAAACTAATGTATTTGAGATGGTAAAATCACCAGATGGGATTAATGTTGGATTAGACATGACATCTAGAAAGGCTTGTGTGTTTGAAGACATAAGTGAAGCCATCCAGAATAAGACCGAGGGAGTGAATTAATATATACAAGGGATAATATACCATGATCAATTACGGCTTCCTCAATGAAGGCAGGTCTGGTTAAACACTCAAATGTCATCAATGTAATGGATCATATTAACACATTTTTAAAGAGCATAATTATATGCCCTATCATACAATCTTCTGTACAATAAGTACAGAAGTACATAAGTACAGAAGATCCATTTGAATAAACCCAACATTCTTTCATGAGAAAAATACTCAGCAAACTAAGAAGAGAAAGTAACTTTTTTTATGTGATAAAGGGTATCTATGAAAAACCTGTAGCTAAAATTATAGTTAAAAGGAAAGGACTGAATTATTTCCCTCCAATATCAGTATAAGAGGACAAGGATTTCCACTCTCCCCGCTTCTATTCATGTCTAGCCAGTGCAAAAGGACAAGAAAAAGAAATAAGGTACATTTATTTTGGAAATGAAGAAATAAAACTACCTATACTCACAGATGACGTGATCATCTATGTAGAAAATCCAATAGAATCACCAAAAAGCTATTAGAACTAACAAGTGAGTTTAGCTAAGTTGCAGAACAAAATGTAAATATGTGGAAATCAGTTATATTTCTATATATGCATGAAGAATAATTGGGAACTGCATTTTAAGATATAAGACTCTTTACCATAGCCTCAAAATTATGAAAATGCCTAATGAGAAATCTAAGATGTAAAATCCTGGGGCACCTGTGTGGCTCAGTCAGTTAGGCATCTGACTTCGACTCAGGTCATGATCTCACAGTTTTTGAGTTCAAGCCTTGTGTTGGGCTCTGTGCTGACAGCTCAGAGCCCGGAGCCTGCTTCGGATTCTGGGTCTCCCTCTCTATCTGCCCTTCCTGTGTTTGCACTCTGTCTCTCTCTCTGCCTCTCAAAAATAAACATTAAAGATGTGAAATCCTGTACACTGAACTACATAGCTGGGATTTATTAAAGAAGCCCTAAACAAATGGAGAGACACCTAAACAAATGCATGGATGGGATGATTCAATATTGTTAGCATGTGAATTCTTCCCAAATTGGTCTACAGATCCAATGCATTCCAGTCCCAGTAAGCTTTACTGTAGAAATTAACAAGCAGATTCTATAATTTGTATGGAAATCTAAAAGGTCCTAGAATAGACGAAACAACTTTCAAAAAGAGGAATAAAGTGGAGAGACTGCCATTATCTGGTTTCAAATAGTATAAAGGTACATGTTTCAAAACAGTGTAGTACTAGCGTGAATATAGAAAATTAGGTTAATGGAACAGAAGATAGATTCCAGAAATAGACCCACACATATAAAGCCAGATGATTTCTGACAAAGGAGCAAAAGGAATTCAGCAGAGATACAAGGGACAGCACGGGCAGGAAAGATGGATTACAGAAGGACTAAAGGAAACTTGTACAGGTTGTAACTGCGTTTACTCTATTGATAGCGGCGATCATTTTTTATGTTTATTCATACGTCACAACTTACAAAATTATACAATTGTGATACATGTGGTTTACTGTGTGGCAATCGTATCTCAATGAAAGTTTTTGTTTTAGAACATAGGATTAAAATCTTTACTCAAATCTTGTCTTTGTCACTTAGCTATCAGCAAGGCTCTGGACAAGCAAATCTCTCTCATCCTCTGTACCTTCATTTTTAAAATGGGGGTGATAACATTACCTACCCACAAAGCTCATGAAATTATTAATTAAAACAATATACATAAATCACACAATAAATGCTCAATAAATGGCAAATCACTTTAGTGTCTACAATATCTTATTTAATGTTGTATAAAATCACACTGTAGATGTGCATAAAAATGTCCTTAATCCACCCTGATTATTAGCTTCAAATTCTTTAGTATTAAATAAAATACTACAATGACTCATCCTTGCATATTATTTTTTGCACACATGCTCAATTATCCCCTTAACATAAACATTTGCAAGTGAAACATTCAATTCCAAGGGTATGCACATTTTAAAAGTTTTTTTGATACGTGTTGCCAAATTTACTTCTGGAAAGTGTGGTATGCATTTGTATTCTCAGCAGCTCTGAATGTGTGTATTGCCTTTTTTTCCCTTTCCATATACTAGCTGGCACTGAGCATTCCTTTTCTTCTTTACTTTAATCTCTCTTATCTGATAGACTTAAAAAAAAGATACAGTCTTTTGTCATCTTTCACAAAGTCCCTTAAGCTTTTTTTTAAAAATAACTTTTTAATGTTTATTTATTTTTGAGAGAGAGAGAGATAGAGCATGAGCAGGGGAGGAGCAGAGAGGGAGAGAGACATAGAATGTGAAGCAGGCTCCAGGCTCCAAGCTGTCAGCATAGAGCTTAATGTGGGGCTCGAACCCACAAACCATGAGATTATGACCTGAGCTGAAGTCGAACGCTTCACAAACTGAGCCATCCAGTCGCCCCAAAGTTCTTTAAGCTTTTAAGAGAAGACTGAAGGGGCGCCTGGGTGGCTCAGTCAATTAAGTATATGACTCTTGATTTTGGCTCAGGTCATGTTCTCATGGTTCATGAGTTCAAGCTCCACATCCAGCTCTGTGCTGACAGTGCAGAGCCTGTTTAGAATTCTCTTTCTCTCCCTCTCTCTCTGCTCCTTCCCTACTTGTGTGCATGCTCACTCTCCCTCTTTCTCAAAATAAATAAACATTTAAAAATGTTAAAAATTGGGGCGCCTGGGTGGCTTAGTCGGTTAAGCGTCCGACTTTCACTTAGGGCATGATCTCGCGGTTCGTGGGTTCGAGCCCCGCGTCGGGCTCTGTGCTGACTGCCAGCTCAGAGCCTGGAGCCTGTTTCAGTCTGTGACTCCCTCTCTCTCTGACCCTCCCCTGCTCACGCTGTCTCTCTCTTCCTAGAAATAAATAAAACATTAAAAAAAAAAAATAAATAAATAAAAATGTTAAAAATTAAGAAAGAAAAAGAAGGCTAAAGATATGGTTAGGAAAATGTAGATGCTATTGTGTGAAGCTAAGAAGATCACTTAATAAAAGTGTAGGGGTCTGTTAGCTTTGAATAATGGTAGGCACTGTTGAGCACCTACCCTAATGTGTCCCATCACCTCTTCTTCCTTCCTGGTGGGGCAGGCTTTCATTCAAGCCCAACCCCATTCACTATGTTCCACATGACTAAAAAGAGGAATCAAGGATGAGGACAAGTCAAAAAGCAAAGAAATGTTTTCAAAGAACTGTCCCCCTCAGTTTAAAAGGAAGGTTCACACAAGCTCAATTCCACCTGCCACAGAAATATTCCAGAAAAGAGAGAGGACAGAAAACAGAATCCTGAGAAACTTCACAACCTACCCTCAATTCCAGAGTGTTGCTGATGAAGAGGATTCATAAGCAAATCTGGGACGGTGCAGACAGTTCCATTATTTAAAAAGCCCACCTGAACCCCTCCTCCTGTAATCACAGTCCGGAAAAACTGCTCAAATTTGCTATGATTCTCTATTCCCCACTGAGAGGAAGTTGAAGAGGAAAAGCAGAAGGATCATAAAAACTCAGAACTAATTATCATCAGCAATAAATAGAAATTGGGCAAACAGAAGAGCAGAGGAGGGACAGTAGGAGAGAGGGGAGAGTGGAGGGGAGTAGGAGATTGGGAAATGACATCTGAGAACACTTAAGATCACCTCCCAATGGAATGAGTCCTTAAACCAAGACCATGTTCTACCTGGCCTTTGACTCTTTCTGCTTGGAAGGCTGGGAATATCCTTGGAAAGAAAAAAGGAAAGGGGAAAATAAACATAGCTGACACTCTCTGACTGCAAGCTAAGGCTAATGCTCCACACCGAGCAGGTTAAGCTATGTGACATGCTGAGTTCTCTCTCGCTGGAAAAGGTGCAGGACCATAGGGCATTTGACAAGATGTTAGAAGAGGAATGAAACCCACATCTGGTGACCATTGTTACTCACAGGCCCAGCTGATGCCTTCCTTCACTGCACTCATTCCTGGGTCTAGAGGAAACTCAGCTCTCAAACGATTCCCCAAAGATGGACTGGGGGTCAGAAAAATCCATCCAGAATGTATCAACAGAAATAAATGGGACTGGTTAAAGCTGTTCAGTTTTTCTAGTAAAAATAAGATTAAAACATGGGTGCCTGGGTGGCTCAGGCAGTTGAGCGTCTGACTCTTGATTTCGACTCAGGTCAAGATCTCACACTTTTTGAGTTCGAGCCCCGCATCAGGCTCTGCGCTGACAGTGAGGAGCCTGCTTGAGATTGTCTCTCTCCCTGCCTCTCTGCCCTTCCCCTGCTCTCTTTTTCTCTCTCTCAAAATAAAGAAATAAACATTAAAAAATAGATTTAAGAAGTGTTGCGGCATCTATGGAAAGATTCTGTGTAAGAATGTAAAAAAATAGCAAGCAAAACAAATAAAGATCTTGCTCCAAACCAAATAATCTATGCAGAAAATGTTGGTGACTATACTGATTAAATAGAATGTTACTTGACACAGTAAGTGCTCCAAATGAGATGATAAAACATTAGAATGAAAGTTAAAATGAAAAGGAATGGTATAAATCCAGGGAAACAACTGAGGATGAAAACATCAGCATTGAACTAATATACAGTGTAGAAATGGCAAGTAGCTGAGCAGTCACAGATGAAAACCAAACATCGCTGTTCTCCTTGAAGTAGAATTTCCAACAAATTACAATGGAAATGGAATCAAAACCTTATTTGAAAATCGAAATGTCAAACTGCACTTAAAAAATATGAATACAAAAGGATCAACATACAGTTATTCTGGCTAGGTTATTTAGTTACAAAGACTAAAAGATAATTGTGTATTTACCCTGGCAGAAAAAGTAAGGGAGTGGAGGATCATAGAGGCCTCAAAGTTCCCCACAGCAACATTCATCTGACAAGAGGGTAAGGTCTACAATATGTCTGGTCAAAAAAATATAACTTAGGGGCACCTGGGTCGCTCAGTTGGTTAAGTGTCTCACTCTTGAAAAGTATAACCTCAAAATATTTAATTAATAGTGGCAAAGACTACTAGTTTTTCATGTGTATGTATTCTTCCACTCTTTATTTTGAGAGAGAGAGTGTGTGCGTGTGCAAGCAGGGAAGAGGAGGGCAGGTGGGGAGAGAAAGAGAGAGAGAGAGAGAGAGAGAGAATCTTAAGCATGCTTCACACTCAGTGCAGAGCTCAAAGCAAGGCTCAATCTCACGATCTTGGGATCATGGTCTGAGCCAAAATCAAGAGTTGGATGTTCAACTGACTGAGCCACCCAGGTCCCCCTCTATTATCTCCTTTATACATAGTAATAGAGGTTTGAGTTGAGCATATGAGCATATGAGCATAAAGCTAAACTGTACCTTATTGATCTTCCCTTTTGCAATAGGGTACGACTCTAAACTAAAATTAAGTACTGGCCAATGGGATGTGACCAGATATGTCAGGTTTCATTACAGATTATGCACTTTAAGGGACAGAACATTCCCTCTCTTTTTACTTTTTCCCCTTCACACTGCTTCAAATGTGGTCCCGACATTGGGATTCATTGTGCTTCTCTTAAAAGATATGTCCTTAGTAGAAAATGTAGGAGTAAATCTTAATGATCTTGGATTTGACAATGGAGTCCTAGAAATGACACAAAAATAATGAGCAATATGAGAAAAAAAAACCCAGATAAACAGGGTGTCATCAAAATGAAAAACTTGGGAAAACTGGACAGTGACATGCAGAAGAATGTAACTGGACCAAGTTTTTATATCATACACAAAAATAAATTCCAAATGGATGAAAGACCTAAATGTGAGACAGGATACCATCAAAATCCTAGAGGAGAGCACAGGCAGCAACCTCTTTGACCTTGGCCAGAACAACTTCTTACTAGACATGTCTCCAGAGGCAAGGGAGACAAAAGTAAAAATGAACTACTGGAACCTCATCAAAATAAAAAGCTTCTGCACAGTGAAGGAAACAATCGACACAACTAAAAGAGAGCCTATGTAATGGGAGGAGATCTTTGCAAATGACATGTCTGATAAAGGATTAGTATCCAAAATCTAGAAAGAACTTATCAAACTCAACACCCACAAAACAGATAATCCAGTAAAGAAATGGGCTGAAGGCATGAATAGACACTTTTCCAAAGAAGACAGACACATGAAAAGATGCTCAGCATCACTCATTCTCAGGGAAATACAATTTAAAACCATGATTAGATACCACTTCACAGCTGTCAGAATGGCTAAATTAACAACAAAAGAAATAACAGGTGTTGGCAAGGATGTGGAGAAAGGGGAACCCTCTTGCACTGTTGGTGGGAACGTAAACTGGTGCAGCTACTCTGGAAAATGGTATGGAGGTTCCTCAAAAAGTCAAAAATAGAACTACCCTACATTTCAGAAACTGCACTACTATTTAGTCAAAATATACAAAAATATAGATTCAAAGGGGCACATGCACCCCAAGGTTTAGAGCAGCACTATCAACCATAGCCAAACTATGGAAAGAGCTCAAATGTCCACTGACTTGATGAATGGATAAAGACAATGTGGTATCACACACACACACACACACACACACACACACACACACACACGAATATTGCTCAGCCATCAAAAAGAAAGAAGGCTTGCATTTGCAATGGACATGGATGGAGCTAGAGTGTATTATGCTAAGTAAAATCAGTAAGTCAGAGGAAGACAAATACCATATGACTTCACTCATATGTGGAATTTAAGAAACAAAACTGATGAACATATGGGAGGGGAAAAAAAATAAAACGAGAGAGAGGGGGAGCAAACCATAAGAGACTCTTAAAGGTGAGGGTTGCTAGAGGGGAGGTGAGTGGGGGATGGGCATTAAGGAGAGGATTTGCTGTGATGAGCACTGGCTGTTGTACGTCAATGATGAATCACTGAATTCTACTCCTGAAACCAATATTGCATTATATGTTAACTATCTGGAATTTAAATAAAAATTTGAAAACAAAAGAAAAAAAAAACATGTGCATCAAAGGATATTATCGAAAAAGTGAAAAAACAACCTACAGAATGAGAAAATATTCACAAATCATATATCTGATAAAGACTCTAGTATCCATAATATAGAAAGAACTTATAGCACAACAACAGAAAAGACAAAACCAATAACAAAAAACCAACATTTTAGTAAAAATGGGCAATGGCTCCAACCAGACATTCATCCATAGAAGATATACACATTGCCAAGAGATATATTAAAAGATGCCTCGTATCATTAGCCATCAGGGAGATATAAATCAAAATCACAATGAGGTATCAGTTCACATCCACTAGGATGACCATAATTTAAAAATGAAATAAACTAAATGAAACATAACAAGTATTGGCAAGGATGTGGAAAAGTTAGAACTTAGTTCACTGCTGGTGGGAACGTAAAATGGTTCAGCAGCTGTGGGAAAGAATTTGACAATTCCTCAAAGAGTTAAACATAGAATATAACAGATGACCCTGAAACCCACTCAAACAAATGGAAAACAGAAACTCAAACAAGTATACACACACACATGTTCCTAGCGGCTCTATTCATAATAGCTAAGACCAGGAAACAGCCTACATGTCAATCAACAGATGAACAGATACACAAAAAGTATACTGTACAATGGATATTATTCAGTGAGAAAAATGGATACATTGATACATGCTGTAATGTGGATGAACTTTTAAAACATCATGCTAAGTGAACGAAGCAAATGCAAAAGATCACCTGTTATATGATTCCATTTACGTGAAATATCCAGAACAGATCCATCCATAGAGACAGAAAGCAGATTGGTGGTTGCTAGGGGGTGACTAAGGGGGATATGGGAGAAACTGTTTAACAGGTAAGGGGTTTCTGGGGCGCCTGGGTGGCTCAGTCTGTTAAGCGGCCAACTTTGGCTCAGGTCATGATCTCAAGGTCTCTGAATTTAAGCTCCACATTGGGCTCTGTGCTGACAGCTCAGAACCTGGAGCCTGCTTTGGATTCTGTGTGTCCCTCTCTCTCTGCCCCTCCCCCACTTGTGCTCTGCCTCTTGCTCAAAAATAAATAAGCATTAAAAAAATAAAAATAAAACTATAAAAAATAGGTAAGAGGTTTTACTTTGCCATGATAGAAATGCTTCTGAACTAGAGAGAGGTGATGGCTGTACATCATTAATGTATTAAATGCTGCTAAATTACACACTTTAAAATAATTAATTTTAGGTTCTGTGAAATTTGCTTCAGTAAAATACGTCCTTAAATTGAAAAAAAAAAGACAAAAATATTTAAATTCTAACCCCCAAGAGTGTGACTTTATTTAGAAATAGGGTCTTTACAGACGCAATAAAGGTAAAATGAGGACCTATTGGGTTGAGTGAGCTCTCATTCATTGGCTGGTGCCCTTATAAAGAGAGAAATGTGAGGGCCGCCTGGGTGGCTCAGTGAGCTGTGTCCGACTTCGGCTCAGATCATGATCTCACGGTTCATGGGACTGAGCCCTGGGCTGGGCTCTGGGCTGACAGCTCAGAGCCTGGAGCTGCTTCAGATTCTGTGTCTCCCTCTCTCTCTGACCCTCCCTTGCTTGCACTCTGCCTCTCTCAAAAATAAGCAATCATTAAAAAAAGTTTTTTTTAATCTTAAAAAAAGAGTAATTTGGATACAGGCACAAGGGGGAGGGCACGTTACAGCCGAGGCAGAGACTTCAGCGGATGCAGCTGCAAGCCAAGGATGACAAGGATGTGAAGACCGCCAGAAGCTAGAAACAGGCAAGAAGGATTCTTCCCTAGAGCCTTCCGAGGGAACACGGCATTGTACACAGCTTGATTTCAGGCTTCTAGCCTCTGGGGCAGTGAGAAGGTAAATTTTTATTGTTTAAGCCACCTAGTGTGTGGTAATTTATTTTATTTTATTAAAAAAAGTTTTTAAGTTTATTTATTTTGAGAGAAAGGGGGAGAGAGAGTGCAAGTGGGGAAGGGGAAGAGACAGGGAGAGAGAGAGAGGGAGGATCCCAAGCAGGCTCCCCACTGCCAGTAAGGAGCCCCATGTAGGGTTCGAACCCACGAACCGTGAGATCATGACCTGAGCCGAAACCACAAGTCAGACGCTTAACCGACTGAGCCTGCCAGGTACCCCTGCGGTAATTTACTATGGCAGCCCTAGGAGATGACTGCCCAGCTGGGGCCCCAGCCATTGCAGATCACAAGACAGAAGCCTTGTGATGACAATGGCAGAATACTTAACTGTAAGTGACCTGGGGATAGGCATTTCCTAGGCAAATAAAGGCTGGTGAGGAGATGGTTGAAGACATCAGAAACAAACCACTATCAGAAACAGGACTGCTGTCCACACAAGACACATGTTGGAAAACTTGGTGAACTGGAAAATTCACATAACTACAATTTAAACTCTTCAAAAAAAAAAGATTTTAAGTTATCTCTACACCCAAAGTGGGGCTCGAACCCACAACCCCGAGATCAAGAGTTGTACACCCCATCGACTGAGCCAGCCAGGCACCCCTAAACTTCTTTTAATATAACTAAATAAAGCCACTGCGAAACGTTAAGTGAAGAACATTAAATCACAGGCATCAAAACGTGCAGATGGCAAGTTTACAAAGAGTGCCTATCAAGCAGAGCGGAAATTATGTGTCTTGAACAAAAATAAGCTGTTGAAAATTTCAGTTGTACCAGTAGCACTGCTGCTCAGCATGTTAAATACATGAATGCGGATTTATAGGAAAGGTATGGAAAATGTTCAATTATTTTTATGTCTTCTATTTCCAGATATAAATGTGGACATAAGGTTAATTTTTTAAATATTTATTTGAGAGAGAGAGGGCATACACGTGTGTGAGCAGAGAAGGGACACAGAGAGGGAATCCCAAGCAGGCCCTATGCTGTCAGCAAAGAACCCAGTGTGGGGCTCGATCTCACGGACTGTGGGATCATGACATAAAGTTAAATTTTTAAAAATTCTCTAATTTTAAACTTTATGAAAATGAATTTATATTGTTCAGTGTAATATTTTAAATTATTCACTGATTTATTTATTCTAAGAGCGAGAGAGAGAAAGAGCACAAGCAGGGGAGAGGCAGAGAGAGAGGGAGAGAGAGAATCCCAAGAAGGCTCTGCACTGTCAGAGCAGAGCCTGACATGGGGTTCGAACTCACAAACCACGAGATGGTGACCGGATCCAAAACCAAGAGTCGGAAGCTTAACCAACTGAGCCACCCAGACATCCCTCATTGTAATATTTTTAATTTATATTGACAGTGTAAATCAATAGATACATATAAAAGTTTACAACGTGCATTATAATACTCTCCTGGAAATCAAAAAGACGAAGGCAAGAATTCTACAACTATCTCAGGAATAGTAACTCAAAATATTTTTTAAAAATGCAAAGATTTTATCTGCAGTTGGAAAAACTTATACTTGTACATGGAGGAGGTGATGTCATCAAGGTACCATGTGAGGACGTTCACCCAGGCCTCCACACCACCCACAATGGGCTCCAAAGTTGCCTTCTTGCACAGTTCTTCCTCCATGTCCCCTCAATGTGAGGAATTCTGTTAGAGCAGGTGCTCTTACAGCATGTGTGTATACACTTAGGTAGGAACAATTCCATCTTCATTGTCACTTTTAACTGAAATCCAGCCTTTCCTTCCTTTTTTTAAAATTTTTTTTTAATTTTTTAATTTTTTTTTTAATTTTTTTTTTCCTAGTTCATTACACATTTATTTCTGCATGGTCTCTCTCCATTCATTCATTCTTGTATTCATTTATTCCCTTTATTCCCCTTTCCCAATCTTTTTTTTTTTATTTACAAATAGTTTATTGTCAAATTAGTTTCCACATAACACCCAGTGCTCATCCCCACAAGTGCCCTCCTCCATGCCCACCCCTCCTCCCCCCACATCCACCAGTCCTCAGTTTTTGTCAGCATTCAAGAGTCTCTCATGGTTTGCCTCTCCCCCTTTCCCCCACCATTTCCGCCCTTCTTCTCCCCCTTGGTCCTCTGTTAAGCTCCTCCTAATCCTCCTATACGTGCACACATATGATATTTGTCTTTCTCTGCCTGACTTATTTCGCTCAGCATAACACCCTCAAGGTCCATCCATGTTGCTACACATGGCCAGATTTCATTGTTTCTCATTGCCATGTAGTATTCCATGGTATAGATAAACCACATCTTCTTGATCCATTCATCTGTTGATGGACACTTAGGCTCTTTCCATGTTTTGGCTATTGTGGAGAGTGCTGCTGTGAACATTGGGGTACATGTGCTCCTATGCATCAGCATTTCTGGATCCCTTGGGTAAATTCCTAGCAGTGCTATTGCTGGGTCATAGGGGAGTTCTAGTCTTAGTTTCCTTAGGAACCTCCACACTGTTTTCCAGAGGGGCTGTACCAGTTTACATTCCCACCAACAGTGGAGGAGGGTGCCCGTTTCTCCACATCCTCGCCCAGCATCTAGAGTTCTCTGATTGGCTCATTTGAGCCACTCTGACTGGTGTGAGGTGGTATCTCAGTGTGGTTTTGATTTGTATTTCCCTGATGAGAAGCGATGCTGAGCATCGTTTCATGTGTCTGTTGGCCATCTGGATGTCCTCTTTGGAGAAGTGTCTGTTCATATCTTCTGCTCATTTCTTCACCGGGTTGTTTGTTTTTCGGGCGTGTAGTTTGGTGAGTTCCTTGTAGATTCTGGATATCAACCCTTTATCTGATATGTCATTTGCAACTATCTTTCCCATTCCGTTGGTTGCCTATTAATTTTCTGGGTTGTTTCCTTTGCTGTGCAGAAGCTTTTAATGTTGATGAGGTCCCAACAGTTTATTTTTGCTCTTGATTCCCTTGCTTTTGGGGATGTGTCAAGCCTTTTTAACAGATGGTGTTGGGAGAACTGGACAGCAACATGCAGAAGAATGAAACTAGATCATTTTCTCACACCATGCACAAAAATAAACTCAAAATGGATAAAGGACCTGAACGTGAGACAGGAAACTATCAACACCCTAGAGGAGAAAGCAGGAAACAACCTCCTTGACCTCCACCTTTCCTTCCATTATGAATGGACACCAACAATATTAGGAGTGGCTGTGACTTCGTCATTAACAGTAAAAGATACTTAAGATCACAATACAGTTGTTAATGTTGGCTTTAAATGTTTGGATTTAGGGGAACCTGAGTGGCTCAGTCAGTTGAGCATCCGACTTTGGGTCAGGTCATGATCTTGCGGTTGGTGAATTCAAGCCCTGCGTCAGGCTCTGTGCTGAGAGCTCGGAGCCTGGAGCCTGCTTTGGATTCTATGTCTCCCTTTTTCTCTGCCCCTCTGCCACTCATTCTCATTCTCTCTCTCTCTCTCTCAAATATAAACAAATAAACATTAAAAAAACACAAATAATAAATGTTCAGATTTAGACCAACTGCTAGATCTTGCTATGTAATTCATTAAAAAAAACCCATAATATTCTATCAAACATTTGTTTTCTGTGCTTAGATATTTCACAGCTGGTAACCCCATAGATTCCTCAGTAGCTATGTCACTTACCATGAAAATGAAACTAAACAAAATAAAACACGTCCGTTTCTATCCAAATAGCATTTTTCCATCTATCTCATAAAATTTCCCACTACCTTGAGTATAGTAGATTAGTATCAATAATCTGGTCATCATTATGTAAGGACAGTGCAGAATAAAATAACTTTTCCAGTGAAAAATGACACTGCTTGAACAAATTTCCTTCACAGCTATTCAATCTGTAGAACTGGGAAGTCTTGCAGGCTTGCTGTGATAATTAAGTAGGATAACATACTCCCAGGATGGTATCTGGTACACAGTACAAGTATGGCAGCTCTTCTTATTAAGAGTATTGTTATATCATGTAGGTGTCGCAAATTAAATTAACAGTAATTCATGACTTCTCCAGGTTTTTATAACCATGTTTCTTCAAATTCACCAATCCAACATGAATTTCTAACACGTGAAAGGCTATGGGTCTAATATTTCAACTGAGTTCAAAATTCAACTGCCAACATTTTGGAAGCAAAAAGTATCATGAGGCTTTATAAGGACAATATTGGGAAAGAAAGACATTTTAGTTTGTAATAATTAAAATTCTGGGCCTCGAAAATTTGGATTTTGAATTTCTCTCTCATTGAAGAAATGCCCATAGTCTTGTTTTGGAAAGAAAACTTATTCTGAGACCTTCAAGTCCATTTACATTTTCAGAATTCCCACGGTTACATATGATTTGGGGCGGGGGGGTAAGATTATAGAGCTGGAAAACTAAGATTTTGGTGATGCCAATTGTGAAAAATAAATTCTGGCTTCCAAAAGCAGTATCGGAAAGGAATTTATTTAATCTTTCCTAAGGCCCAGCTCCCCACGGGCAAGAACCTAATTTATTCATCTTTGTATTCTCAGCATCTAGAAGGATGTATGGCACAGAGTAGTTACTTAATAAGCGTGCATCGAATAAACAGTGTTGATTGCTAGAAAAGAGGGGAAACTGTGAATTCCTCCAGAAAATCATCTTTAAAACACACAGATATGGGATGATGCGTGGAGAACAATTCAGACACCCAGAGAGCTCACCAAAGGAAATTGTATTTCAGTTCAGATAGATCAGACCTTGTTGCAATCTCCACATGGGCCCGGGAGGGAATGAAGAGGCAGAAAACTTAAGGGGAGGCTCTGCTGGTGAGAAGTAAACTGGGGTAGAGGAGTAAGAAAAAGAACGCTAAGAACTGTCAGGTCCTTCTTTGCCAGGGACACTACACTGTGGGTGCTGTCTTAAAGACTCTTCCAGCAATTCCCCTTCCCGAAGCTGTCACAAGAAAGAAAGGAGAGAGAGGGAGGGAGGAAAGATGGAGATGTCAAAATGGCACACTGGGTACTAGAATCAGGCAGAAATGGTGAGAGGGGGGCCCCCGGTGGACAACCGAAGCTCTGTGGTACCTCCTTCCCATTTCCTGCCATCTCCTTATGGCTGATGCCCCTACAGCCAAGAAGGACAAGTTCCCATTCTGGAAAACGGAAACAAATAGCTACCTTTAAGTCTACCACCCCCACTATTTCAATAGTCACTGGACTGTCTGAATCATTAAAAAAAATTTTTAATAGGCTTAAGTTTTAGAGTAGTTTTAGGTTCACAGCAGTATTGATAAGGTACAGAAACTTCCCATATAGTCTCCATTGCCACTCACCTTCACCTCGCCCATTATCAACATCTCACACCAGAGTGGTACATGTGTCACAACCGACAAACCTACACTGACACATCATAATCACCTAAAGTTTGTAGTTTACATTTGGGTTCACTCCCGGTGTTGCACATTTTGTGGATCTGGACAAATGTGTAAGGCCACATATCTACTATTAGAGTGTCATACAGAGTAGTTTCACTACCCTAAATATCCTCTGTGCTCCATTTATTCATTTCTCCCACCCTCCTAGCTCCAGGAAACCACTGAATATTTTACTGTCTACATAGTTTTTTTCCTCTTTTCCAGAAAGTCTTATCGTTGGAATCATATGGAACAGAGCCTTTTCGGATTGGCTTCTTTCACTGTGCAATATGCATTTAAAGTTCTTCCATGTCCCTCTGTGGCTTGATAGCTCATTTCTTTTTTAGCACTGAATAACATTCCATTGTCTGAATGTACCACAGTTTACTCGTCCATCTACCTACTGAGGGGCATCTTGTTTGCTTCCAACTTCGGGGAATTACGAATAAAGCTGCTATAAACATCCCTGTGCAGGGGCTTCTGTGGATATAAGCACTCAGCTCCTTTGGATAGATACCAAGGAGTATGATTGCTGGATTCTACCATAAGAGAATGTTTTGTTTCGTAAAAAACAAAAACAAAAACAAAAAAACCCCACTAAAATATCTTTCAAATTACCTGTACCATTTTGCATTTCCACCAGCAATGAATGAGAATTCCTGCTGCTCCGTATTTTTGCCAGTGTTTGGTATTGTTAGTGTTCTGGATTTTGGCCATTCTAATAGGTATCTCATTGTTTTAACTTATATTTTCTTGATGACATAGGATGTTGAGCATCTTTTCGTATGTTTACTTGCCATCTGTATATCTTCTTTGGTGAGGTGTCTGTTAGGGTCTTTAGCCCATTTTTAATGGAATGGCTATTTCCTTATTGTTGAGTTTTAAGAGTACTTTATATATTTTGGATAATAGTCATTTATCAGAGAGGTTTTCTGCAAATATTTTCTCTCAGTCTGTGGTTTGTCTTTTCATTTTGTTGACCAGATCTTTCACAGTGATTAGAAGATTTTAATTTTAACAAAATCCAGTCTATCATTCTTTCATGAATTAAGACTTTACTGTTGGGTCTAAAATGTCACTGCTAAACCCAAAGTCATCTACACTTTTTCTTATGTTATTTATCAGGAGTTTTGTAGTTTTTGAGCTTCACACTGAGGTCTGTGATCCATTATTTTTTAACATTTATTTGTTTTTTCAGAGACAGAGACAGAGCGCAAGTGGGGGAGGGGCAAAGAGAGGGAGACAGAATCGGAAGCAGGCTCCAGGCTCTGAGCTGTCAGAGCCCAATGTCGGGGCCTGAACCCATGAGCTGTGAGATCCTGACCTGAGCCGAAGTTGGATGCTTATCTGACTGAGCCACCCAGGTGCCCCTCTGTGATCCATTTTTTAAAACATGATTTATTTTGGGGAACCTGGGTGGCTCAGTTGGTTAAGCATCCGACTTTGGCTCAGGTCATGATCTCACGGTTCGTGGGTTTGAGCCCCGCGTCAGGCTCTGTGCTGACAGCTAGCTCAGAGCCTGGAGCCCGCTTCAGATTCTGTATCTCACTCTCTCTCTGATCCTCCCCTGCTCATGCTGTCTCTATCTCTCTTTCAGAACAGAAATAAATAAAACATTAAAAAAATTTTTTTTTATTTATTTTGAGAGGGATGGGGAGGGGATCAGAGAGAGAGGGAGGGAGAGAATCCCAAGCAAACTCCCTGCTGTCGATGTGGAGCCTGAAGCTGTACCTGAACTCATGAACTGTGAGATCATGATCTGAGCCAAAACCAAGAGTCAGATACTTAACTGAGCGCCCCAGGCGTCCCAGGTCTGTGATCCATTTTGAGTTAGTTTTCATGAAGGGTGTGAGGTTTGTGTATACATTTTTTTTTCTTTTTGCATATGGATGTCCAATTGGTCCAGCATCATCTCTTGACTGGACTATCTTTGCTCCATCGTATTTGTTTTGTTCCTTTGTCAAACATTAGTTGACTATTTAAAGGTCTACTTCTGAGCTCTCAATCCTGTTCCATTGATCTATATGTCTGTTCTTTTGCCAACACCATACTGTCTTACTGTAAAGCTACAGTAATCGAGTCTTGTAGTTTGGTAGTATTAGTCTTCTATGTTTTGCTTCAATAGCTTGTTGGCTATTTATGGGTTTTTGCCTTTCCATACAGACTTTACAATAAATTTGCCAGTATCTGCAAAATAACTTCCTGGGATTTTAATTGAGATTGCACTGAATCTACATATCAAATTGGAATGAATTGACACCTTGACAATATATTTTTTTTAATTTAAATTTTAGTTAGCCAACATACAGTGCAATATTGGTTTTCAGAGTAGAATTTAGTGATTCATCACTTACATACAACACCCACTGCTCATCACAACTACCCTCCTTAGGACCCATCACCCATCTACCCCATCTCCCACCCACCTCCCTCCATCAACCCATCAACCCTCAGTTTATTCTCTATCATTAAGAGTCCGATGGTTTCTTTCCCTCTTTTCTCTTTTTTCCTCTCTTTCCCATATGCTCATCTGTTTTGTTTCTGAAATTCCACATATGAGTTAAATCATATGGTATTTGTCTTTCTCTGTTTGACTTATCTCACTTAGCATAATACCTTCTAGCTCCATCCACATCGTTACAAATGGCAAGATTTCATTATTTTTTATGGCTGAGTTATATCCCACTCTCTCTCTATATATAGTATATATAGTGTAAGATTTTTTAGGTGAGTAAAAAAGACTGCAAGGCAAAATATTCCGCAGGAGGAGTTTTATTGCATGCACCCTCGGGCGAGGTTCCACGACTCTAGAGAGGGGAGTCGGGGAAGTCGCACCCGGGTTGGGTGGTGAGGGGTTTTATAACCTGTTGGTGGGGGTAGGGAAGTCCAGATAACAGGGGCGGTCTCTTGACTGGAAAGTCCAGGGCGGAAGGTTTCGGTTTCTTGCCTAAGTTTCTGTTTCCCACCGAAGTCATAAGGGTCATGGATGTATTGGCGGGAAGGTCAGCCATCTTAAGAAGTGGCGGGAAAAGTCAGCCATCTCAAGAAGTCTGCCATTCTGTGGCGTCTCTGTCCTACCTCTCAGCCGGCCCAACATATAGTGTGTGTGTGTATATATATATATATATATACACATACACACACACTATATGGGATATATATATATACACTATATGGGATATATATATATAGGATATATATATATATATATATCCCACTATATATACACACACACACACATACCACATCTTCTTTACCCATTCATCAGTCAATGGACATTTGGGCTCTCTCCATAGTTTAGTTATTATTGATAATGCTACTATAAACATTAAGGTGTATGTATCCCTTTGAATTTGTATTTTTGTATCCTTTGGGTAAATACCTAATAGTGCAATTGCTGGATTGTAGGGTAGTTCTATTTTTAATTTTTTGAGTCCATACTGTTTTCCAGAGTAGCTGCACAAGTTTGCATTTCCTACTAATAGTACAAGAGGGTCCCCCTTTCCCTTCATCCTTGCAAACACCTGTTATTTCTTTTGTTGTTAATTTTAGCCATTCTGACAGGTGTGAGATGGTATCTCATTGTGGTTTTGATTTGTATTTCCTTGATGATGAGCAATGTTGAGCATCTTTTCACCATCTGGATGTCTTCTTTGGAAAAATGTCTATTCATGTCCTTTGCCCATTTCTTAACTGGATTATTTATTTTTGGGGGGACATCTTGACAATAGTGAGTCTTCATACCCATGGAAATGTAATATCTCTCCATTTATTTAGTTCTTTATTTCTTTCATCAAAATGGCATAGCTTCTCTCATATAGGTCTTGTATATATCTTGCTAGATTTATACCTTTGTGTTTCATTTTTAATATGTGTGCTAATATAAATGACATTGTGTTTTTTATTTCAAATTCTACTTGTTCACTGCCAGTATATCGGAAAGTGGCTGATTTTAATATATTAACCTCATATATCCCAACTTCTCAACCCCTTTTTGCCTCAACTAAAATCCTCTATACTCCACTCCATCCCTCAGCAATAAAATCTTTTGATTCCCTTACCCAGAATTTTCCAGCTAATTCTTCAATTTTCATGAAAGGATAGAACCTGCTTGCTTTAGAAATAATCTCCTTTTTGTCCTATTCCAGGTACTTTCTGTAGGACCCAGAACTTGAACCTCAATATTCTCCACCAGTTCCCACTCAGATAGCAGGCTGAGAAGGCCTTTGCCTTGGCAAGGCTGATCTCCCTGTCAGCTCATCTCCTATTGTTTGATGACATGTGACTTTTTAAAATCACTTCTAAGAAAATGGCTACTATCCTTTTTTGTATGGCATTGTTGTCCAAGCCATCTCTGGAGAACCAAGGGGAGGTTCTTGTTCCTGATACATGCAGGTAGGAAGTGACTGGTCTTACAAAAATCTCAAAATAGTGGACCACAGACTATGCTTTGAGTCCCTAAGCTGTGATAAAGAGTAGTAATAAAGTGATAAAGGCTGTGATAAAGACCTATGACTGGTATCATCTATACAACTCAGTCTTTGTGGCTTAATTATTGGGAGTCTCCTTAAACTACTGAATTTGTGATTAAAGTGACAGCTACATTTCTGTTTCCTGTTCATGTTTCACCACACATATACTGTCACTCCCTAAAAACTAGAAGGAGTTCCCTTAGAAGTGACTGCTATCCTGAAACAGACCTATATGTGCAGAGAACAAACTGATGGTTGCCAAAGAGGAAGGGGTAGGAGAATGAGAAAAATGGGTGAAGGAGAATAAAAGGCGCAAAGTTCCAGTTATAAAACACATAAGTCACAGAGATGAAAAGTGCAGCACAGGGTATAGGGTCAATGGTATTGTAATGGCCTTGATGGTGACAGACGAGAGTACAGCATAACATATAGAATTGTTCAATCACTGTGTACACCTGAAATGAATGTAACATTGTGTGTTGACTAATGGAACATTATGTGTCAACTATACCTCAATTAAAAAGATACATAAATTTTTTAACTTAAAAAATTAAAAAGAATCCCTTAAGTGCCATTTTCCTGCCCATTATTCTAAATCACGAGTAAATCATTATTTACTAGATAACCATTATTCTAGATTCACAAGTAAATCACGATACTTCCATGGGGTGGAAAAAGTTACTACTATCCTGCTTATATCCATTGTGATAACTTTATGGGTCAACTTAAGTGGGCCACAGGATGCCCAAACGGTTAAGCATTATTTCTGGGTTTGTCTATGAGGGTGTTTTTTGGATGAGATTAACATTTAAATTGGTAGATTAAGTAAAGTAGACTGCCCTCTCTAATGTGGATGGGCCTCATCCAGTCAGTTGAAGGCTTGAATGGAACAAAAAGGCTGACCCTCCGCTGAGTAGGAAAATCCCTCCTGTCCCTCTGAACCAGGTCCTCTACTTTTTCCTGCCTTTAGACTAGAGATGAAACACTGGCTCCTCAACTGTACTATAGGCTCTCCTGCTTCTCAGCTGTTTGGACTTGGACTGGATCTATCCTATTGACTCTCCTGGGTCTCCAAATTGCTGACTCACTCTGCAGATCTCAGAAGTTGCTAGCCTCCATAATTCATGTGAGCCCTGATAAATATTATCTTTCTCCTCTCGGTTCTGTTTCTCTGGAAAACTCTAACACACCTGTCTTCTCTACACTTTCATGTAAGAGTAGGTGCATTGGCCTACAAATATCCTGGCCCTTCCCTCAGGTTATTAAGATCTCTACTCTACTCCATCCCTGCACCCCTGCAATGCACCTGACATATACTGTCTAAGTAGTAGCATTTCAGTGTAAATAAATTCTGCAGGCCCTTACTTATTTCAATAAGACTAGGTTTTTCAGTTTCTTTGTCACCACCTTTTCCTGTACAGGGCCAGAAATGGTCACATTTTTATAAGAAAAATTAGAATTTAATGTCAAAGTATCAAATAAGCAAAGATACTAATGAAAACGTAAGTCATGAATCTTTATGTAGTTGGATATGATTGTACCAAGATATATAAGGTTATATTCTGTCAAAAACATAAGGACAAATTGACAAAAACCTAACTTGTGTAAGACTTTAACATATCTATTTCAGGTATTTCAGGCCAATTAGGCAAAAGAATAAAATAATGGAAAATACGGGTAATAACATTAATAAGGTTAATTTAACAGCAGCAGAGCACACTACATGCCAAATAAATAGAAAATATAGCCTCTTACCCAAATTCTCATGGATCATTTACAAAAAAGGATCAATACTGAGTTAGAAAAATATCTCACTTCAATAAGTACCTAAATTCAGAAATTTTACAGGTCATATTATCTGACCACCATGTAACATAAATATAAATTAATAGATTCACACACAAAAACACAAAATAAAATGGCCTTGACTTTAAAAGTAATATTCTTAAAAATACATTATGTCAAGGAGTTAATGAAAGCTATAGTTATATATTTAAAAATGTTAATATTCTATATTAAAATGGATGGGTTTAATGCTCTTCTTATTAGCTAAGAGAAATTGAATGAAAATAAGCATTTAACTGAGTTAGAAAAAAGGAGACTATATCTAAGACACGAGTGAGTAAATAATTAATAAGATAAAAAGCCAAAATTAGTAGATATGAAAATCAAAAATTGATGAATAAATAAATGCAAAAGCTATCTATTGGAAACTGCAGCAGAACAGAATAATTTCTAGCTTGTCGAAACATAACAGGGGAAAAAGAAAAAGCAAAGATACCTGCTTTTAAATCTTACCTTCAGGAGTCATTTACTTTGCTTTGCTTCAGTTTTAATGAGATGTGTTTTCTAAATACACATAAATACACATCCATATGGTGTCTTATAAAAAAGGTTACATTCTTGAAAAAAATGCATGTAAACTAAAACCATGTGTGTCTAAGCAATTCTCCCTTACGAAAGAACTGTAAAGGGTGTCATCGTGTCCTTTTCAGAAAGCTAGCTGCTGCAGGCTACTATGAAATTTCTTAGTCTGGTGTTTACCTAGGGAGCTGGTGAGGCCTGTCCTCTGTGTCACTGGTGAGAAGGAGTAGCTGTTATTTATCTGATGGAGAAAAAACCAAATGCCCCGGCCTGTCAACCTTTCACCCACCTGAAGAAAAGTCCGTGAAAAACCACCTACATCGTAACGCAAAAGAAGAGTGGCCAAAAGGAGATTTTAAAACAGAGAAGTTTAAATATATCACATTTAGGTTATTTGCTTTGTTACAATTAGAAACATCCTGGAAATTCCCCAGACATCCTGAAAAACCTGCTAAATACCCAAAAGCTTTGTGTGGAAATGATAGGGCTAAATTCCATATCTGGGATGTTCTGATGTACATCCAAGACAGCGCAAGGAACGTGGTGAGACGACCTTGAAGCAGAGCCAAGTCAGCAACATAAATCGGGAGAAAACCATGGGTCTTTTTACTAGGTATGGATTGTGCGTCAAGCCTGCCCTGGGATGACTATAAGGGGCAGGGAACCCACTAATCTTTGGGATGGATAGCTAGCTGTCTCTCTGTCTGTCTGTCTATCTATCTATGTATCTATGTATGTATGTATGTATGTATGTATGTATGTATGTATGTATCTATCTATCTATCTATCTATCTATCTATCATCCATGTCTTTCCATCCTATATTCCAAGTTGTATATCACAGGAGTATACCCAAAGTGCTTCAGGAAAATTATTTGCAGTACTCCACTGAGTACCATATTGTATAGACAATACCCCAGATATTTAGCTTGTAAATTATTGGTATTAGGTGAAGAGAGTGCCTTAGATCTGCTGTAAATTAAGTCAGGGGTTTCCAAATTGTTCTGATCTATAAATTCAAATCCAAGCCCGCAGCTTCACTGAACTAGAAATGAGAGTATATTATTTCCCCTCTGTGTCATGTGGTTCATCATACTGAGGATATTACAACTATTTTGAACAATGTCAAGACTGATTGCACATTTGCATTTCCCATCAATTTCTCCATCAGCTTTCTGTTAGGGCACTCTCATGACATTCAAATGCCAGAGATCATTCCTTCCTTCCTTCATTCTTTATTTATTTTAGGATTTAAAGATTCCAATCACAATTACCTGAATGTTTTTCAGTAGAATGCTGACCTACCTGCTTAGGTAGCACTTTCAGGTTACATTAAATTTTCCCATTAAATTGATCCACTCAAAAATTGACAATGCAAGTTTCCTGTAAGTTCTGTCTAAATTGTCTAAATTGTCACTGTCATCTTACAGCCTAGGGTATGGGCATCACTATTACAATATTGCTAGTAGCTTCAATTCTAAATTGTATTGAATTGCTTGACAGACCTTTCATGATCTAAGAGCTATGGGCTTAAAATTATATTCTCACTCATTTTCAGTTTCTGAAAAAGAAAACTAGGTAGTTCTATACTTTTTAAACTTACATGGCTCACTTTGACAATAAAACATCACATGGAGACAAGTTGTAAGAGATGAAAAAGAATAAATGCTTGTTCTTTGGTCAGAGCTAGTTCAAAATTCGTATTAGCATTAGCATACAAGACATATTTCAGTGAATTATTTAATAGCTTAAACATACGCAGCATTCAGTATTTCCATGGCACATAGGTGGTGGTGATTTATCAAAATCTGTTGGATGATCAATTCGTAATAACTGAACAGGCTGTCTTTGTTTGCCTACTGCAGCGGTACTAAATTACTTCCCACAGGGAGTGGGGAGGCCACGTGAAATAAAGTTCAAATAACTGTTTCCTTTCGCACAAGTATGAATTACCTGTATTTACCAGCTCAAGGGTAATGGGCAAGGAAAGTGGTTTGCTATTTGGATGGGGTTCTCAGAGCAATCCAGTCTTCCTACCCAGCATTCTTAGATGTTTCAAAACCTTTTGATGTGGGGTGCCACCTAAAAGGAGATGATGAACAGAGAAATATTTGAATTTGGTGATAAAATGAGGGGCGATCGCAGCCAATGCATTATGTCAAGTCGACATTACTATATTAGTGCCACTTATAATCCAAACAGATTATGACAAGAGCACCGTGTCCTCACTCCATGGTGTTTAGTATTTACTGGAGACTCAGAAAGCGAATGGATATGAATAGAAGAGACAAACTGCAGGAGCTGATTACAGAATGTTAAATAAATAACTCTGCCTCTGAGATCCAGTTACTGGAATTGTTAATGTCACAAAGCAGATATTGAAGTGAGACAAGATGCAAAGTCTTATTTTCCATGAATATGATTAAGACAGAGTATTTATAGCAAGGGGGAATTCAGAGCTCTAGTCTTAGCCTTGTGCCCACAGTGCATGCACACTTGGACACACACACACACACACACACACAATCAGAGCACATATGCACACGTGCACACACACTTTTATGTGTTGTTTGGTTATTGTTGAGGATGGTAACAACAGAGGCTCAGAAGGATTAAGTATGTTAGGTGAAAAGCATATATATTTGTATTCCTTGTTGAGTGTTCTTTCCTTTTGCTGCCTTTAGACAACCAAAGTTACACATGGACTTGATTCTAAGGAGCGCCATTTTATCCTTGTTTATTACAGATACAGTAAATACCGATGAGTTTCAATAGCACAGTGTAGCCGCCAAAAGAAAAAAATTCAGCATGCTCATAATATTCTGAGTAAATACATATATTAATGAGAAGAAATAATGTTTTCCAGAGTGATCAGGATAAAAGTGAAATTTCACCTAAACCAACATCAACCTGATTTCCCCGCCTAGTATTTAGCCTTCATTCCCCACGTTTCCTGTCCTCTACATCTAAGTCATCAGGGAGTCTTGCCCACTTTGTCTTTAAAATCTCTCCCATTCCATCCATCTTCTCAGCCTCCATCACCACTATCCTAGTCTCAATCACCAGCATTCCTAAGTGGGCTCCCTCAACTGCTCCTCCCGTAGTGGCACTGGCTCATTTCCATGCCATGGTCTTTGTGCTGGACAGAGCTTCCAAAATGAAAATCTTTACAGTCAAGTGACTTTTCTGCTTTCAACCTATTCAGGATTTTCCAATTCCCCTAAGGAGAAAAGCAAAACTTGACATGGCTTCAAAAGCCCTTTTTGATCGAGTCCTTGCCTGCCTCTCCAACCTCATCTCCTACTTCTCCCTCAACATGTATTCTGTACTTCAGTGAACCCAATCCACTTGCTGCTTCACAGATGGTCTTGTTCATTTATGTTTCCGCACCTTTGGTTTGTTTGTTTCCTTTGCCTGTTTCTCCTGCCTACCATGTATTGTCAGGAGAGCTCTGCAAGACAAAACTGAAGCCTCCACTCCTGTTCTTGTGTTCTTCACCTGTGAGTGACACCATGATCCACTCGTCTCAGAAACCCAAAGTTGGTGGCTCATCCTAAACATCTCCCACTTTCAAAAGGTTTCCATATGCTGTGCATTTGAACCATTTAGAATCTATCCTATCTGCTCCCTTGTTTTCTTGTCCATTTCCTCTGCCCTAGTTCGAGCTCTCCTCAAATGTCACACCTGGGTTCTAGCAACAGCCACTTAACTGGTCCCATAAACTCCTCACTCCTTCTCGCACTCCCCATATCCTACCAACAGGGAACTGTAGGTTGCTTCCCACTTCAAAGCAGCCTGGCAGGATCAGCTACAGAGCAGCTGGGATCAAAGAAGTTGTACTTCAGAGGTCTTACACTTCATCAGCTGCAATTGCAACCCAAGGAACAAAACAGAAGCCGTTCTCATGCCTTCCTTATGGTGGATTCTGCCCTCTCCACTGCAGGTAGGTTACAAATACACATATCTTGTTATCATGGCGATCTGACTGCTTCCTTTAGCAGCTGGAATTGCCACAAAAGAATGAGAGATGAACAAAGTATAACACATTCTCATGAAAAGAGAGAAAGGTTTCCTGAGGTGGGGTGGACTTGAGAAGAAGAAGGAGAAGGACAGGCTGATGAGGGGATGCAGGAAAAGTCTGGGCCAGCAAACGTCCAACCTGCTAAGTGTGCGGAGGGTCAGAACAGAACTATCACTATTGCTAGTTTTTCTTGCCAGCTCTGTCATTCACTAGCCACACATCCTTGGGAAAGTAATTCAACCTCTCTGAGCCTATTTCCTTACTCATAAAATTAGGAAAATGCTAAAATCTATCTCCAAGGGTTTCTGTGCCTCACATGAGGTAACGCAAGTGACCCACTTAACTTGGCATGTAGTCTGTGCTCAATAAAGGCTTGCTCAGCATTCCGAAGTCCCTTACCGCGCTCTTCCCAGGTTTAATTCTTGTTTTGTGTCTTCTTCTCTAGCAAATTACAGTCAACAGTGAGAGATGACCAGGCCATCAGCCACAATATGCTTCTAATTTGTGCTTTGCTGAAACAGTGGTAATGCATCCATCTATCAGCTGGAAAACTAGTTTAATTAATTGGCTTCCCTGAGCGGTACCTTCTGGAGTAGATCTGGAAATTTCTTAGGACACCAATATCCATGGGTAAGCAATCAAGCACTTTGTCCAAATAGGGCAGATAGCAGTTTCTGCTGTCATGAGGGGACAGGCAAGCTCTAGTCGGGTCCTAGAGAGTTCCGGGAGCCCTCCAGGTCATGCTTCGAACCTCCCCACACACATTGTTAACAAATGCCTGGTTTGCTCAACATTGTCCGGGGGATAAACGATCTGTGGTGCAATAATGTGCAGCGCAAAGAGCTTGGTGTAACATTGGGCCTTCCCTATGCCATATCCAGTGACAGTGAGATTCCTCCCAGCCTGACTCCTAAGATGATTTCCATGATTAATGAGTGGTTAGGACAGGAGAGCCATGAGAGGAAGTGGGGAAGCAGAGAGAGAGAGAACTACCAGACACATCCGAGAGGTGTGTGGCGAGAAGTAGCAGATCTACAGTGTCAGGCTGCAGGGGACAGTGCTCTCTGACTGTGAAAGGAGAATGAAGGGCCACTTTTCAAAACAGAAGCATGAACTCATCAGCCAGTGTTCCCATAGTTCCTCTCCCACTAGTCAGAACGACTGTCAAAAGGTAAGGTGAGGCTCTCCAGAGGTGCCTGGGTGGCTCAGTGGGTTGAGTGTCCGACTTTAGCTAGGTCATGATCTCACGGTCTGTGGGTTTGAGCCTCACATCAGGCTCTGTGCTGACAGCTCAGAGCCTGGAGCCTGCTTCCAATTCTGTGTCTCCCTCTCTCACTGCCTCTCCCCCACTCGCTCTCTGTCTCTGTCTCTCAAAATAAAATAAAGACATAAAAAATTTAAAAAAAAAAAGATGAGGCTCTCCACAGATCTTCTAAAATAAACAAAGATCCGTTTGTTTCCAAGACCCCATCTTGTACAAGAGGCAAGGTGTATCATGGCTTCCTGGGTAAACAACCAACAAACGCTAAGAGCTTATACTATATTTTATACTATATTTGGGATATTAAGAGATTTGCATTAAGGAATTGGCTCATACACTTGTGGCTGCTGGCAAGTCCAGAATCTGTAGGGCAGGTTAGAAACTCACGCAAGACTGGATGTTGCAGTCTCGAGTCTGAATTCTATAGGCTAGGCCAGGAGGATGGACACTGAGGTAGAATATCTCCCCTGAAACCCCAGCCTGAGGGAGGATTTCTATGTTATGTTTTTTTTTTTTCTTCAAGGTGGGGGCATGAGCAGGGGAGAGGGGCAGAGGGAAAGAGAAAGAATCTCAAGTAGGCTCCATGCTCAGCGTGGAGCCTGATGTGGGGCTCGATCCCATGACCATGGGATCATGACCTGAGCCAAAATCAAAAGTCAGATGCTCAACCGACTATGCCACCCATGTGCCCTCCATGTTATAGTCTTAAGACAGAATTCCAGGAAGCCTCAGTTTGTGCTCTTAAGGCCTTCAACTGATTACATGAGTTCCACCTTTATCATTGATGATAATCTTCTTTACATGAAGTTAACTGATTGTGAATGTTAAGTATACCGCTACACTGTCTTCACAGTAATACCTAGACTAGTATTTGACCAATCAACTGGGCACCTTAACCTAGCCAGACTGACACAAAAAATTTAACCATCATGCGAAGGAAAAATTATCAAGAAATTTTTAAAAATCAACTAACAGAAGGACAGGTTAATGAAGGTGATGGACATTTAGTCCAAGTTCATTGAGAAAGAAAGAAAGAAAGAAAGAAAGAAAGAAAGAAAGAAAGAAAGAAAGAAAGAAAGAAAGAAAAGAAAAGAAGGAGAGAAGGAAGGAAGAAAGAAAAGAAGGACAGAAGGAAGGAAGAAAAAAAGAAAGAAAGAGAAAGAAAGAAAGAAAATAACTCTTAGCATATATTAGAAGATAGGCTCTAAATAAAAAGTCATCTTAAGATAAAAATAGCTATGTTTTAGCTTGTACGTACACTATGCTGCATGCTCACATAAAACACCTCAATTAATCCTCACAACTCAGTGAGATGGCTACAAAAAATATCCTCTTTTATAGAAGAGGAAATCCAGATCTGGAGCATTTGAGTGCTTTTCCCAATGGCACCCAATCCATAGGGGACAGGCCTTAGCCTAAAATTCACTTCTGTCTTCCCATGGAACTTTTCTTGTAGTCGTTGCAAAGATTCCCAGAGCAAGACTGAAAAGATTCACACTTCAGAGTTAAAAATAATAAATTCAGCTCTAAGGGCTATTATTGCTTCTTTCAAACTTACTATATTCCAGGCACCGTTTGAAGAACTTTACATGTATTAACTCCTTCGATCCTAGCAATAACCTTAAGACGGATGCACTGTTAGGGCCATCTTGCAGATAAAGAAGCAGGTCTATGCCCTGCCTATGCAGCAAGTAGCAAGAACATTCAGAGCAAAATTATAAAATAGGAAAATGTTTCTTTTGTTGCCCAAGCACTTATATCTGCCCCTAATGCCCAGTACTGTTATGAATAGTGCTAGCCAGGTGGAAAACCTCGTTGTGGTCTGTCCTGTGTAGCCCCAGTGGTAAGAGAACAAGACTGAACATCAAAAATCCCCAGCACTAGCCTCTGCTCCACCACTAAATAACTTCTCTCTAGGCCCCAATTTCCCAATCCTTAAATCATAGGTATTGACTGCACATTATCCTGGGTTCCAAGCACTTTGTCCCCGAGGAGCTGATGGTTGAGACGAAGGACAGGATGGTAACTATTACAAATAAACAAGATGAAAAACAGTATGAGCAGAGGTTTGTCCCTAGGGACCTCACCAGAAAATATGTGCTGAATACGTTTCTGTAGGTTTGAATTCTAATATATCAGTTGGAATCAGGTTTGGCTGTGCATAACAGAAACCAGACCAGAGTGACTTAAGTAAACAGTGATTTTTAAAATGCTACTAAGTCAGGAAATTCATAGTCCAGGCTGGTACTGCTTTTCCACAAAGGCTCCTTCCAGCTCTCATCTCTGCTTTCCGCCATCTTTAGCCTGTGGCTTTTTCCTTTCTGATGTGAAGATGGTTTCAAAGGTGGCTGTTTTACCTCCAGGTATTCTTTCCATGACTAAGCCTGAAGAAGGACACATGTAAGCAAAGTGTGGCCCTTTTTTTAATCAGATAACCAGCTTTATTGGAAACCCTACTTGGTATATTTCTGATTATATCACATTGGACAGAACTGTGTCAAATACATAGGAACCAAAGCTCCAAGGCTGAACTTTTAGCTAGCCACATTTCTACTCTGGATAAAAATAATTCTTAAGTAAGGAAGTAAAGGAGAATGTCTTTTGATGAGCCAAGTAGTAGTGTTTGCCACACCCAACGTCACTGCCAATAGCTCTGTTACCTTGAACAGGTTAGGTCACTGCTATGAACACGGGCACGAAGTCAGCCAGCTCAGGCTCAACCATGTCTGGTTTTGTGAACCTAGGCAAACTGCTAATCTTTTTGTGTACGGTAATTACAGGATGGAGAACCCATAATTATCCTTATTTTCCAGATAAGGAAACTGAGGCTCAGTAAAGCAGGACATTTGTTCAGGATCACACAGTTCATCAACAGTGGAGCCAGGACCCAAACCAAGGTCTGTATTACTTCAAAGCCTTTGTTTGAAAGCACTGCCTGTGTTGTGCCAATCCCCGGTCAAATCACAGAGGAAGGGCACCCAAAGGCATAATACCTCCTTTCCCCTGTTCACTGTAGCCTTTGCAAAGTAAGGTTGACCAGTTGAACAGGGAAGGCAAAGGGACCACACACAAATGATTTACCAACCACACGGACATGGCCAGAGTCAGTGGGAGAAGGGATAGGTCTAAAGTATCCCCGAAGGTCCCACACATACTTATACAATACCTTCAGGTCCTTTTGATTCTATCCAGGTCCCCAGGGCCATTAGTTGTGCTCTCTGACAGTCCCACAGTGCTTCCTTGACACATTAGGCTCATACAGGTCCCCCCTTTTGTCATCAGGCCATAACACTATGGGTTGTGGTTAGACATCCCAGAGCCACGCTTGTTGGGTTTCTTCCAAGGGAGCTGCAACCCCAATTTTGTCTCTGTGATCAGAACTCTGCAAATGACCAGGTGTTTGTTTCTCCTCATATCTCACAGATACAGGTAGGGGTTAAATTGACTTGGTTTTTCATTGCCATTGTATTTTTGGTTCTGAGTTTTGGTGCAAGCTTATATTTTCTCAGATTGTTCATTATTTCAAAACCACTGTTTAACCTATTATTTTTCTCTAACACAGGCAAGTAAAATGATTCACTCAAGCTCACATAGCTTATTGGTGACAGAATGGAAACTGGAAACCATTCCTTATACTCACAGTGTTCTTTTTCACGATGTTTCACTATATTCTTGGTATCAAGTACAATTAATCTTTCTAGTTAGTTTTTTGACCATTCACAAATATCTTTATTTTAATAAAAAATTTTAATGTTTATTTTTGCAAGAGAGACAGAGTGTGCACGGGGGAGGGTTGGGGGTGAGGGACACAGAATCAGAAGCAGGCTCCAGGCTCTAAGCTGTCAGCACAGAGCCTGATGTGGCACTCAAAGTCATGAGCCATGAGATAATGGCCTCAACTGAAGTCTGAGGTTTAACTGACTAAGCCACCCAGGCACCTCTACCATTCACAAATACCTTAAGTATCTCTCATACCAACACCTTGAAAATTCTGCAGTGTCCTCTGTGTTTTAACGTCACCATATTAAAAAAAATTAATAAGAAACCTCAAATATATTTAAGATTGTTAACATCACTTGCCTTGGACTGAAATCTTACATAAACAACAAAGTTTTCTGGGTCTACTGACCAAAAATATAGTTTTTAATTGTGTAACTAACAAGTTATCAGTTTAGAAAAATGAAAGTGGGTGCCCAGCACTAAGGTTTCTGCAAGTGTCCACCAAAGTGGACCAAACCAGATGAAATAGCAACTTCCGGTGTGTTTAGATAAAAAGATGCTCAGAGGATGAAGAACTTGACCTTCTTGATTTGGTCTCAGGTCTCCAACCTGGTGATTCAATAGCAGAAGAGGCTGATCAAAGAAGTGTTTCTTCCTTCAGCAATAGATCCAAACGAATAGGCAAATCACGAAAGATTTCACTTTGGCATTCAGATGGACACAATGTTGACAACTTTTTAATGCAATCATACTTGTTCAAAGTCCACCCATGTATAT
Source organism: Proteles cristata cristata (assembly GCA_017311185.1). Lineage (NCBI taxonomy): Eukaryota > Metazoa > Chordata > Mammalia > Carnivora > Hyaenidae > Proteles > Proteles cristata. The sequence goes on along the minus strand of JAESUZ010000148.1, from coordinate 3,411,401 downwards.
TTAATAGGATGAATATTTGTCACCGCTAAGACTCCGTTCTGCTATTACTATACCCTAATTTACCTCTGGAAGGAATATTTTCGGCAATTTATGACTGAATTGAAAATGAAAATAAAATATTTCTTAGTGATGACAAGTGGAATTCAGTCAAATTCAAGTCCAAAAGAAAAATGGCATTGCACCACAATCGTAAACTTTTAGAGAAAGACAATTTCCAACAATGTGATTTATGCTCATAACATTCTAGAATTTTGTCTTTTCCAACAAACCTTTGCAATAATTTGAGAATGGCAGGCCTGGAATGCACATTATTCTCTAAACATGGCATTGTCCACTTGAATGCCACTGTAAATAAAGGAGCCGCCACACTGCCTGACACATGGGGTGCCAGAGGGCAAGTTACCTCAAAATTAACTTCTGTCTCATATGATTAGCAGTTGGTAGCTGCAGGTCACTCGATGCCTCCGACGCTCCAGGAAGAGACCTAATTGCTTCTCTTCAAGAATAATACAGAGACTCTGAGCATGAAGTTGTTTTTTGGACTCTTAAGATTTCTGAATGTCTCCATTCTTTTAAAGGAAAATAATTTAAGAAAAACAATTTTATTCCAATAAACTGGCCATATGGGGTGGGGGGGCAGATAGAATGTTAACTGGAAAAAAACCCCATGATATTAAATTGCATATACGAGGGGCACCTGGGTGGCTTAGTCGGTTAAGCGTCCGACTTTCCCTTGGGTCATGATCTCGCGGTTCGTGGGTTGGAGCCCCGCGTCGGGCTCTGTGCTGACTGCCAGCTCAGAGCCTGGAGCCTGTTTCAGTCTGTGACTCCCTCTCTCTCTGACCCTCCCCTGCTCATGCTGTCTCTCTCTCTTCTAGAAATAAAAACATTAAAAAATTAAAAAAATAAATAAATTGCATATAAGATATGATCTCAGATAGCTAGACTACACATGTATAAACCGACACAGTGAGGGTAATCCAAATGTTAGTTAGCCATAGCTCATGTGTAGGCAGTGAAGTTACAGGAAATTGTCATTTTCTTCTTTGCATCTTTCTCGGTTTTCAAATCTCTTTTTAGTTTTAGTATGTACTATATTTTTAAGCAAAAAAAAAAAGTCACCATTGAAAAGTGATCAATTGGCAACATTTCTCCATAACTGTTACCATTTATTTCTGATGGTTGGTTATAGATTGAAGTTCTCATTTCTTTAGCCTAACTAAAACAGAGAAATTCCTTCTTTATGTCTTCCTGATTTGCAGATGCCATCATGAACTGCTCTGTGAAGTTCTTCCTGCATTTGATGATTTTTTTAAAGTTTTTTGACTTATTTATTTTGAGAGACAGAGAGAGTGCCAGTGGGGGAGGGGCAGAGAGCAAGAAAGAATTCCAACCAGGATCCCTGTTGTCAGTGCAGAGCCTGACACAGGGCTCAACATGGGGCTTGGCGTGAGGCTACCTAAGTGTATCCCTCGTAGACTGAAATTTCAGGCAGCTCCCTGGTGGGTCTGCCCATTTTAATCTGGTTTTGGACTGATAATGTGGGTTTTTTTTTGTTTTTTTGTAGGTTTATTTATTTTTCAGAGAGAGAGAGAGAGCCGGGGAGGGGCAGAGAGACAGGGAGAAAGAGAATCTCAAGCAGGTTCCACACGGTCAGCACAGAGTAGGACTCAGCCAGGCACCCTTTATTATACTATTATTATGTACCTCAGCTCAAACCCAAGAACCATGAGATCATGACATGAGCTGAAAAGAACAGCCAAATGCTTAACCGACTGAGCCACCCAGGCACCTCTGCCCTTGATGGTTCTGATGCCAGCCTACTTAATACAGAATTCCTGAAATGTGTTTATGTATTTTATCTTAGATTGCCTTGACCTCCAGATACTTTCATGATGAGAAGTGCCTTAAAAAATAACGGAAATGATTCCCTTCACCTTTGCTCTCTCACTTCCTTACAAATAACACTTGTTAGAGTTGCTTTTAGGATCAAAGAAGTACTCCCTGGAGCAACTCGCAGGAAACAAGAAGGCAACATAGAGAAGAGGGCATTGGTCATCCTGACATGTATGTGTTATTATATTATGTTATGTTATATTATATATTATATTATTATATTATGTCTAATTTATTTTTTAAAATATTTATTTATTTAAGTAATCTCTACACTCAGTGTGGGGCTCGAACTCATGATGCCAAGTTCAAGAGTTGCATGCTCCTGGGGCACCTGGATGGCTCAGTCAGTTATGCGTCCAGCTCTTGATTTTGGCTCGGGTCACTGTCGCACGTGGTTGAGCCCCACATCGGGCTTCATGCGGGCAATGCAGGGTCTGCTTGGTCTCCCTCTGCCCCTCCCCCACTAGCATGTGCACACATGCACGTGTGCACTCTTGTCTCTCTGAACAAAATAAATTTTTAAAAAACTTACAGAAAACTAAAAAATAAACAAAATTATATTTTTAAAAAAAAAGAGTTGCATGCTCTTCTGACTGAGCCAGCCAGGCACCCCTTATCAGATTATTATTATATATCTCCTATGCAGTATGGTCCACAGAATCACGTGGGGTCCATCTCTGACTCAGAATCTCTAGAGATTAGACCCAGGAATATGCAACTATGAACAAATGTCCCAGGTCATTCTAATACACACCAACGTTGACAACTATTATAACAGTAATTCAAGAAATTGTAGCTGTTTTTACCATTGTAGCAACTACGGGTGACATTTCCATTCAGGATCACAGCCATAGCTAGGAACATACAAAGGCTCACCCTGGAGTCCTCACGTACTGCCTTCCCTTTTCTATATTTATGATCATGACTCACTGGGCCAAGTAATACAGAAGAGAGTTTACTCTCATTAGCTCAGGGAAGAGAAGTACAGATCATTTTCTTCCCCACACCCTTGTCGGGTGGCTCGTGCTTCATAATGCTCAGGTCATGAAGCAGTGTGCTATAGTTTGCATGGATTCATGCGAGCAATTGCTGAGCACTTAGTAGGCGCTTGCTTGGCACTTGGCTAGGTCTAAGAAATATAGCTGTGACTAAGACGTGGTACATACGCCTTTTAGTTTCTTTTTACTTCAATCCCCACAAACTTGGGTAGCTTAAAATGCAACCTAATTACCTTGTGGAACTAAATTTGAAATGGGTCTCACTGGGTCAAAATCAACGTGTCAAGAGGGCTGTGTTCCTTCCTGGTGGCTCTAGGGGAAGATGTGTCTGGGCCTTTTCCAGCTTCCGGAGGCAGCCTGCATTTCGTGGCTCGTGGACCACTTTATCCATCTTCAGGGCCAACAAAGTTGCAGCTTTCTGCCTCTTCTTCTACTACTGCCATCTCGTCTCTCTCTGACCACAGCCAGGAAGGATTCTCCAAATTTAAGGACTCAAGTGAGTAGATTGGGCCCATCTGGATAATCCAGGATAATTCCTCTATCTTAAGGTCTGTACCCTTAATCACATCTGCAAAGCTCCTTTTGCTATGTAAGGGAACATATTCACTGTTTCCGGGGATGAGGATGTGAGCATCTTTGTGGGGGTCATTATTCTGCATACCACACTATTCCAAGCAGTTCAGTTCTGGTAGAGAGAAAAACCGAACAATTACAGAGCAATGTGGCATCCCAAAATAATGACACGTGCAAACGCCCTGGCAGCATAAAAGAGTGAACAACAAATTCGTCTTTGGCTACTGAGTTGTGTGGGTAGGTTTCCCAAAGAAGGTGACGCTTGAGCTGGATTTTGGCTACTGAGTTGTGTGGGTAGGTTTCCCAAAGAAGGTGATGCTTGAGCTGGATTTTGAAGGGTATTCAAGAGACAGAACATAACATGGAGTGAGATACAGTTAGACTTAAACTCTAGCTCCACCTCTTGTGAGCTGTAGGATCCTGGGCAAATTCCTTAACTATTCTGAGCCCAGTGTCCTCAGTTGTGTTTCCAGACTAAATAATTTACTTTTCATAAGTTTATTGTACATGTTAAATAAGTTAAAGGTTGTAAAAGTGCTATGTGAGCCATAATGTCCAGTAGATGAAATAGGTTACATTCTTTAATATGGCATCTAATAAGGTAGGGTTTCTAGATATCGCAAATAAAAATATAAGGTAATCAATAAAATCTGACTTTTAAAAAATTTTTTGATGTTTTTTTATTTTTGAGACAGAGAGAAAGTGAGCATGAGTGGGAGAGGGGCAGAGAGAGAGGGAGACACAGAATCTGAAGCAGGCTCTAGGCTCTGAGCTGTCAGCACAGAGCCCAACGTGAGGCTTGAACTCGTGAACCACGAGATCATGACCTGAGCTGAAGTCGGACCTGTAATTGCCTGAGCCACCCAGGCACCCCAAGAAAATATGAGTTTTAAATAAACAATGAATTTTTTGGTCAAAGTATGTTCTGTGCAATATTTGGGACATATTACACTAAAAAGACATTTGTTGTTGTTTATCTGAAATTCAAATTTAACTAGGCGTCCCATATTTGATGTGGCAACTCTTTAAATGGGGTTGTAATCATGTTGTGCTACTAAGAGGCCAGCTGCCAGATTCGCTTTGTTCTTGGAAAAATCTAGTGAAGCCTCCTTGCTTTGCAAGAGAGAAGTCATTTAAATTGATGCAGTGGGAGAAATCGGAAGGAGCACTGGCTTTAAGAGTCAAAAGGTCACAGCCCCATGAAACGCCAGCCAGGCAAGTGCTTCTGCTTCTCTGAGCTGGAGAGGGTACAGTGGAGAATGGATCGCGGGCCTTGAAACAACACATCCCTGGGTTTTAAACACAGTTTATCCCTTTAGAAACTTTGTGACCTTGGCTAATCTACCTAATCTCTGAGCCTTGATTTCCCCGTCTATAAAATTGAGATAATCATCAAATCTACTTCAAGAGCTATTTTAAGGATTAAATGAAGCCATTCAGGTAAAGAGATTTAGCACCGTGTCTGAGCATAAAAGTGCATAAAAATATCAATATAACAATAAGTCCTGGAAAGCTTTATATTCTTATGACAGAATCTGGACTGTAATTAACTCTCATTTTATCAACACTAATGTCCTTAATATATCAATGAGATGAAAAGACCTCATTATTCTTCCATTACATCAATACTCATTGGGCCAGGCATTTGGATGGCTCCTGAGGTGAAATAATTGGGAAACAGAGGCCTCACTCTCACAGAGCTCACAACGTCGATGAGGTGCCAGATAAAAGAACAGTAGTGGTGAATATTGGAACTTGGCACCATTTTCACCCCTTTCTGTACTCCTCCCTAGATGGTCGGGACTAGAAGACTAGAAACTACATTTCCCAAATCCCTTTGCCAGAAGGATTCAAGGTACAGCTTAGGTTCTGCCAATGTGAACCATAATTTGGCATCTGTAAGGCAAAAGAGAAGCAGAAGCCACACTACCCCTTTTCTGTGGCAGCAGGTCAACACCCGGGCTGTAAAAGACCGAAGATCTTGTAGTGGGCAGTAGGCATCTCCTCAGGAGGTGCCGACCTCAGAGCTGCATGGCAGTTGTGGCCATGTTCACCAGTTCCTTGCTGTCTCCTGAGCTGAGAGAAGGGGTGAAAGGGGCAGGGAGAGGCAAGCAGCAGCTTCTGAATTCCTGAAAGCTAGAGCCGAGCTCAGATCTAGTGGTGGCCTCCTTGACCTCCTTTCACCCAGCTCAGATCTCCCAGTTGATTCAGAAGCACCGAATTTCCTGTCTTGAATCTCTTCCTTGAAATGCTTGCCATGGTGTCTGGTTCCCTGACCAACCCTGAGTGATATGACAAGCAATTGCACTACCACACCATAAGCACAAAGTGAAGTAGGTACCTGTAATACAGACACCGAATACAGTCTTTAAGGCCCAGGGAAGTTTCTCTGGAAGCAAAATACAGCTTACAAAAGGAACATTACATAACCCAGTCTGGCTGAATTCAGAGACGGAGGAGAAGAGCTGTGAGAGATAAGGCTAAAGAAAGGGGGGTGGGGGAGTAGACAGTGGTCAGATTGCAAAGGGTAAGGGTAAGATTGCAAAGTGGTCAGGCTACAGACCACCGGGTGGTGGAAGGACAAGTGAGACTGAAGGACTTGAACCAGAAGAATGACATGATCAAATCTGAGAAAAATCACTGTGCTGCTCCTGTATGGAGAACAGTCTGTATGATCCAACAACAGAGGCAGGGAACCAGTTAAGAAAGTACTGTGGCATGGGGTGCCTGGGTGGCTCGGTCAGTTGAGCATCTGACTTCGGCTCAGGTCATGACCTCACGGTTTGTGGGTTTGAGCCCCGCATCAGGCTCTGTGCTGACAGCTTGGAGCCTGGAGCCTGTTTCAGATTCTGTGTCTTGCTTGCTATCTGACCCTCCCCCACTTGCACTCTGTCTCCATCTCTCTCTCAAAAATGTATAAACATTAAGAAAACAAAAACAAAGTACTGTGGCAGGATCAGGTGGCCATAATGGAGGACATAATGGCCTGGACTATAGACATAGAAACAAAGATGAGCGAAGTAGACAATTTCAAGATTTAGTTTTCCTTTAGAAATGACAAGATTTGCTGATAGATTAACCGTAGTTGGTGAGAGAGATAAAGGGGTCTAGCCTAACACCAGTTTCTGGCTTTAAAAACCAGATAGAGGTGTCATATACTGCAAGGGGCAAGTTTGAGGAAGTACTCAGTTTAGGAGGGAGAAACCAGACTTGAGTCTTGAACATGAGAAAGCAGAAGTGCTTTTGAAGCATCCAATTGAAGACAGCAAACCAGCAGTTGGAGACAGAGGCCTAGAATTCTAACGGAGGCATCAAAGAAGGTGGGCATATAAATTCAGGAGTCATTGGGACTTAGGCAGCAAATGAAATGCATTGCATATGTGAGATAGCCTAGAGAGGGTGTGCAAAGTGAGAATCAAATGATAGTTCCATACAGAAGAGCTTCAAATTTGGGGGTTTCAAAAAGAATATGATAAACTGAGTTTAAAGTTATAGAGACATCAAGTATAATAAAGTCTAAAAGAAATCCACTGGATTTATCAGGATGCATGTCAGTGATTATCTTCTTACTGACTCTTGGCAAAGTTATGGGAAGTAGAAGACAGACTGCAGACAGCTGAAGAACATGCAGGAAGGGAGGGAGCAGAGTCACTGACTGCAGAAAACTCTGAAGAATTCTAGCTAAGAAGAATCATGTAAAGAGGACTATAGCTGATGGGGGGCATGGAGTGAAGGGGGATTGTTTGCAGGTCGGATTTTAGAGGCTAATGAGTGGCAGCCAAGACTAAAGTTGAAGATAGAGAAGAGAAAGGATGATTGAATAAATAAATATACCAAGAAGTGAAGAGGGAGTGGAATCTAAAATAGTGACCCAAGATTGGCCTCACATTGGATAAGGGCATGCATGGGGCACCTGGGTGGCTCAGTCGGTTAAGTGTCGGCTCAGGTCATGATCTCATGGTTTGCAGGATCGAGCCCCGTGCTGAGCTCTGTGCTGACAGGGCAGAGCCTGCTTGGGCTTCACTCCTTCCCTCTCTCTCTGCCCTTCCCCAGCTTTCTCCCTCTCTCTCAAAATAAATAAATAAACTTAAAAAAAATAAAAGGATCCATGCAATTGTAGATGTGTCTGGACGAAATGACAGAATAGTGAAGAAATTATTACTAGTAGCCTCTGTTTTCATCGAGAAGTATCAGGCCACTGTGTCCCCGAAGGGGAAGGAGAGAGGCAGCAGAGTTTTGAGGAGAGTGAAGGTGGAATCAGAGATACTTTAGAATTTGTCTAAAGGGATAAATAAGGAGGAAAACAAAAGGACTGATGGGAAATGCTGAAGGCCCAACACGGGTAGCATCTGACAGTCTAGAAGCCAAATCCCAGAGATTCCTCTTGTTACCATGTGACTGCTAGCATGCTTACTGATTTGTATGAGTCTGTTTCTTTATCTGTAAAACTATCAACAGTATCCATTTCATAGGGATGTCCCAAATATTAGATTAATAAATGATGTAATGGATATCTGTGCTTATACCCTCACAATTCCCCACTTTTTCCTTCTTATAACAGAAAGACCCCTTCTTTTTGGTTTGGGGTGCATTTCATGAAATTGGAGAGGGATGTCACCTGCCTACCTGTGAACGTGTGGCCCAGGCCTGGCCAATAAGAACACTGACCTCCCTGGCCACAGTGATTGGCTAAGATATCTATGTCTATCCTTACCTATAATCCAAACAGAGCCAACTATCTGTTTTGAGATTCCTATTCATAAGGCACAATACAGAGATATACACGTGATATTTCTGGTGGCCATCCCTGCCTCCATATTTCCCAATAAAAGGGTCCAACTTCTCTGATACTGAAAGTAAGAGTAGAAAACTTCCCTGTGAAGTGGAGAAAGACACAAATCTACTTGTTTCATTTGAGCACGTAGATGAAACCATGCCGATAGAAAAGATCAACTTGTGGGCTTTTCAACTCCATGAGCCCACAAATTTTTTTTTTAGCTTATTCTATTTATTTATTTTTTTAAACGTTTATTTATTTTTGAGAGGCAGAGACAGAGCACAAGCTGGGGAGGGGCAGAGAGAGAGGGAGATACAGAATTGGAAGCAGGCTCCAGCCTCTGAGCTGTCAGCACAGAGCCTGATGCAGGGCTGAAACCCATGAACTGTGAGATCATGACCTGAGCTGAAGCCGGACATTTAACCGACTGAGCCACCCAGGTGCCTGGGCACCCCTAGCTTATTCTAATTAAGGTTAATTTTTGTCACAAAGTAAAGAACCTCAGCTCCACATAAAGTGCTTAGAAGTTGTGTCTGGCACACGGATTGGATAAGCAATAGGTATTATAATTACTATAATTGTAAAGGTAATATCAGTATAAAAAGCACGAAGTTTGTTTTCCAAATCATAATGTCACAGAGAAAAGAGACAAAGATGCTAGAAGCACCCTTGGGACAGTGGGACAATGCAAAAAAGGCCCAGAGAATGAGTTGAAGATGTCTCCATGCTGCTCTAGCCAGGTTTCAATGACCCTAGAAGATGTGAATTGTCTTGCTAGTGGGAAGGATATAATGATGTACGATTTACGGAGAAAGAAACCCCTTTTAGGCTATAGTGATCCTTAAGGAACCAATATAACAGACATACTAACAAATTAAAAAAGAATGTAGTCATTTGATACGATCAGACAAATGTCAAGGTTAAAAAGCATAACAGAAGCAGACAATATCCTATGAGTAAATATAAAACTCAACCCATGCTGGTAAAGGCTGATTGGCACAATACGAATTATCCGAGAGGGAGACTAAATACAGTAGTAAAATGGAGCAGCAGGAGTGCCAAGAGCTCTGAATAGGATGGAAACGGGTCCATCTGGAAGACAGTATCAAAGAGAAATGACTGACGGAGCGGTGGGTCTATGCGTGCTCACTATTTACCTGCATCGGTCAGGGCAGGATACAGTGCAAGCTGAGTCAGATAATAAAAGTCTAATAGTTGTCCGAAGCTCACTCAAAACATTATAGAGATCACACTGGTAGCTCCTTTCCATTGGATGGTTGTCATTACAATGAATTTTATATAGCAGCAGTATAATGGAAACAAATATAATTGGACAAACATAAGCGAGAGATATGGTAGTAAGAACAGTGTGTGGTACAGGTAAGTGCTTAATAGAAGCTGGCTATTATTACGATCATATGTGTGAAGGGAAAGTTACCGTGTTGTTTTTCAATATGCGCCTTAGGGAATATAATGATTGACATGTGTTTTTGAAAAAAAGTAGTACAGAGAAAAATAAGTATTTTCCAAATCTCCAAAGAAAAAAAGTCCAAAGAAACATGGTTCATACAAGAAAAGCCTGAGAAACAAAATGAAGAGATGTATACAATCACAACGTCTAAAATCTTATCATTCAAGGGGCGCCTGGGTGGCTCAGTTGGCTGAGCGTCTGACTTTACCTCTAGTCACGCTCTCACAGTTTGTGAGTTCGAGCTACGTCGGGCTCTGGGCTGACAGCTAAGAGCCTGTAGCCTGCTTCGGATCTGTGTCTCCCTGTCTCTCTGCCCCTCCCCTGCTCATGCTCTGTCCCTCTCTCTCAAAAATAAATAAATGTTAAAAATTTATAAAATAAATGAAATCATATCATTCAAGTGGTAGTAATCAATGACAGACCAATGGATGGTTTGTGGCAGGTAACTTTAGACGTTTCCCTTAATCTTCTCTCCAAAGTCACCCCAAATTTATAACAACCAATTATTGACTTGGTTTAATCTAATTTCACATAAAGTGTCAACAAATATATTTAGAAAGCTTTGACTTTTACTGATCTATAAATAATTAAAAATTTCATCTTAGTGTGGCTTCATGATAAGTCCCCTAACCTTTCTTACAACTGGATGCTACCTTTGGGGCTCAGAATCTACCTATACTGAAATTCTGAAACAAGGAATTATCATTAAGTTACATTAAATTCAAATGCCCTCATATTTAGGTAAAATATAGACTGAAACACTGTTCCTGTTAAACAAAACAAAACAAAAACCCACCTAACCCAAAAGAAGACATTTTTCAAATTAAGGAAGAGGCAAAAGGTTACCAGCAAATGCAAAGATAAAAAGAGTGAGGATAACAATGTTAATTGAAAACTAAGTAAATTTCAAGTCAAAAGAGAACTAAGATGAAGAAGGTCATTTTTACCAATAAAAGAGAGGAACTTGCCTTTAAACATAGCTTTCATTCATCCCATAGGCCTTGATATGAAGGCTGAATGTACCATTAGTCTGTTGATACAAGAATTATTTAGATGAGTGTCCTTTCCCATTGCCAAGTATTTTTGAAATTGTTTTAATTTTTATCAATTTTTGTTTTGTTTGTAGCTATAAAACATCTTTGTTCATATTCTACATTTTTGAAGTTACCAAATACCTTCCAAACAGATTAATCCAAGTAACCTTATGTAGCCCCTTACATATTTGCTGTCTACTATGTAAGGTTACTTATTATCTGTACACAGTTTGATACATCTCCATTCCCTCAATCCTATTAGCTACATAATTCAGATTTTCTATGGCATATTAAAGTTTTCCCCAAACTGTCAGATTTTCCTTTTGTTTCTAAGAGTCTCTTCATTGTTTGATTTCTGGTCATGGTGTGGTTTGTTTCTTTTGTCACTTGGTAATTCTTAGATGATATTTCTCCCCGGTTAAGTGTTCAGGCACAAAGAACATGAGGTCTGGAAAAGTACTGAGAAGGGAGATGGGCCATGAGCCATGAGGCAGAGAGCACCAGGAAGATCTGGAAAGGAGGACAGCGAGCAGTTGTCCAGAAACATTTCTTTAAGGCACCTGCCAGCCACCGTCGGTAGAGAAGCTCCATGTATGCGAAACACAGACGTTGCTAAGTTCTGGCTGCAGGTAGAAGGATGGGTAGAAAGGACTGTTGAAAATACTTAAGGGGCCCTATGACATAGGAAATAGAGTTCCCAGCCTGGGGGTGTGGGTATTATCATGTCTTTTCATTTACTTTAAAATACTTCACCATATGGGGCACCTGGATGGATCAGTCAGTTAAGCATCTGACTTCGGCTCAGGTCATGATCTCACAGTTCGTGGGTTCCAGCCCCGCGTCGGGCTCTGTGCTGACAGCTAGCTCAGAGCCTGGAGCCTGCTTCAGATTCTGTGTCTCCCTCTCTCTCTGCCCCTCCCCTGCTCACACTGTCTCTCTCTCTCTCTCTCATAAATAAATAAAAAAATTAAAGAATTTAAAAATTAAAATAAAATACTTCACCATAAACAGTGACATCCATATTTGTTTCTCAAGTTACACTTTGGGCGCAGGCAGTAACCCTAATTAAAAATTCACACCCCAGATATTTGCCAGCTGATAGTCTAATCAGAAAGCGCATGCTCCCCAGGTGACTGCTACAGCACTTCCGGTATCTTTATCTATGGGTAGCACCAGAGGCTTGGCTAATTAGCCTGACACAGATTAGAAATGGGCTCTCACTGATGATATTCCTTGTATTCAGGATTTGTGGACTAGATACGCTATTTTCCAGACAATGTGCACCTATACAGCAGAAGAATTTAAGAACTGAATGGGGCCGATGCCTTCCCCAGCAGGGACTTGTGACTCATTCTGGTCCTGACTCCAGGTCCCTACCCGGGTTCCAGCCAACAGGTTATTCTATTTTCTGGGAACCAGTAACACCATCTTCTCCTCTATCCCCCCAGCCCAGGAGGTTAAAGATATTTTCCTATAAACAAACAAATAAATAGAAATATTAAGTTAAATTAAAATAATAAAAAAAGATATTTTCCTTTAATTTGTGGCTTACTGCACTATCCTGTTTGGCATCTCAGCTATTCTATCAACCATGTAAACAAATCCCTGCACTAAAAATGCTTTAGTTTTAAATAATCCAATGGGTCCTAATTAGACCATTCCTCTACAATCAAGTTGCATCTGCTTCTAGTGAACTCTTCTGGCAAGGAGTGGCCATACAAGATAAAAGCACAGATAAGTGGGACTTTGCTAAGTGCACAAAACAGATTTTATGAACTATGTGTGCTTGCTTGCTAGCAGATGTTTAACAAATATCGATGTATTGGGAGAATTTGGTTCAAGGTAAGCTTCTATTATAATCTGGAAGTGAGGCTTTGAGGTGGTAGCTAAGCTTCACCTACTTCTAAATATAGCTGCCCATTGTTACTTACCAGAAAGAACCTAAGGGTTGTACATGAGCAAACAGGCTTGAATCAGTCTGAAAAAGGTACAGTGACAAGTTACAAAGACTTTGACCTGGGACTCAGAATTTCTGCAGAATAGGAACAGAGCCTGGGGTAAGAATAACTCTGAAAATGGGACCAAATACCTTCTGCTGTGGGGTGTAGAAGGAATCAGGCCTGGACCAGGATGTCATTATATCTGCAAACTCAAACTAAGTCAACAGTGTGGTGTAGCTTTTGCAAGACTAATAGGAACTTGTTCTCCAGAACAGGGAAGACAGTAGTCACACTTGACTGTGCCAGGTCAAGGTAGGTTACTCTGTGGGTGTCATGCTCAGTTGCAGGTGTATGGACTGAGAACACAGACCAAGTGTATTTACCAAAAACAGAATCTCCAGATGATGGAGGGCCTTTGAAACCCTATTGCATGCAGGGCTTCCTACGTAATTTATGGGGCCAGTGTGAAATAAGAGAGTAAAAATTAAGAACTTCAAGGTGGTGACAGCAGAACATTAAGTCATGTATGAGGTTTTCTGAATGTGGATCCCTACAGGCCTGGCTCAAGCTACATGCCTATGAAGTCAGCTATGTTGGAGGAGGAATAAGAACTTGCCAGATGGTGAGATGGTGATGATGGGAAGAGGGTAAAGAAAGTATATTAGATTGATTTTCAGCTATTTTTGAGATTCAGCTAACACTGTTTTATATGGCAATGATCTGAAGTTGTGGTGAAGCACATCTTGTGCTAACATAAAAAAAGAACATTCTTCAAATCAAAGCCCATCAATGAACACTAAGATGAACACTCTACCATGTGTCCTTAGCCCTGGTTTTGCATAAGCAATACCACAGAGAATTTGTTTAAAAGAAAATACATTATCATGGTGCTTGGATGGCTCAGTTGGCTAAGTGTTTTGACTCTTGATTTCAGCTCAGGTCATGATCTTGCAGTTTGTGGGTTTGAGCCCCGAATTGGGATCTGCACTGACAGTGTAAAGCCTGCTTGGGATTCTCTCTCTCCCTGTCCCTCTGCCCCTCCCTGGTGCTTGTACTTGTGCTCTCTTTCTCTCTCAAAAATAAATAAACTTAAAAAAAAGAAAATACATTATCAGTCCAGACCCAGATTAAGATGGGCAAGCCCACCAGGCAACTGCCTGAAATATCAATCTATAAGGGATGCACTTAGGTATTAGAGCATCACAGAGAATGTAAAGACTTCGAGTTTTGCTTCCCGAAACTCTGAGACAGACTACTTTGGTTGAAAACTCCATTTTAGTATGCCTCTTGTAGTAGGTGGGTGGGTGAATATGCAACAGACATCTTCAAATACCAATAGATGGTATACTATTGGTATACCCAAGCTTTCTACAGAACATAGGTCCAAGTAGCTGTAGAACCCCCGTTTACGTGAGTATGAGACCTAATTTGTGATTATGACAGTCTTTCCTGAGATAATCATCATCAGACATTCTTTATTCTTCCTCATGCTCCACTAAATAAATGCTGAAAACATACAATATCCGTTTTCAGTGGTAAAAAATCTATTAGCCCACAAAGGGTCCCACTTGTCTCTCTTTGGCTTTACCAAGGCTCCACCTTATAGAGTTCTTCAGTGGGTCTGCAACAATTGATAGGAATATATGAATTTTTAAAGCTTATTTGTTTATTTTGAGAGAGAGAGTGTGAATCCAAAGCAGGCTCCGCAGTGTCAGCGCAGAGCCTGACACAAAGCTTGAATTCATAAACCGTGAGATCATGACCTGAGCCAAAATCAAGAGTTGGACACTTAACCAACTGAGCCAACCAGGTGCCCCCTTTTAAGATTTTTAAAAATGTTTATCTATTTAGACAGAAAGAGAGTGTGAGTAGGGTATGCACAGAGAAAGAGGGACAGAGGATCTGCAGTGGGCTCTGTGCTGACAGCATGAAGACCCAGGTGACACTCAAACTCACAAACTGTGAGATCATGACCTGAGCCAAAGTCGGATGCTTATTAACCAACTGAGTAACCCAGATGCCCCAGGAATATATGATTTTAACAAGTTCGCCAAGCTTTATGATGGACAGCAGTATTGGAAATCATTGCTGTGGGTATTCACTCAGATCCTGGAGCCCCACTTCTAGAACTTGGTAGAACGGTTCTTACTTGGTAGGTAGTTGGAATAGAGAAGGGTTTAACAGTTCCTCCCAAATTGAATGTTCATTGATTTCACTAATTCACTATCAATTAATTGAAAGAAAACATATGCTTCCAGTAGACTGGTGCTATTTCCCCGATGTGTTATACACATTTCTACCTCTGTGCTTTTTATCCGTCATTCTTCACCTTTAACTTTCCACCACTATTCCTTTTCCTTTCACCCTCTATCAAGGCAAACAGCAACTTCCCCCCTTGCCTTCCAAACCACCCCAGTTCTCACTGACTTCTGCAAAGGGATATATGTGGTCTTTATGATCTACAAAATGCGTAGAAACCTTAGCCTACATTAGCGCATACTATTACACCTTTATTTATATCCATGGTTCATTATACCAACTTTTTGGTGACCCTCTTAGGGACTAGTAATGCTTCTGACAGTGCCCAGGTAGGGTGAGCAAGTGCTTGATAAATGTAAAGCTTTTTGTTGCTTATGTAGAGGTTGTTAGATCAGCATCATTTGCCATACTGACTTTGACGGGCAGCAGTCTCTGCTCCCTCATCTGATAAGTGGAGGTAACAATATTCACCTCATAGTTATTGGTACCAATGTGCGAAAATGTATGTAAAAAAATAATGCTTTATTACATAGTAGCTGATCAATAAATGGCAGGTCCTTTCCTTCATTTCTTAAAGGCTTGGTTTGAGTAGTTGCTCTCTTCTGATTTTTGCTTTTGTTTTCTACAGCTCTGGGATGGCCATGTCAGGGCACTGATACACAGATAGAAGTTACTCAATCTGATTGTAAACAGAGGTTCATGGTTCTTCTACAATGTGCTCAGGGTTGGTCTCTGGAAAAATCTGTAATCATCATTAAGGAACTGGATTCCTGAAAGCATTTAATCATCTTTAACTTGCCTGGGGAGGTCTCAAGAGTTACGTAAGCTTCTTTTTGGAGCCACGTCAATTGAAAACTCATTTCAAACCAATGTAAAATTGCTTTTTATGGCAAGCATTAACGGATTTCACCCATATTCTTTATCATTTGATCGTTATTTCCTGTATTCTTCTGTGCCACTCTCCAAAGAGGCTGGCAACATCATCAGGGGATCGACTATTATATTATTGGAGCATATATCAGTCAGGCCAGGCTAGGTTACCTAGCAGTAAAAAAGAGACTATGAACCTCAGCAGTTAAAAAGAACAAAGGCCTGTTTCTGGCTCACACTCCACGTCCATCTTCAATGGGCCAGGGTTGCGATGTAGGGGGGGATGTGTTTTCCATTATTCTCACATAGCAACACAAGCTGGAGAAGGTTCCATCTCCGTTCTTCTATAATGAGAAAAGGAAATGCAGTGAAATACGCAATAGCTCATAAGGATGCTGCAAGGAGGCTTGTATTTCACTGACTAAAGCAGGTCACTTAACTGTGCCTATCTTCAAAAGGGATGGAGAAGTACAAACCGACCATGAGCCTAGAAGGAAGAGAAATGAAAGCTCTATAAAGAGCTTTAATGACTATTATAGAGAGGAATTTTATTCTGCATGACCAATGTGTGTATTAGTTTCCGACTGGCCTGACTTTTTTTTTTTAAGACCTGACATATATAATATTGCCACGACTTTGGAGATCTCCCTCAAAAGTCAAGCAAGCACTCAGCCTTTTTCTTCTCTGATTTGAAATAGGCTTCATATCTGTGATGCCAGTACTTTCAGATGAGGTGGGCCATGTGGTAAAAGCTATAAATGCAAATGAACCACTGATGAATTTTGGATCTCCTATTTTCTTGTAGATATACAAAACCATATCTAATTAAAACCTTCAGATATTACATTCTTACTATGTGCCAAAATGTATACTGGAAGTAAAATTAGGGCTGACATTTCTGACTGATGCATTCTTTAACACTAAGTCTTATAATGCGGTAACCTATTCATAAAATATTTGTAACATTTACGATCAGGTTTCCCTCTCATTTACAAATCAGGGCTTTATATCTGATTCAGATTCTCTGAGTTTGAAAATTCGTACTTAGAAAAAAAATTCCATTGTCAGTATATGTCAATCTCTACCTTTTCAAACTTAACTGTCAGCATAATTTTATGTATGTATGTATACATTTATTTGTATATGCTTTCCTAGTAAATAATTGATACGGGACCTTGGAAGTAGAAAAGTAAATCAATACAATGCCATGGAGAATTAAAGAAAATATGGAGACTCCTCATTTTTAGTCTTGTTGCTTTATGTCTTTGTGTTTTGTAACTAACTACTCTTGAATCCTAAACTACAGAAAAGTGAAAGTCTCACAGGATGAAAAAGAGCAATTTCTACTTGAGATGCCATGATTATGGGATATTCATTGGTGAGCTACTGGATCTAAAGACATCAAGAACCCAAATGCAAAGAGCTACTAGAGGGCTAAACTAAGGACTGGGAGCACCATTAAATAGCATGGATAAACTTGAGGAGATAATCTAATAATCACAGAATAACAGTTTTGGAAGGGAACTTAAAGGTCCTACTAGAAGAGAATATATCATAGGATGCTATATTTATCAGAACCTCTCTCTCTCTCTCTCTCTCTCTCTCTCTCTCTCTCTCTCTCGAGCAGATCTTTTTTCTACAAACATTTCTCGAGCAACAGCTGTGTACCAGTCACTTGCTAAAGGTGAGGAATACCACAGACCTTCCCCTCAAATATGTCATCTTTTTGTCAAAAGGCATAAAGAAAAAAGACTATAAATGGATTATATTCTAAGAGAACTGGCTATAACGTGTTTTGGGAAACTAGATAGAAGAGTGATTGGCTGTCCGGGGGCGTGGGAAATGCTACACTGAGGAGATGGACCTTGAAGAACAAGGACTTTGCTCTGGGAAAAAGAAGGTGCAGGGAACACAGAAGCAAGCTTAAATTACAGACCAAAAGAACAGGTAATAAGGAAATGGCAAGAAGTCTGGTACAACTGGAGCAGGGCAGTGGGGATAGGAGGGGCAGAAAGAATTGTCCACGTAAAGTCTGGAGCTCGTTGTTAGATGGAATTACACTGGAGGCCACAGTGTTTCAATGGCAGCTCATGAAGGGATTATAAACAGGAGAATAATACGATGGGATTCGTACTGTAGAAAGGACATTCTGTCAGGAGACTTTGTAGTAATCAGGTCACTAAAGAAAAAAAAATCACCCTCACTGTGATTTTTTTCTAAAGTTGAAAATTTTTCCCCTAATTATTCCAAACAAGAAGATTACTCTCAATAATGTGGACATAACTCAACTGATGAATTTTATCAGTTGAAGGTATTAAGAACAAAAACTGAGGTTTCCCAGAGAAGAAATTCTGTCTTAAGTCTGCAGCATCAACTCCTACCTTTGTTTCCAGCACATTGCCTGCTGTTATGGATTTTAAAACTGCCAGGCTGCACCACCATGTGAATCAATTCCTTAAAATAAATACACACACACACACACACACACACACACACACACACACACACACACACGACTAGGAGGGCACGGAGAAACCGAAGAAAGAGGCAGGCCACTCCAGGTTGTAAGTGGCAGGTTTAACAAGCAAAAGGAGCTTACGTGTGAGGTTCCTCTTGGGTGACAGCAAGATGAATAGATCCTCACACCTGTCTGCCAAATCATAAAAGTTTATATAGAGAAAGGCCTTAACTGGATTCAGTCAAGTATACCGTACAGATGTTCTCAACACCACATCACTATGTCAAGGCCATGTACTTTAAGCAGCCTCTAGGGGCTGGAAAGGCAAGCAAGGACAGGGGAAGGGACAAAAAGCCTCTGATCACCAGGGTCCAGGTCATGGGTCAACGGGCAGTGACGTCTTCTCGATGACCTTTCCCAACATGGACATGTTCTGGTTAGCTAATAGTTTTCTCCTCATTAGGCAAGTTTGGAACTTTTTCTTGAATCACTTTACTTATAGTACAATCACAACCAAAACTGACCTTTCAGCACTTAATCCCCTTTCCTCTTATTTTTTTTTTAAATGTTTTATTTATTTCTGAGAGAGAGAGAGAGACAGTGTGAGCAGGGGAGGGTCAGAGAGAGAGGGAGATACAGAATCTGAAACAGGCTCCAGGCTCTGAGCTGGCAGTCAGCACAGAGCCCGATGCGGGCTCGAACCTACTAACTGTGAGATCATGACCTGAGGGTCGGAGGGCGCTATTGAGCTCACCCAGGCACCCTCCTTTTCTCTTATTCTATTAGAATTGGAGGGGTGTCTGGGTGGCTCAGTCGGTTAAGTGTCCAACTCTTGATTTTGGCTTGGGTGACGGCCTCATGGTTCATGGGATTGAACCCCGTCTGAGTCTCTGCTCTGGCAGTGTGGGGTCTGCTTGGGATTCTCTCTCTCCTGCTCTCTCTCTCTCTCCCTCTCCCACTCATGGTCTTTCTCTCTGAAAAATAATCAATATTATAAAAGAAGTGGTGAGAGTGGACAGCCTTGTATTGTTAGGGGAAAGTTCTCAGATTTTTCCCATCGAGTATGATGTTCACTGTGGGTTTTTTGTACACGGACTGTACTATATGTTGAGGTATATTCCATCTAAACCTACTTTGTCAAGGGTTTTTATCATGAAAGGATGTTGTACATTGTCAAATAATTATTCTGCATCTATTGAAATGATTGTATGTTTTTTATCCTTTCTCTTGTTGACTTAATGTATCACACTGACTTATTTGCAAATATTGAACTATCCTTGCATCTCAGAATAAATCTGGTTCGACTGTGGTGAATGATTTTTTTAAATGTATTATTGGATTTGGTTTGTCAATATTTTGTTGGTGGCTTTGCATTTTTGTTTATCAGAGATAGTGCCCTATTGATCTCTTTTTTTTTAGTGTCTTTATCTAGTTTTGGTATCAGGGTGATGCCAGCTTCAGAATAAATTTGGCAGCTTTCTTTCTCCTTCTATTTTTTGGGACAGTTTAAGAATAGGTATTGACACTTCTCTAAATGTTTGGTAGAATTCCCCTGTGATACCATCTGGTCCTGGACTTCTGTTTCTTGGGAGTGTTTTGATTACTGATTCAATTTCATTGCTGGCAATCCATCTGTTTAAATTTTCTTTATCTTTCTGAGTCAGTTTTGGAGGTTCTATGTTTCTAGGAATTTATCCATTTCTTCTAGGTTGTCTACTCATCCCTCTCCCATTATTGATGTGTTGTTACTATAAGGAAGATTTTCCTTGATTTATCAATCACCATAGGCTAGGATGTGATGCAGTAACAAACAATTCAAAATCTCCTTAGCTTAATATAAAATTATATATATATATATATATATATCTTGAGGTGCCTGGGTGGCTCAGTCAGTTAAGTGTCCAACTTTGGCTCTGATCATGATCTCATGGTTCGTGAGTTTGAGCTCCACATCAGGCTCTGTGCTAACAGCTCAGATCCTACAGCCTGCTTTGCTTTCTTTGTTTTCCTATCTTTCTGTGTTTCCCCCACTTGCACTCTATTTCTCTCTCTCAAAAATAAACAATAAATAAAAAAATTAAAAATATATGTATATCTTGCTCTTGCTGTCTGACCATTATAGGTTGGCAGGGGGTTCTCTTCATTGTAGTCATTCATGGAACCAGTCTGATAGAGCATTCAGCACCTCAAAAGTTACCAAATACCTTGCCAGAGGGAGAACAGATTGGAGGGTCTGGCCCCAGCAATTAAATTCCTCAGCAATAGAGGCACATTTCCACCCAACATGAGGGCCAGGAAGTACAATCCTTCCATGTACACCAAAGACAGAAAACTGATGAATGGTACTAAGGACAACCTTGTACCTTGTAAAATAGTCTTCTTCCCTCCAATCATCTCACCTGGGGGGGTGTGTGTGGAGGGTAAAGCAATTCAGAGACCCTGAAGTAAAAGCATGACAGTCATTGTGTTTCACTGATGGTTGGTCAGGTAAAGGTATTAACTTGAAACTCTGGTTTCTGGTCTGGGTCATTCTTCTTCTTTTGAATCTTCCATACAATATGAAACAGTAGATCCACCAACATTCCACAACACACAATTCTAAAGTTTCAAGACTGTTTCTGGTTTGAGATAGTTTATCCTCATTCAAATGGGTAGCTCAGTATCTATACTTGTGGCATTGGATTCCCTATATATTAGATCATTGGTTTGATTTGTTTCCCAATTTGGGCTGTTCTTTTTTTCAAATCCCATTTCTACCGTCTTAAAAAACAATGTCTTTTCCAGTGTTGAGGTGCCAGACTAACTATTCTAATGTGTAACAGGACTGATGTCCACCCCCTTGCAATGGAGTGCTGATTTCTCAGTATGGAATAGACATGGCTCTAGAGACATGTAGTATTGAGGCTCCTAGGATTACTTACGTGTACTTTTTGAGCATTTAGCTTGTGAGTCTGTTTGACTGTGACTACCGATGCATTCGTATCCACCTAGGCTGTTATTTGGCTTTGGGATCTGAGTTGAGATTGCCCAAGGCATTAAGCAGAATTGTTGGCTCTGTAGTCTACTTATCCAATGGCATCCTCATCCACAGAGAAGCAGCACAGGGTAACCAATGGCATTTCTGTTGCACTTTGACAGCAACTGGAAACAGAGTAAGCCCTGAACATGGAAGTATACAGACTTTCTTCAAGCTTGGTGCCTACTCAGTGTCAGAAACAATTCAGTTTCTCTGTCCCAGTGCATCTCAAACTTTAATGTGTGTATACACACACACACACGCACATGTACACACACACATACACACGCGCGCGCACACACACACACACACACACACACACACACACACACACACACACACACACACACACACTGGGGTCTGGTTACAATACAGATGCTGACTCATTAAGTCTGGGGTGGGACCTAACAGTCTGCATGATTAGTAAGCCTTCAGGTGATACTGGTGCTATTCATCCACGGACCTCGTTTAGGGTTGTGAAAATCTCACCTCTCCACAGTATCTCGTATTTACAATGCTATGCCTGAACTCCACATAGGTTTCCAAATTTCCCAGGCAGATCAAGCTTTATTAGGGGTTCATTTCTCAACAAGTTGCCTTCTGAATAGAGGGTGCATCATGCCTAATAGCCACCTTTAAGTGTCTCATAAATGGCCGTTTTAAAAACAAAGAAGAGTTACTTTTATCAAGTACCTACTTTGTGCAAGTGGTAAATGTGTTACATACAATTTCTTATTTACTGTTCCAGTATGCACTACTTGATGAGATAAACAGTTTTATTCTCCACCTTTTAAAAGACGAGTAAGGTTCAGTCAGGAGGTGAAATGACTTGCCTTGGGGTCAACAACTAGCTATTGCACTGGGCTTAAAACGTCACCCTGCATTAACTCAGAGCCTAGGCTCTTCCGCCTGGGGCACACTGTCTCTAAATGGCAATTTCAATCCTATTCTTGAAAGCAATACTGCCCTGTATGGTGGTTAACTAAAATTTAAGTTAAAAAATAAGTAAAATTTTTTAAAAGTGCTAAAATGAGAGCCTAAGAAATAAGACTGTTCACGGAGGAGACTAGAAATTGATCACAAGTACTGTTAGTATCTTTTTCTTTCCCTGCCATTTTTGTTTCTTACTCTGCAGATGACAGTTTACGCAAGCAAATTTAGTTATACTTTAGAAGTAAATATGTTATTTATGGACTTCAGCAATAAAAATTTTCCTATCTGCAGGAAGCCCCTAATAAACCATCCTTTCCAGTCTGCAAAGTCACTGTAGGACAGAAGGAGGGATGCCAGTAGCCTGTTAGAAAAGGTTACTCTTTAATCAAAATATTCATGCTAAATAATGATAATAATAAAAACTATTTCCTGCTCCAAAGTCTCTTTTTTTTTCAGTTTTTATTTATTTATTTTGAGAGAGAGAGAGCACACACGTGCATGGGGGTGAGGCAGAGAGAGAGAGAGGGAGAGAGAGAGAATCCCAATCCTAAGCAGGCTCTGTGCTGCTAGTGCAATGTCTGACAAGGGGCTCAAATTCCAGAACCACAAGATCATGACTGGAGTCAAGGTCAAGAGTCGAACACTTAACCGACTAAGCCACCCACGTGCCACCAAACTCTCATTTTTAATAGCAATGGTCACTAGGGATAATTATGTCTCCTATGACTTCACAACCTTAAGTCATTTTTAGTGAATTTAAATTTTGAGAGACTATCTTCTCTTCTATTAATATTGGCAAAGTTAAATATATCCAGAGTGGTTTAAGTGTTTGGAAACGCACCTGGTAAATTGTTACTGAAAAATGTTGTGATGAGTATGAACAACATTGGATTTCAGAAAACAACTTAAAGTTTTTATTTACTCTTACATCAATGTCCAATCAATATTTCATTCTTACCTTGTACAGCAATCAATTTTAATTATAAATTTTTACATCATCGCAGAAGCTCGATCATCTTAATTCTTCAAATTATATGTCATCTACAGCACTAAAAAGGCTGTTACTCTCTTGTTATCATAAACCTCTTTATAATGTCATATCTAATATGGAAAAATTTATTGATTTTTATACTTAACTTAGAAAGTGGCTAGGCCAATTGAGAAATTTAGAATCAAATTTTCTTCCTTCATTTTCTAGAATTTTCTACCATGGAGAAGTTGGTATTGATATCAAAAGACTGCAAATTCTTAGCATTAGTAATGTATTTCCATCAACATCATAAGCTATGTTTTCTTCCAATAACTTTTAAAACCGTGTGGTGCATTCATGAAAATTACGTACGTGGATTTTTGGTTCTGGCATAGTTGTCCTTATAACACTAACTTTTTAGAACACCATAACAAGTTAGTCCTGGAGAAATAAATGTAAAAGTAGATATTTTCAGGGCACCTGGGTGGCTCAATTGGTTAAGCTTCTGACTTTTCATTTCAGCTCAAGAAATGGTGTGGGATGTAGCCTTGTGTCAGGCTCTGTGCAGGGCAGGGAACCTGCTTAAGATTCTTTCCCTCTCCCTCTGCCCTTCCCCCACACATGATAACATGATCTCTCTCTCTCTCTCTCTCTATCTCAAAAAAAAAAAAAAATGTATTGGGGTGCCTGGGTGGCTCAGTCGGTTAAGCATCCTACCTCAGATCAGGTCATGATCTCACAGGTTCGAGCCCTGCATCAGGCTCTGTGCTGACAGCTTAGAGCCTGGAGCCTATTTCAGATTCTCTCTCTCTCTCTGCCCCTCCACTGATCATGCTCTGTTTCTCTCTGTCTCAAAAATAAAAAGAAACATAAAAAAAATTTTTTTAATGCATAAAAAATTCAACTTGGTATTTTCAAAAGTATACTTTTGGCTTGTGATCTAAATTGTGTATCACTATTAAAAGAATCAAAGTGTCTACAAAAGCACTGCACACAGCTGCTAATTGAAGTTTTAGTGGCATGATGGTATCATCTTATTTTCTTACTGAAAATATTTGGCAAAGCCTTCAAATTTATGTGGCGTAAAAGTTTTTCGAAGGGCTCCTACATTTCATTACTAACAAGAAGTATGGTATAGTTTTCGGATATTTTAAAAATCGATGGTGTCAAAAGGAATTTGATGCATTATTCACTCTAAGCAAAAAGTGTATAACAGAATATAGGATGCTTTATAATGTAGATGTTTTCCCATGCATAATTGCATATTGCAACCCATTGTTTTCTGTACAAAATTGGAAAGTTACTGTGTCCCCAACCTGTCAAATAGTGTTTATCTAGATTTGGTCTTTGTAGGTAGTCCTAAAACATGTATAATATCTTTCACCAGCCATGTCATTCCCTGCACCAAAAAAAACCTCAAAACTATGAAAATATTTGCCATGGAAAATCCACAAATTTAAAAGAATATTATCTGCTCAATAGGGATTACAACAATGTATTATACACAAAATAATTGACTACCTAATGTTTACTACATTATTAAAATGATTTCATTTATCTCATCTTCTATTACTTTTTACTATTTCACTTTGAATTTAAACTTGCAACTAATATATATATTATATGGTTTGTGCTCTGTATATTTTGCCATATTATTATAATGTCACTATGCTTTCCTCCAAATGAAGAAAATTCACTATATCACCTGAGTATACTCTGAATGCTAGAGTGGGTCTTACCAGTTGAACCAGCAACGAACAACAGAAAGAAGCCTCTGAGTGTAAGGAGAATCGGTACCTAGATTCACTACAATATATTACCTAAATATCTAGTTTTTGAAAACAAATTAAAAGACATGCAAAGAAATGGGTGTGATTCATACACAGAGAAACAAAAGCAGACAACAGAAAATGTATTTCCGAGGGCCTATATGTCAAATTGAGCAAACATTTAAAAGTAGTCATTATAATTACGTTTAAAGAACTAAAGGAAAATAAACTTAAGTGAAAAGGAAAGTGAAGAGTAACAGCACCCTGGTGGTATTCCTTGTTCCTCTTTTTTGTCCCTCTTCAACAATGAATTAGACATTCATATATGAAGACAGGGGCCTTATGGGAGTTGTGAAATGCAGCAATATATGCCAAGGGACCCGGTTGGAGTCTCACCAAGTCACACATCCAGATATAGGCAGACAGACCTCGATAGGGGCCGGGCAACCAGCGCAGCCAGCAAACCTGCCCCAACCGGCCTCACTTCAGCTGGCGGAAAGCCTGGAGTGTACTGAGCTGGGAAGATACTTAACACATAAGAGAGAATTTGCAGAAGCCTTTCTGCCTTCCAGTCTTTCCAAGGGAAAATTCCAGCATGCCTCTGGAGCAAAAAAACATGAGCTTTGGTGCAACAGAGACAATAAGAGGAACTTTTGCCAACACCACCCCTCCACCAACTCAACACAGCATGAGTATGAACTACCTAGCAGCAGAGACCGCCCCCACTGGGGAAAAGAAAAGCAGTGAATGAGTGAGTGGCAGGGCGATCCCAGCTCAACGGGAGAAGACTGGGGAAAACTTTTTATCTCCAGCAGCCCCCAGAGTATTGACAAGAAACCTCCATGACTGGGAAGAGGGAGATCAGGAAAGAGGCAGATAAGAATATCAAAGGGTATTAAAGGAACACAGTTCCTGCTGATTCAGGACTTCAGTAGGAAGTCCATCCACAAGCCACTGAGAGTGCCTCAAGAGAAACTCTCTCTGCCAGTTCTATGGGAAACCCCAATACCCTCAGTGCTCAACTCACACCTCTCTCCACTCTTCAGGGTCATTCATAATAACCAAGATATGGAAACAACATTAAGTGTTGTCAGCATATGAATGGATAAAGAAGTTGTTGTATGTATATGCAATGGAATATTATTCAGCTATGAGAAAGAAGGAAATCCTGACATTTGCAAGACTATGGATGAACCTTGAGGGCATTATCCTAAGTGAGATTAAATCATGCAGAGAAAGACAAATACTGTATGGTGTCACTTATATGCAGAATCTAAAAAAGCTGAACTCCTAAAAACAGACAGTAGAATGGTGGTTCTCAAGGGCTGGGGGCTGGGGTATTTGGGGATATGCTGTTTAAGGGTACACACTTGCAGCCAATAGGTAAATTAATCCTGGAGTTCTACTGCACAGCATAGTGACTTTAGATAACAATACTGTATTATAAACTTCAAAGCTGCTATTAAAATTGGCTTGTTATTGACTGCTTTGTTCTCCTTTGGATCTTTTCAATTAGATTAAAAATGTTATTGATTAAAACTGACTATAAAAACATGTTTAAAAAAGTAAAAGAAGTTATGATGACAATGTTTCATTCAAGAGCAAATATCAATAAAAAGACAGAAATGAAAAAGAGCCAAATGGATTCTGGATTTAAAAGGATTACAATTGGGGCACCTGGGTGGCTCAGTAGGTTAAGTGGCTGACTTTGGCTCAGGTCATGATCTCACGGTTCATGAGTTCAAGCCCCGTATCGGGCTCTGTGCTGACAGCTCAGAGCCTGGAGCCTGCTTCCGATTCTGTTGTCTCCCTCTCTCTCTGCCCCTCCCCTGCTCCTGCGCGCACGTGCTCTCTCTCTCTCTCAAAAATAAATAAAAAAATAAATAAACATAAAAAAACCTACAAGGATTACAATAACTGAAGCTGAAAAATTCAGTACAACGTTCAACAGTGGATTTGAGCTGGCAGAAGAATCAGCAAACTTGTAGACTGATCAATTGAAAGTATGTAAGTTGAAGATCTTAAAGAAATAAAAAGAATTAAGATAATGAAATACAGCGCAAGAAAAATTTGGAATGCCGTTCAGCAAAACCACTTACAAGGAATGGCAGTACCAGAAGAAAGGAGAGAAAATATGGAGCAGAAACAGATAGTTGAAAAAATAAGAGCGGAAAACTTCACAAATCTGGTAGAAAAAGAATAATACATATAAGAAGCTCAACAAACTCCAACTGAGATAAACATAGAGATCCACACATAGACACATCACAGTAAAAATGCTAAAAGACCAAGAGAAACTCTTCAAAGTATCAAGAAAAAATTACTCATGTACAAAGACCACCACTGGTAAGACTTAATATTAACACCTAGCTTCTTATCAAAAACAGTGGAGGCTGGAAGACAATGATGAATGAAAAACACTTATGGACCCAGGATCTTATATCTGGGAATATGATCTTTCAAAAATGAGGATGAAGTAAAGACATTCTTTTTTTTTTTTTTTTTTAATTTATGTCTAGGAGACATAGAGAAAGACAGCGTGAGCAGGGGAGGGTCAGAGAGAGAGGGAGTCACAGACTGAAACAGGCTCCAGGCTCTGAGCTGGCAGTCAGCACAGAGCCTGACGCGGGGCTCGAACCCACAAACCGTGAGATCATGACTTGAGCGAAAGTTGGACGCTTAACCAACTAAGCCACCCAGGCGCCCCAAGACATTCTTATATTAAAACAAAAAAACCCAATTTGGTCCTAGCAGAACCACCTTCCAAGAAATAATAAAGGAAGTTTCTCAAGCTGAAAACAAGTGACTTCAAGTGGTAGATCAAATCCACCTGAAAAGAAACAAAGGACTATTAAATTAATTATATAAATATAAGACACATTATAAATGCATATATCTCCTTTTTACCTCTCACCTGGTTAAAACATTATATATATATAGTATATAATAGCATTATTGGAAAACTAGCATATAGATAAGATACACGACAATAACAGCACAGAAGAGATTTTTGGGAGCAATATTGTATTATGGTAAGGACACTACACCAGATAGTAACTTGAGTTCACAAAAACAAATGAAGGGAATCAACAATGGTAAATAAGATTAATGTAACAAATTTTCTAAATATATACTTGTCCTTTTTTTTCAGCTTTTTACCAGATGGAAAAGACATAAATAATTGTATAATGACCATAACAATGTATTGCTGGGTTTGTAACATATATGAATGTAGAGTGAATAGAGCTCTAAAGGAATGTTTATAAATGTCACAGGAGTTAATGTAAACTTGAAATAGACTGATTAAGATTTATATCGTAAGACCTACAGTGACCACTAAGAAAATGACTAAAAGTGAAAAAATTATTGAAAATTAAAACACTACACTAGAAAATATTCACTTAGTCTAAAAGAAAGTAGGAAAGAGGAATACAGGGAAAAATTTTTGAGACTTACACAAAACACAAAAGTAGAATGGTAGACTTACAGCCAAGTGTATCAATAATAATATTCATGTGAGTTGATTAAGCAATCCAACAAAAAGGCAGAGATTCTCACGCAGGACCAAACCAAAACCAACAAAAGAGATGCCACTATGTGCTATGCGCAAGGAATGTATTGTATTATATTGTATATTTTTTTCCACATGGAATGTATTTTAGTTTTAAAGATACTGCCAAGTTGCAGGGTACAAAATCAACGTACAGAAATCGGTTGCATTTTTATACACCAACAATGAAGCAACAGAAAGAGAAATCAAGAAACTGATCCCATTCACAATTGCACAAAAAACCATAAAATACCTCGGAATAAACCTAACCAAGGATACAAGAGATCTGTATGATGAAAACTATAGAAAACTTATGAAGGAAATTGAAGAAGACACAAAGAAATGGAAAAACATTCCATGCTCATGGATAGGAAGAATAAATATAGTTAAGATGTCATTACTACCTAAGCACTCTACACATTCAATGCAATTCCAATCAAAATTGCACCAGCATACTTCTCAAAACTAGAACAAACTATCCAAAAATTTGTATGGAACCACAAAAGACCCCGAATAGCCAAAGTAATCCTGAAAAATAAAACCAAAACGGGAGGGATCACCATCCCAGACTTTAGCCTCTACTACAAAGCTGTCATCATCAAGACAGTATGGTATTGGCACAAAAACAGACACAGAGACCAATGGAACAGAATTGAGAACTCAGAAGTGGACCCAAAAGTATACAGCCAACTGATCTTTGACAAAGCAGGAAAGAATATCCAATGGAAAAAAGACAGCCTTTTTAACAGATGGTGTTGGGAGAACTGGACAGCAACATGCAGAAGAATGAAACTAGATCATTTTCTCACACCATGCACAAAAGTAAACTCAAAATGGATAAAGGACCTGAACGTGAGACAGGAAACTATCAACACCCTAGAGGAGAAAGCAGGAAAACCTCCTTGACCTCCACCGCAGCAACTTCTTACTTGACACATCCCCAAAAGCAAGGGAATCAAGAGCAAAAATAAACTGTTGGGACCTCATCAAGATTAAAAGCTTCTGCACAGCCAAGGAAACAACCCAGAAAATTAATAGGCAACCAACGGAATGGGAAAAGATAGTTGCAAATGACATATCAGATAAAGGGTTGATATCCAGAATCTACAAGGAACTCACCAAACTACACGCCCGAAAAACAAACAACCCAGTAAAGAAATGGGCAGAAGATATGAACAGACACTTCTCCAAAGAGGACATCCAGATGGCCAACAGACACATGAAACGATGCTCAGCATCGCTCCTCATCAGGGAAATACAAATCAAAACCACACTGAGATACCACCTCACGCCAGTCAGAGTGGCTAAAATGAGCCAATCAGAGAACTCTAGATGCTGGCGAGGATGTGGAGAAACGGGCACCCTCCTACACTGTTGGTGGGAATGTAAACTGGTACAGCCCCTCTGGAAAACAGTGTGGGGGTTCCTCAGGAAACTAACAATAGAACTCCCCTATGACCCAGCAATAGCACTGCTAGGAATTTACCCAAGGGATACAGAAATGCTGAGGCATAGGAGCACATGTACCCCAATGTTCATAGCAGCACTCTCCACAATAGCTAAAACATGGAAAGAGCCTAAGTGTCCATCAACAGATGAATGGATCCAGAAGATGTGGTTTATCTATACCATGGAATACTACACAGCAATGAGAAACAATGAAATCTGGCCATGTGTAGCAGCATGGATGGACCTTGAGGGTGTTATGCTGAGCGAAATAAGTCAGGCAGAGAAGGACAAATATCATATGTGTGCACGTATAGGAGGATTAGGAGGAACTTAACAGAGGACCAAGGGGGAGAAGAAGGGCGGAAATGGTGGGGGAAAGGGGGAGAGGCAAACCATGAGAGACTCTTGAATGCTGACAAAAACTGAGGACTGGTGGATGTGGGGGGAGGAGGGATGGGCATAGAGGAGGACACTTGTGGGGATGAGCACTGGGTGTTATGTGGAAACTAATTTGACAATAAACTATTTGTAAAAAAAAAAAAATAAAGATACAAACAGTTTGAAATCAAAAGGAGAAATCAAAAGGATATAAAAATACATATCATGCAAATAGCAACCTCAAGAAAGCTGAAGTGACTATATTAATATCAGATGAGACAAACTAACAATTTGTTACTGGAGATAAGAGGAACATTTTATAATGATAACAGTATAAATCTCTCAGTGATACACAACAATTTTAAACATATGTGCACCTAATGACAGAGCCCCAAATATATTAAGCAAAAACAGACAGAATCACAGGAGAAATAGACATTTCACCAATTCGAGTTGAAGTCTTTATCTGAAATTCAATAATGGACAGAACTAGGCAGCAAATCGACCTGGAAATAGAAGTCTTAAACAACACCATAAAGCAACTCAATTTAGCACACATTAGGGAACCCACCACCCAAAAAACAGCAGAATACATACTTTTCCAGTGCTCCTGGATCACTCCCCAGGATAGACTATGCTAGCCTATAAAACAACCATTAATAAATTTAAAAGGGTTCAAACTGTCCAAACTGTATTCCTCAATCAGAATGGTGGTCAAAAGGTACAAACTTCCAGTATAAAACAAATGAGTCCTGGGGATGTAATGTACATGTTAACCATAGTTAATAATACTAAATTGTACATTTGAAAGGCACTAAGAGAGTAGATCTTAAAAGTTCTTATCACAAGAAGAAACACATTTTGTAAATATGTGTGATGGATATTAACTACTTATTGTGGCGATCATTTCACAATATTCATATATGTCAAATCATTATGTTGTACACCTGAAACTAATATAATGTTATAGGTTGATTATATCTCAAAAATCATGGAACAAATGGAGTTCCTGACGTTAAGAGATTTATAACCAAATAAAAACTCTTTCTCATTTAGAAAATACTATAGTTAAAATGATGCTTCTTTTATCCTATTGCTATTACATTTTCAATTGTTTCTTAATCTTTAAATTTTGTAGGCAGAAAAATATGTCTACCCTCCATTGTCAAGTGTGTGTACACTAAAATCATCCTATTCAGATGGAAAAAAGAAAAATGTAATACACCATATTAACAGAATAAAGGACAAAAACATAATTGAATAACTCAGCAGATACAGAAAAACCACTTGACGAAATTCACAACACTAGGAAAAAATAGAAGAAAATTTCCTCAAACTGATAAAAAAGCATATACAAAAAGCTCACTGCAAATATCATACTTTTCCCTGTCAGTTTAGGAAGAAGACAGGATGACCACTTTTGCCACTTCTATTTAACATTCTACTGAAGGTTCTAGACAGGGCAAATCAAGAAAAAAAATAAAACTATATTTGAGGATAACACGGTACTATATACAGAAAATCCTAAGGAACACAAATACACGTAACACCCATACATACACATATATAACAACACACACACATACACAATTAGAGGTAATAAATGACTCAGCAAGTCTACAAGATACATGATCAATATATAAAAATCAATGGTATGTTTTTGGACTAGCAATGAACACTCCAAAAAATGAAGTAAACAATCCTATGTTTAAAGTATAAAAAAGAATAGAATATTCAGGAAAAAATTTAAGAGTATAAGACTTATACATTGAAAACCCAAAATACCACTGAAGAAAATTTAAGAAGCTCTAAGTAAATGGAAAAACATC
The DNA here is from genome assembly GCA_017311185.1 of Proteles cristata cristata. Lineage (NCBI taxonomy): Eukaryota > Metazoa > Chordata > Mammalia > Carnivora > Hyaenidae > Proteles > Proteles cristata. The sequence continues at coordinate 3,379,231 of JAESUZ010000148.1, read as the reverse complement.
CCACGTTCATAAATTGGAAGACTTAATATTGTTAATATGGCAATATTCCTCAAATGATCTACAATTTCAATGCAATCCTTATCAAAGTCACAGTTGTCTTCATGACAGAAATTGACAAGCAGCTATGTAGATTTATATAGATCAACAAATAAATCAAAATAGCCAAAATAATATTGAAAAAAATGAACAAAGTTTGAGGACTAACACTTCCTTATTTTAAAACTTACTATAAACTTGCATCAATCAAGAGTGTGGCACTGGCCTAAGGACAGGCATATATTAATGGAATAGAACTGAAGAGTCCAGAAATAAATCTGTACATTTCTAGAAAGTAGATTCTCAATAAAGGTGCCAAGACCATGAAATGGGGAAATGGTTTCCTCAATAAATGGTGCTGTGACAACTGGGTATCCACATTCGAAAGAATAAACTTGGACTCCTCATACTATATACAAAAGTTAACTCCAAGTGGGTCAAATACCTACATTTAAGTGGGAAAAGTATTAAATTCCTAAGAGAAAACATAGGTATAAATCTTTGTGACTTCAGATTAAGCAGTTAGTTTTACTGTGGCAGAAAAGCATAATAAGAGAAATAAAAACAGGTAAATTTGACATCAATAACTTTTGTGTTTCAAAGGATACCATCACACAAAGTAAAAACACTGCACACAGAATGGGAAAAATATTTTCTGAAATATATATAAGAGATTTGCATCTGGAGAAGATAAAGAACCCATATAACTCAATAATCAAAAGACAACGAAGATATAGGCAATGGATCTGAATTGATATTTCTCTAAATAATTTGTACAAATGGCCAACATCACATTAAAACAGTCTCGATGTCATTATCAATGCAAATTAAAACCATAATGAGATACTATTTTACACACACCAGGATGACTGCAATTAAAAAGCCAGACAACAATTGCTGGTGAGGATATGGAGAATTTGGGACCCCCGTATACTGGTGGTGGGAATGTAACACACTGCTAACACTGTGGAAAGAACTCTGTTGGTTTCTCAAGGAGTAAATTATAGAGTTCTCATACGATGGAGCAATTCTGCTGCTAGGTATACCCAAAAGAAATGAGAACAAATGTCCACACACACAAAAATGTACATGAATACTCATAAATGCATTATTCATAATAGCCATAATGTTGAGACATCCAAATGCCCGTCAAGTGAGGAATGTATAAATAAAATGTGATATCTCCACACAATGTAATATTCAGCAAGGAAAACTGTGAGGAACTAATGCATAGTACTAATCTGGATGAAGCTGGAAAACATGCTAAGTGTATAAGATGCTAGTCACAAAAGATCCCATATTGCATAATTCAATTTATATAAAATATGCAGAATAGACAAATCCATAGAGATAAAGTGTAAATTAATGGTTGTTATGATTTCAATATTTATGTTCCTCCAAACTTCATATGTTAAGGCTGACACAACCAGCACGACTATATTTGGGCAAGGGGCCACTGAAGGAGGCCAAATGGGGCCATAAGGGTGTGGCCTTGACCTGTTAGAATATGTATCTTTTTTAAGTTTATTTATTTATTTTGAGAGAGAGAGAGCACACACACTGAGAGCAGGGCAGTACAGAGAGAGAATCCCAAGCAGGCTCCACTCTGTCAGCACAGAGCCTGGTGGTGGGGTTCGATCCCATGAACAGTAAGATCATGACCTGAGCTGAAATCAAGAGTTGGACACTTAACCGACTGAGCCCCTCGGGTGCCCCAGGAGACTTATCTATTTATATTCTACTGCAAGCTGTAGTTCTGAACTAATCCAGGTGCTCCTAGAATATGTATCTTAATAAGGGACAGCAGAGCACTCACTGTCTTTCTCTGGACTTTGACACCAAGGAAAGGACAAGGGAGGACATAGTGAGAAGGTGACAAGTGAAAGGCAGGAGGAGAGTCCTCACGGAAAACCAAACTGTCTGGAACCTTGGACTTGTGGTCTGCAGAAGTGTGAGAAAGTAAATTTCTATCGTTTCAGCCACTCAGTCTATGGTATTTAGTTACGGCAGGTCAAATAGACTAATGAAGATTTTGGTACTGAGAATGGGATGCTACTGTAAGAAATACTTAAAAATGTGCAAGTGGCTTTAGAACAATAATGCACAGAGGCTTTTGGAATTTGGAAGCACATACTAGAAAAGCCAAGATTGCCATGAAGGGACTGATGGTAGAAATATAGATATTACAGGCAATTCTGGTGAGATCTCAGAAAGAAGAGGCAGAGAGAAACTGTCTATCTTCTTAGAGAATATACGTATCTTCATAGCATCCTATTGGTAGAAATATGGATGCAAAAGACCAATTTGGTGAGGTCTCAGACAGAAATGAGGAACAGCTTACTAGAAATTGGAGGAAAGATGATTCTATTATCAAGTGACAAAGAACTAAGCCAAATTGTGTTCTTGGATTTTGTGGAAGGTATAACTTGTGAGAGATGAAATTGGTTCTTTAGCTGAGGATATTTCTAAGCAAAATGTTAAAGGCATGATTGGTTTTTCCTTATCACTTATAGTAAAACACCAGAAGAGAGATCAACTGAAGAAATTGTTAAGCAAAAAGAAACCAGAACTTAAAGATTTGGAAAATGTGCAGTCAGTCCATATTGGGGGGAAAAAAAAGAGAAAAAAAAGGAAGCATGTTTCAAAGGAACACTAAAGGTGTGGATGGACAACTATTTGACAAGGAGATGAATATGGGTGTGAACTATACATTTAATCAGATATCTCAGCAGAAGCCAGGGACAGAGATGAGATCGATCTGGGGAAGAGGACTTCCTTCGGGAAGGAATTATGGGTAAATGAGGTCAGATGGGTGGGGCCCCTATCTGTTAGAATTAGTATCCTTAGAAGAAGGGAAGAATTAGTATCCTTAGAAGAAGGGATACCAGAGTACTTCTCTGTCTCTGTCTCTCTCTTTTCCCCCATGCTCTCACATCAAGGAAACGTCTCCTGAAGATACAGCAAGGAGGAAGAGAATGCTCACCGGGAACTGAATCAGCCAGAGCACTGGACTTTTAACCTACAGAAATGTGAGAAAATAAGTTTCTAGTGTTGAAGCCACCTAGTTTACAGCATTTTGTTGTGGTAGCCCAAGCGGACTGACATAGTCGCATTTGTCTGCGGGGATAGGTATTGTGGGAAATAGTGAGTGACCACTAATGAGTACGGAATTCTTTTTGGTGGGTGATAAAAATGTTCTTTTTTTTTTTTTTTTGGTTAATTTTTCTTACATTTATTTATTTTTGAGACAGAGACAGAGCATGAGCAGGGCAGGGGCAGAGAGAGAGGGAGACACAGAATCCAAAGCACACTCCAGGCTCCGAGGTGTCAGCATAGAGCCCTATGCGGAGCTAGAACTCATGAACTGCAAGATCATGACCTAAGCCAAAGTTGGATGCTTAACCGACTGAGCCACCCAGGTGCCCCCCAAATGTTCTACAATTGATTATGCATTGGGTGGCACACTATGACTATACCAAAGAACATTCATAATACTTTTGAATGGTTGAGTTTGAGGTATGAAAATTATGTCTCACTAAAGCTGTCAGGAAAAAAAGGTTAAAACTTGTTTATATTCTCAAAGTATGCTGGGTTTTTCCACACAAGTTGTCTCTGTTCAACAGCCAATTTCAAGTTTGAATTCTGAAGCCCACTATCGGTGGGCAATTTATTTTGTTTACATTTTCCAAAAATATGCACCCAATTATCTTCAATTGATTTTTTCAATCCACAGAGTGTGAAATAGGAAAAAAAAATGAAATCCTTCAATGTAGAATAAATTAACCATGATCTATGGATGTCTTGCCCTGTATCATTTGGAAGGATTCACATAAATATGTTCCTGGAAATGTCTTACCCTTTTCAAAGTTAAATTTTCTATCTGAGGTGGATAATTTTCCACAAGAATGTCCCATCATTGAATAATCAGATTAAACAGCCAAGTTCCTGAATTGGCAGAAACTGAATTTTTAAAAAATGAATTACTGGGGTTTACCTTGTCCACTTTTTTTTCTTAAAATTCAACAGGTATAATGCTGTGTGTGTAGCACGTATCTTAAAACACTACTGCATCAGGGACTTAATTTATTCTTCTCTTTTTAATGTTTATTTATTTATTTGAGAGAGAGAGAGAGAGAGAGAGGAGAGAGCACGTGCAAGGGAAGGGCAGAGAGAGACAGAGAGAATCCCAAGGAGGCTCCGTGCTGTTAGCATCGAAGCCTGACGTGGGGTTCAAAGTCACCTCACTAACTGGGAGATCATCATGACCTGAGCTGAAATCAAGAGTCGGACACTTAACTGACTGAGGCATCCAGGTGCCCCACAGGACTTATCTATTCAGTTGTAGTCCTGAATTAATTTCCTGTTTATTCCTCTGGCATTTTATCTATTTTCCCCAAGGTTTTATTCAATGCTCCAAATAAGTTTCTTTTATATCTTTCTCAATGCCTTTTTAAAAATGTTTTATTCATTTCTGAGAGAGAGAGAGAGAGAGAGAGACAGCATGAGCAGGGGAGGGTCAGAGAGAGAGGGAGACAGAATCTGAAACAGGCTCCAGGCTCTGAGCTAGCCGTCAGCACACAGCCCAACACAGGGCTCGAACCCATGAACTGTGAGATCTTGACCTGAGCTGAAGTCGGACGCTTAACTGATTGAGCCACCCAGGCGTCCCTCAATGCCTTTTTGATTGATGCTTTCTGATCCTGATATACACTTAAAATTTTTTCTAACTTATTAAATTTCAACAGATAAAATATCCACAATACAGTTACTGAATTATTAAAAAGAATCTCTAGCTTATGTCGGTGTAGTATAGTTTATTAACAGTAATGCATGTTATTTATTAAATCATAATGCATGTCATAATGTAGGTACTTCTTAATTTAAATTGGGGGCACAGCAATATCCTCTGATACAGTAAACTGGCTACTGATATGAACTGGAATATAAGTCAAATTCTGATTAAATATGAGTGAAGCCCAGGAATTTGTATTTTTACAACTTTGCAGGCCATTCTTATGTGTAGCCAGAGTTAAGGACCACTCAACCAGGTTGTGATGCCAAACTGTCCTACCTGTTCTGGATCGATGGGGTTTCTCAACTCAAACTCTGCGGTAGGTCTGTGAAGCTCTCAGTTTCTTTAAATATTTTTTTTAAATGTTTTATTTATTTCTAGGAGAGAGAGAGACAGCGCGAGCAGGGGAGGGTCAGAGAGAGGAGACACAGAATCCGAAACAGGCTCCAGGCTCTGAGCTGGCAGTCAGCACAGAGCCTGACACAGGGCTCGAACCCACGAACTGTGAGATCATGACCTAAGCGAAAGTTGGACGCTCAACCGACTAAGCCACCCAGGTGCCCCTGTGAAGCTCTCAGTTTCAAGGGCACACACAGCAGGCATTTTATCTTAGCCCCCAGATGCTACCTTTATATGTTAGAGATAAATACTTTTATTCTCTCGCTCATGTCGTGGCTCAGTGATGAACAGTGGACCGGGGAGGACTACAGAGGGCTGGCCCACAAAACCAGGAGATGCAGCTATTGGTGCTAGAAATGGGGGGAGGGGACTTTTAGTGGAGTCACTTATACTACCTACTATGTGCACAGCACAAGGTATTTATAGGAAATGCACTGGACATGGAATTAGAAGTCCTGTGTTCAAATCCAGTTTCCTACACTGACATGCTATTAAACAAAGTGTGTAATCGTGTGATGGTTTAAAGAGAAGGATGCAATGAGGAGGAGTGGCTAGAGGGCATTAGGCTAAAGCAAACTATGTCAGTCAGAGAAAGACAAATATCATATGATGCCCGTCACTCCTACGTGGAAATTAAGAAATAAAACAAATGAGCAAAGGGGGAAAAAACAGAGAGAGGGAGAGAAATGAAGAAACAGACTCTCAACTATAGAGAGCTGATGGCTACCAGAAGGGAGGTGGATGGGGGATGAAAGAAAAAGGGATTAAGGAGGGCAGTTGTGAGGAGCGCCGGCTGTTGTATGTAAATGATGAATCAGTAAACTCTACACCTGAAGCTGACATTACATTATATGTTAACTAATTGGAATTTAAATAAAAACCTGGAGAAGAAGAAAAAAATTTAAAGAAAGAAAAGAAGGGGGAACAGGCTACTTAAAGTTCAAATGCTGGCTCTAGAAATTACTACTTTAACAAGTGGCATAATTGCTATGCACTTTGACTGGCCACCTGTAAAACAGGTTTGATGATAACAGTTGTCTAAGATAGGTACTATTACAAGTATTTAATAAGATGACATGCATAAAACACATAAATCAATGCTTACAGTACCTTCTGCTCAGAGTAAGCTGTAGTTATTGCATTTAAAATTAAAATAAGATCTTCCTTATCCCTAGGCTTTTAGTATTAAATGATATTTATACATTCATTTGTCAGCATCCATTATGGACGTGCTATTTGGTGGGCATCACTGAGGACCACAGTATTTCTATGCTCAAGATGATACAGGAACACCCTTGCGAAGTCCGTAATCTGCCGGGGGAGATCAAATAAATACAAAATATAAACTGGTAACACGCACAGGAGAAAGCAACCAAGTGCTAAAACAGGTACAGATGACACACTTCCAGTGTTCTGGGAAAGAAATGATCACTTTCCCCTGGAGCTATCGATAGGGGCTTGATAGATGTGCTAACATTTCCTTCAGGGCCCAAAGCATTTGGAGATGACAAATCAGGAGGGAAGGCCACAGCCTGGTGGCCAGGCAGCACGAGGAAAGAATGAAGGTGGTGACTACGAACCATGCCCATAAAACGATCATAAACTGTAAAGTGCTCATCACTGCATTTTAAGTCTTGCCCCTTCGGGCCCTCACAGAAGAACGTTCAGAAACACGACTGCTTTTCTAAGACAAATAGGAAACCAGGGTACCGTGCGGTGATTTTTGCCAGAGAGCTTCGGCTTGTTGTTCACGAAGCATACCCAAATAGTAGCAGTCTGTCGTCAACCCAGACCTAACCCAGTTTGCCTTTGTTAACTGGGCCAATTCCCACAGTAGAGAGCTGGCTGAGAATGTGCTGACCCGTCGCCCACTCGGGCACATTAAAGGACGGGCGTCCACGGCCGGTGTTCCTAGCTGAGCTGCGGCTCACATTAGAGGGAAAAGAAAACTGCAGCCGCTGTATTTCTTAGCAAGCTGCCTGAGTAAAAATAGAGATCTGCTGACTACATATTCACTATATCTGCAGACACTTCCAGCTGGGGAAGTAGACTTTTCCCCCCTCATTTTCCCTCTTTTGAACGTTTACTTAAATTAGCCCCTCCACACTCCCTCCTTCATAAAAACAGAAAATACCATTTTGTTGAATTCGTATTTTTAAAATACATTCATACTTGTATTTTTAAAATTCTGTATTTGTTCCCATTGTTCTTAACTGTTAATCATACAATGTCTGCTTTTGTTTTGGAGGCAAAACAAGGCCTCCGTGCATTAGTCTCTGAATCTACTCATCAAATCAGTTTTTAATAGAAGGAATCTGAGCCCATGACATCATTAATAAATAATAAATAAATAATGCAGTAATAAATGCATTCTGGAAACACTGAATATTTAGAACTAACTAGGGAGATTTTAGAGAGCAGGTATATTATTTTATTCATTCAAAACACACTCTTAGGCCCTGGTCTAAGCATTCTGCATTCATTAAGTTCCATAATCATTAAGGTAGCCCTATGTTGGCTCTATTACTACTGTCATTTTGCAGTTGAGAAAACTGACACACAGAGAGATTCTGCAACTTGTCCAAGGTCACTCAACCAGAGTATAAAGAAGAGGTGGGATTCACCCCCACAAAGTCTGTGTCCAGAGGCCACACTCTTAACCTCCATACATGACTCTATGTACAAATGATCATTTTTAGGAAATGATATATTGTCACATCTGAAAAAAAAAAAAACATCTAATTCCAAATGGGACTATAATCTCTAGTTTTCCAGTTCTTTCCTCCTGTCCTAATTCATGTCCACTGACCTTTCTGCCTACTGATAATATCATGCCCCAAAGGAGAGAGATGAGATGGTGTTGCCTGCATGTGACAGTACTATCAGCACACTCTAGAATAACATCAGCCCCCAAACTGACAATAATATTGTAGCTAAGGATGGAGTTGTTGCACACATTCAATGAGATAATACAAGTGGAAGTTCTTGTCATGAAGAAGGCACTTAATCTACATTAGCTAAATTGAAAGGGGTGGCAATGCAGATCTTGGATATATCGAGCTTATAAAATTATAGATATTTCATTTTGTTGATCAGTGAGAATTTTTATGACCACAGCATAGAAAATAAGGATAATGTAGTACTTAAGAGCATGAACTCTAGAATTCAGTGGCTCAGGTTCAAATCCAATTATAGGGGCATCTGGGTGGCTCAGTTGGTTTAGCATCTGACTTTGGCTCAGGTCATAATCTCACAGCTCATGTGTTAGAGCCCCGCATCGGGCTCTGTGCTGAGAGCTCAGAGCCTGGAGCCTGCTTTGGATTCTGTCTCCCTCTCTCTCTGCCCCTCCCCCACTCATGCCCTGTTTCTCTCTGTCTCAATAATAAAAACATTCAAAAAAAATCCAATTGAACACACTAACTGTGTGATCTAACGTGAGTTACCGAACTGTGCCTCAGGGGCCTTGTCTGTAAAATGGGGTTGATAACAGCACCTAGTTCATTGCTTTGAAACGAGGGTTAAGTACAGTGATTCGTGTGGAATGCTTAGATCACTGCCCGGTACATAGTTAACTGCAAACTTCAGTGAAGTCTGACGTGCACACACAATTGTGTGTGTGTGCGTGCGTGCGTGTGTGTTTCGCTTTGAAGAAGTCACGGAAAGGGCTGAATCCCACATCTAGAATGATCTGTCATGGAATGGGGACAGCGTGCATAAGACAGTGAAGCAATCCCTGGCTTGCCTTAATTCAGTAGAAACAAGACACCAAAGCCACAGTTGACCAAGAAAGGTCCCATGAGTTTGTAGAAATAGCACGAGGATATTTTGGACTTTACACAATCAGGGGACATGTATTCTACTCCCTCCTTCAACAATCCTTGGCATTGATTAGTTTTAGTTTATAGACAAAGATGCAGCTACAAAGAGAGAAGTTAAATAATGTGTCCAAATTTATCTCGTTTATCATTAAAACTCCTCATTTTATACTTGAGGAAGATGAGAGCCAGAGAGATTAAAACAGCTAGTGTGTGGTAGTTGAGTTCGTAAGCTAGAAGTTAGTCTGACTTTTAATTCCAAACATCTGCCACTGTACCGTGCTTCATCCTCCTGAACAAAACACTTGTGGTTACCGACCCCCACAAACCAAATATTCGAGGGGTCAATATTGAACACTATGAAAGGCATGACGCTGGTGGTAGGCTGCTTAACACAGACAAGAGAGAAAGGGAAGGGAGGGAGGCAACCTTCATTTCTAGCCTACAGAACTTTCCCAAGAGCAGTCAGCCAAACAACCGAGAAATTCAAAAAGATGTAAAATATATATTTATTTCTTCATTTTGTGAGGAACAGAGATCTATAGAACCAAAGCGTCCAAAATAACCAGCCAGCCAGATGACATTGCACTTTTATTTTCATTTATTTATTTTTGGCTAGACAGGAGACACACACAGACACACACATGATTTTTCATTAAAACTCAAGCAAGGGCTATGTGTTGCATATAACAAAAATTGCCTGCTAGGTTTGCATATGAGAAATTATGCCTCATTAGCTCACCTCAGAGACTCCTTCATGAATTATGAGGACATGTTTCTTGGGGTATTAGAGCAATAAGGCCATTGGTTACAGAGGAATTACACAGTGTGCACTGGTCAATTTCCTGTTCCACAACATTCTTTAATGCAGATATTAGGTCCGAAAGACTGAGTTTCTTGACTGTAGGTTGTAGGCCCTGAGTATATTTTTATTGCCTGACTGACTGAATGAGCCAATGAATCTTACACATCTTGCATACAGAATCTTGAAGGAAATACTGTCTATTATTTTAGATACATATATAAACTACTTAGAGGCCTTGATTCACAAATATGACTCAAGAACTAACATGAATATGAACCCTGCAATAGCTTTAAGAACATTTGGCAGTTTTCCATCATAAAAACATCTTATCTTCAGTTTATTTCTTGAGAATTAAAAATATTTCCACGTACTTTATGGAATCCAACAGTCATAGGAACTGATATGCAATAAAGCAATGAAGCTGGAACTCATTTTACCAAGTCATCACTTTGGGGTTATCTATCATTAAATCACTCTAGACTGAAGATGTGCAAAAGAAGAGCGAATTACTTAGATCAGGTCACCGAGTCAAAACTTAGCAGAAGATTGACCAGGATAGCCAACCAATTGAGATAAGTCTAGAGCCAAATGTGGCTTTTGCTCTGAATTTATGAAAGTAGGCTAGGTCAATACAGACTCCAAAGTCATCAATTCATTGAATAATAAATCAGGAAAATAGGATGCTTTGTTGAAATACTAAGATATGTCAAAATATGAGTTCCACAGAGACACAGGCCACCATTAGTGGCAAATGGTCACTGTGATTGAAGGCAGGCGAATAGGAGGCAAGATCATGGTTCCACCTCCTACTGGCTACGTGACCTCAGGTTAAACCCTTTCTCCCTCATTTCTTCCATCGGAAAAACTGGGACTGCTTCCCAAATGCATCCCAGAGGTTCTTATCATGTTTCTATCATGCTTTGCTTTACCATTTGACAAAGTGAAGAAAACAGTCAGTAGTACATGAATTTGGAACCTTTCAGAAAAGGGTTTGTACCCCCAACTCAAGGTATGATGGAGTCTATCATTGCAAAGAATATGTACAGCGTGCAAATCTTATTTGAGAAAGGGGTCAGTGGATGACTACAGAAAATGAGGGGCGCCTGGGTGGCTTAGTCGGTTAAGCGTCCGACTTTCGCTTAGGTCATGATCTCGCGGTTCGTGGGTTCGAGCCCCGCGTCGGGCTCTGTGCTGACTGCCAGCTTGGAGCCTGGAGCCTGTTTCAGTCTGTGACTCCTCTCTCTCTGACCCTCCCCTGCTCACGCTGTCTTTTCTCTCTCTCTCCTAGAAATAAATAAAAATCTTAAAAAAAAAAAAAAAAGAAAATGAACCTTCAACATGTATGTTTTTCATTTAAATAATCCATTACATTTTTCCTCTTTCACACCAAAGCAACAAAATAATTTTAACTCTATGCCCATATGACTTACATAGGAGGCATCCAGCATAGTGTCAATTGATCTCATTAACATCTAATTAAAGGCAGATATTAGCCAAGGTTTATTGTAGCCATATGAGGCAAACAGGATAAACACTAAAGAAACTGCTCAAATGTTTATTTAGAAATATAATTTACAGGGGCGCCTGGGTGGCTCAGTCAGTTAAGCATACAACTTGGGCCCAGGTCATGATATCATGGCCTGTGAGGATTTTTGTTTTGTTTTGTTTTACTTATTTCTGAGAGAGAGAGACACACACACACAGATTGAGCAGGGGAGGGTCAGAGAGAGAGGGAGATACAGAATCGGAAGCAGTCTCCAGGCTCTGAGCTAGCTGTCAGCACAGAGCCCAACGTGGGGCCCAAACCCACGAACCGCGAGATCATGACCTGAGCCGAAGTCGGACACTCAACCGATTGAGTGTCGCCCATCATGGTCTGTGGGCTTGATCCCCGTGTCAGGCTCTGTACTGACAGCTGAGAGCCTGGAGCCTACTTTGAATTCTGTGTCTCCTTCTCTCTCTGCCCCTCCCCTGCTAACGCTCTTTTTGCTTTCAAAAATAAAAATAAATATTGAAAAATTAAAAAAAAAAAAAACATAGTACCTCATTTTCTAACCTCTGCCTTGTTCATCTCCTTTTCAAGTTTTGTTTTGTTTTCCCAATTAAATACCCAAAACCAATTCCTATATGCTACAGTTGGAAATAAGCATAAATCAGCCCCAGGAACTGTATAAAAATTAGATTTCTTACATATTCATTGCTCTCATTCAGTTTAGACATTTGGTGTCACTATGCAAAATGTGTTTAATGTTGGTAGCTTTGATGATTTTTCTATTTACATGTCAATTAATCAGATACCACAATATGAAACGATAGATAATTATGTAATTAGGTAGCATATAAGTTGTGGACCTTATATGTGGATGTATCTAATTTAAGGCCTCTGATTTCTAACAAGGACACCAGATGCTCTGTCTCTTGGCCATCTGGCTCTCTAAGGAAATCCTCTTTTTCTCCACTTCTTCTCTCAGAGTGCAACTCTTATTATATTAAACTACAAAGACTGATACCTCATAGCTTTGCTAACTTATACAAGTTACCACTATGGCAGGATTATCAAGTAAAAATGCTAATGTAATATCTTTATATACACCAAGGAATAATGTGCAGAATATACCCGGATTCTTTCTTTTAGTGATGACTCTATTATAATTCACAATAAAATTTTGTCCATATGTAAGTATTCAATTACAATGGCAGCAGAGAAGGAGAGACCCAGGGAGATCTATTTCAACCCCTTCATTTTCTTAGTCAATACACTATGGCCTGGAGGTACAACTGGTCTTCTATTTTTTAGTGCACCTTCCATTGCTTTTTGCCACGGCACATTACAGAGGAAAATACTCAACAAAGAATTGGCAAGAATAAGAGTTTTTCAAAGAAACGATATTAATCTTCCAAATATGAGAAGAAAGGAGCACTCGCTAACACAAGAAGTTCTCTCCACTTTGACAAATCACTGTTTAAGGCCCTCCTTCTAATGCCCTGCCACAGCCCATCAAGAATGTTGGTTTGGAGAAGCAAGTAGGAAGAGCTGGAAGTGAATTAGTTCTTCCAGTGAAACTCATGAAACAGTGAGAGAGCTGTGCACTGCGAAAACATTTCATAGATGTGACATCCAGAAGTCAAATCCATGCTGTTCTGAAAAAAGGAGGCAACCAACCCCGTATGGCTTTCTGTCCCAAGTCAGTTGGCCTTGGCTGCAGTCATGCCAACTCCACATCGGTGTCCCAAATCACCAGTTCTAGAACAAGAGAAAAGCTGTGGCTGGCTGTGGGTCACTATAAATAATCAAGAGAGAAATGAACGTAGACGATTTTACAGACATGAAAAGTTAGAGGTGAGGGGAAATTCCGCGGAGGGAATATCCAGTCTAAAACTAATTGTTTAGCCCTAAGTTGTTGGCAGCGCTCTTGAGTTCTGTTAACTTCAGTAAATTTTATGTGCCTTTGGCACAATCACAGCTGGTACCCTGTTGATGATTACAGTTGCTGTGAGTGATGTTAGCCCATAGCCACCATGTTAAACTGCCTGAATATGGCTGTCATTTTATTGACAACAGAGATTTCATTACAAAGCAACGAAGAGAACAAAGATTTTGCTCTACTGGCTTAGTAGTTAGAAAGATCATCCCCACGAATGCTGAGAACAGATAGCCAGGACAAAGCAAGTGCTGTCTCTCTGCACAGAAATATTACATTCCATGTGAAATAGGAGAATGACAGTCCAGCAAGCTTGAGACATGCTCATAATGGGTGAAGAAAATGTACGGCCATTTTGGGCCAGGAAGTATGATTGTTGATCTTACTTGGGAATTTGGAGTTCATGGATAGCAAGAAACTAACAGCATGTATCAAGGCAAGGCACTGTAGGGTGGGTTTTGTTTGTTTGTTTGTTTATTTAGTTTTTTTTGAAGTTCACTTATTTATTTTGAGCAAAAGAGAGAGTATGAGCAGGAGAGGAGAAGAGAGGGAGGGAGAGAGAGAATCCCAAGCAAACAAACCCCTGCTTATTTGGTTTTTATTTTACCCTTTAGGACACTGTGATCTTGTAAAAAAAAATAATTATTATTATAAATACTGAAAAGTAACAGAAGTTAAATTTCCAGGGACACCTTGGTGGCTCAGTCAGTTGATTATCTGACTCTTGACTTTGGCTCAGGTCATGATCCCAGGGTCATGGGACTGAGCTTCCCCCTTCAAGGCTTCATGCTGAGCTTGGAGCCTACTAGGATTCTCTCTCTCTCTCTCTCTCTCTCTCTCTCTCTCTCTCTCTCTCCTTCCCTCCCCCTGCCACCCTCCCCCTCTGCCCCTCTAACCTACTCTCACGTGCTCACTCTCACTCTCTCAAAATAAACATTAAAAGGAAAAAAAAAGGTTAAATGTCCAGTGAGCAAAACAAGAGGACGGTTTCTAAAGGTTTGGCCAGTGAGGGAAAATCTCCTGGAGGATGTGCTATTTCGAGCACAGGTGGGATGCCCACACGCCTAACAGAACAGTGAAGATTTCAAGGCAGGAGAAGTAACATCGGCAGAGGCAGCAAAGGTGAAAGCCTAGTGGGTCTGCAGTACAGCGCACAGGCCTGTTTGCCAGGAGTGGATAACTCACAGAGGGAAGCAGCAGAAGCCAAGCAGGAGCAGGCGCTCTGTGCTGGTTACGGAAGGCTGGGCCTGCCACGCTTCGTCTGGATCAAGGAATTGTCCAAATATGGATCTTAAATCTAGGCATTCTGTATGCCTAGGATGTGCTTAGGTCAATCTGGCTCGAAAAATAGATTAGAGTTGAAGATGAAATAGAATACCTGTGAATGTAGGTGTTATATTTGTTTTGTACAGAGAGGTTTTTAATGACTTTATAAATGTAATTTGCCTAAATGATGATCATGATACTTAGAATTATAAACATAGGTGTTTGCACTTATCTCTATGTAATATATGTGTACTATTATATTGGATAGGGCTCTGACATACAAATATATATTTACATAAATATATAAGCATAAATAAATATAAAATTTAAATATAAACTATGTGTACTTGAAAATTAATGTGTTAGTTCTTTTTTCTTCAAATACTTTAATGACACATCTCTGAATTTCAGAAACTGAAGCATAAACACTGAAGGGAAAGTTCATATGCTTTTGTTAGTACTCCAGTTTTCTTTGAAACTTTATTTTTCAGAGAGAGAGAGAGACAGAGAAAGAGTATGAGTGGGGAAGGCAGAGAGAAGAGAGAGAGAGAGAGACAGAGAAAGATAGAGTATGAGTGGGGACGGCAGAGAGAGAGAGAGAGAGACTCAGAATCTGAAGCAAGCTCCAGACTCTGAGCTGTCAGTACAAAGCCCGACACAGGGCCCGAACACACAAATTGCAAGATCATAACCTGAGCTGAAGTCAGATGCTTAACTTTGGTTAGTATTCTAAGTAAAATCACCCTAGAATTTCTTTAGGTGGGCCTACCTAGTAACAAAACAACCAGAAAGTGGAAAGTTGGCCATTTAAATAATGCTTAGGTGGGGTGCCTGGGTGGCTCAGTCAGTTAAGCATCGGACTTCGGCTCAGGTCATGATCTCATGGTTTGTGGGTTCAGGCCCTGAGCCAGGCTCTGTGGTGACAGCTAGCTCAGAGCCTGGAGCCTGCTTGGGATTCTGTATCTCCCTCTCTCTGAACCTCCCCTGCTCACGCTGCCTCTCTCTCTTTCCGAAATAAATAAAAACATTAAAAAAAATAATGCTTAGGAAACTATTTGGCAAAATGGAAATGTTTGAGATATTAATTTATATGCAAGTACAGCATAAAAGTGATACATATACACCTATGTTAAATACTGATAGATGAGCAAGTGCTAGCAAGAAATGTGCACATTTAGAAGAGAGGGTTATAAGATTATGAAAGGTCATGTGTTTAAAAGTATAGGTCATTACTTACAATTCTTGCTATAATTTCAAATGATAAATCAAGACAAATCTGTTGATAATTTCAATCATTATGTTGGAAAATGGACCAAGGACCTAGACTGACTTACAAGTCTAGGCAGTGGATTTAGAAAACAGAGTTGACATGGAAGTTATCTAGCCTGCATACCACCACCCCTCCGCCTGTGTCCATGACAGACATCACTAATCAAACTGGGCCTTCTTTCCTGATCTCCACAGAATTCCCAGAAGCCACTATCAATAACTCAGAATCTTCTCACCAGACGAAACCTCTGTGCTGTCAACAGCCAATAAACAGCTTTCTCTAGCAGGTACTCAATGGAGAAAATCTTCCACAAAAGCACTGAAACGAACAGACAACAGAATTCCATTGGTCTCTGAACCCACAGCTTCATATTCTTTAGGCCAAGATGTGTCGCAAACAGATTCATCAAATTCCTATCTGGGCATAATTAAGCTGAGCAAGATTTTGGCAAGCAGGAGTCTACTTTTGTTTTAAGCATTTTGGAGAAAATGTAAAGAAAATATGGAAAACACAGGCAGGACATGATAAATTCTATACTTCATTTGCTTTGTCTACAAAGCTTCTACTACCTTGGTCAATAATTCATTTAAATAAAATATGCATTTGCAGCTACCATTGGCAGGATATTTAAGGAGCATTTTGAAATTGCTTCCAACGTGGAAATGTCTGCTAATGGACTTGACCTCAATGTTGAGCTTGAGGTCAACCTCTTTTGTTATTGTTGTTTTTAACCTTAAAAACCGCCACAGTGCACAGAACATTTTCCTTCCATCTCTTGAGTTGGTCTGCTGTCCCTGGGCTGAAAACCTCATAGAGGATGACAAGAGGGTTAAAGTCTGTGTCAAAGCCAGGACATACCTTTGAGAAAAACACCTGGATTCGCCCCTGATTAGACCACCTCTGCTCCCACTCATTACCCCACTGCTCCGACAGTGTCCTCCCTGCCCACGTTCTAGCCACGTATCTAGAGATTCTAACCAGCAATAACAAGCACAAAAGCAAGGTCAAAAACCAAATATAGCCAGGGGCGCCTGGGTGACTCAGTCGGTTAATTGTTCGACTTCAGCTCAGGGCATGATCTTGTGGCTCATGAGTTTGAGCTCCACGTTGGGCTCTGTGCAGACAGCTCAGAGCCTGGATCTTGCTTTGGATTCTGTTTCTCCCTCTCTCTCTCTGCCCTTCTCAGCTCACTCTCTGTCTCTCTGTCTCTGTCTCTCTCTCAAAAATAAATGAACATTTAAAAAAAATTAAAAACAAAAATAAATATAGCCAAAACTGAACAACAGCAACTCTTTAAATCCTAATCCTGGCTTCATACCTGTAGATATGTTCCTCACAAGGCCTGAGCAGATGGGCCACTCCGTGTGTTGGATCAACACCTTAACTATCGTTCATGACTCACCATACTTCCTGTCTCCTCTATATTACTTCACAAGATAACAGTTCATTTTTCTTCTCTCTTAAGCTCTCTGCCTCTTGGTGTTCACCTCTGGTAAACACTTTCTCAATTCATTAATCACTAGTATTTAAATTCCTTGAAGGCAGGGAGTATGTTTCAGTAGTTGTTATACTCCCAGCAGAGTACACAATGCAGTACATATAGTAGACACTCACATTCTTGCATATTGATTAAGGAATTATAGGTCTGAGTGATATATGAAAGTTGGAGGGGCCCTATGATGGGTTTTAGGACCCCAGATACATCATGCAGTGTTCTTCTAAATGTTTCTACTCAGATGAAATCAGAACTATGGAAGACTATCAAAGGCAACTTGGGTAGTACATTACTTTTTTTTTTTTTTAAGACGTGTCCAAGTAAACATTTGGCCAGCTAGGTGTGGGAAAGAGAAGGGAATATCTGTGACATGCTGAGATCATAGCACAATTACACGAAGTGAACTACCCCCTTTTTCACCATGTGCTACCTCTCTATTCACCCGGTTCCTATAAATTGTATGTGTGTGTGCATGTGCGTGTGTGCACATACAAGCGCTTGTAAGACTGAGGACAAAGAGAAAACTTAGGTATCAGCCTAAGGAATTTGAACATATTTTCACAGGCAATGAAGAGGCCGTGAAAAGTTTTGAGCTGGAGAATAAGAAGTCCAGACTATACTTTAATACCTTCTTAATGAGGGATGATTTTGCCCCCCTCACTTCAGGGATGTTTGTCAATGTCTGGAGACATAATTTTTGTCACAGAGGCAAGGTCAAAAACCAAATACAGCCAGCACTGAATAACAGAGTGCTGGTGCTACTGGGCTCTAGGAGGTAGAGGCCAAAAGGCTGTTAAGCCTCCTACAATGAGCAGGACAGGCCCTTACCATAAAGAATTATCTGGCTCAAAAGGTCTTTAATGCCATGGTTGAGAAACCTGACTTTAGAGTCATGTTTCACAGAAAGTATTTCATAAACACTGCTTCCCTGAGATGTAACTTGATAAAATGTTTGTTATTTTTACATAAAAGTGGAAAATACTATTTCTAGCATACCTACCTTTTATTCTTTTATTCAAATCATATATATCGAGAACTTGCTATTTAATGGGCATCATATGACTATTCTGGAACTATACCAATGAAAACAGCAAACAAATCATTGCCCCCACAGGACTACATGTTATATTGAAGATTTGTTATGTAAATTAACATGCTAAAGGCTCTGAAAAGTGCTGTCATAAACATTTTACTTTAATCCAGCATTTTCTAATAACATCTGACAACTCTCTTTTCAAAAGCAACATACTTCTTATTAACATTCCTCAAAATTATCATTATTTGAAACAGTTTGAGAAACAGAGCTTTTAGCTGATGAAGTAAATGCCAGTGGACAGGATTATCAGACAGCTTGAAGTCCGGATTCAGGGAGGCCAGCTAGATTATTGTAATAATAATCAAACAATAATGGCAATAGCCTGAAATACAGAATTACTGGTAGAAATGGGAAGAAGATGGATAGAAAAGAAATTTCAGAGGCGAAACAACAGAATCGAACAGGGTGGGTGGCAAAGTAGGAGAATGAATAAAAGATGACTCTGACACTCTTAGTCTAGAAAGATGAATTCTGTTTTCAACATCTTGAGATCAACAATATGCAGGTAGTGAAAAACACAGGCTTAGATATTGGGACTGGAGATTTGGAAACTATAACACAAGCCTTGGCTTTACATTTGACTTTCAAGGGTGATCAAGGAGAGGGTTAGAGGCCAGCAAAGCATGGTCAGGACTCTGAGAGGCCACGCCATTGAGGGAGTGGGGGACTAAAAAGAGAAATCGTTAAGGAGGTGAAGAAATCCAGACAAAGGAAGAGACCCAGGGAATGCTAAGATATTGGAGTCAACAATCCTTCCAATGGATTCTTGACCTTAGTTCAACAAAGATGACACAAAAGGAGTAGGGCTCACATCTTTGATACTGTCAATGCTACAAAGAGGACCCTTTCTAGGGCCTGTCCTCATATAGTATATGACCCAGTCCTCCACGGTTCACCAAGGTGTCTGTCTAGGTCTTGGTCTTTGGGCCTCAGCATGCATGGCCGCAAGTCTGTCATAGGCCCAGAATAAATAAATGCACATCCAGGCAATTAGAGCAGCCTTCCCCACGGTAGTACCCTGTTCTTGGCCATTCTTGTTTCACTCTGGTGGTCTTCACTGTCTACCTTTTGAACCTTCCGTTTTTCCCTAGTCAGTTCCCCTCAAAAGGGACTCTGTCTGGTTTATCTTCTCAGCCTAAGCCTAGGGGGAAAAAATTAAGCACAACTGTTAGCTTTGGCAGCCCTCAAAAAGGTTATAATTATCTAGGGCTTGCTGGAACTCTCAAAGCTTCTAATTTGATTTTTTTTTAAGTCTTGGTAATTCTCTTCACCACTTAGGTCCTGAGTCACACCCACTCTTCTCTTAAATTACGTTGTTGTTGCTACTGCTTTTTTAAAATATCAAATCTAAATTTATCTTTGACAATGTAGGGACTCCAATGATCTCATCTATAAAATGGAGATTGGGTTTGATGCTAGTACCTACTGCTGAGTGCTGTGGAAAGGATCAAATGAAATAATGTATGAGAGACTGCTTTGCAAACATTATTATCATTCTCTTCTTATCTTTAGTGGGATCAATTTCACACTATTTAGAGCCACATAATTTTGCAATGGGAAGGACTTCAGAAAGTTCACGATTCACTTAGTACAACAGACCCATGATCCAGCAACCTTGATTCCTGGGTTCAGTCCCACTTTACCAAATTTGTTCCAATTACGTTTATATTTACAAACAGAGATCACTGCTGTAGGTACTGACTTGCTCCTCAATAGGCAGGAACTTCTAGGTGTCTACAAACTAGTCCTGCATTTGTTGGAAACTTAGAAAGGATATTTTCCTTCCTCTTGATCTATGAATTTGCGATCTTCTCAAGTGCAAAGGTAGCTTGCTTGCTCATTTGTACCATGAGCATGGTGACAATACCTATCTCACTGGGTCACTGGGAAGATCAGAAAGATTCTTTGGCAAACACAGCACAATTTCTTCCCAGTACATTCTATATTTTGTAATATCAATGATTATCATTATATTAAAAAATATATTCAACCATAGGCCCTCCTCTCCAGCTATCTGCTCAAACATAATACAAAAATGTAATTTTATTTTTTTATCAGACATATTACCTTTTCCCTTATTCCTACAAAGCTGCAATTCCTCCCAAACTCAGTCCCTGTCATTACACACTAGACTTGACTTTATACACAGATATACATACAATTAACTCACGCCTGGCCCAAAGCATGTCTCCCCATCTTGCTCTAAGTGTGGCACAGGTCTTGGGTAATGGGGTCTGAACATTTTGGTCATTAATATGTAACTTTTCCAAATAGCTTGTTTCTGGTTAAAATGTATTTCTCTTCTCTGTACTTTCAGCAGTGTACTGGGGCCCATCATGGAAAGGGCAATGTTTTAGAAAATGACATATGCCAAAGGCAACTTCAATATTGAAATGGGGACCTATATTTGCCCACTAATTTTTTCAGTATCAGCACATAAGACGCTTAGTAACAGTTTTATTTAGGAATTGTCTCTGTAAGAACTAGAAACATATTTTATACTTTCAGAAAGATTAGCCATTGAAAAACGCAGGGGGTGTATTCAAGAGAAGAATTTCCATGTGTTGTAAATGCTCTCTCGAGGTTTGAGAAAGATTCCTCTTGGATTTAGTTTTTATACAAAGGATATATAGCCAAAGACCTTGAATGTACCTTACAGAAAAGTCAAATGTTAAATTTTTAAAAAAAGGAAGTAACAATGGATAAAATACTGAAATATGTCATTGCAAGACAGTCAACCACGCAATTCTGATGTGGTTTTTCAAAATAAGAAAAAGGATTTAAGATTATAAAATATCATTTCTGTATTCTCCAGGTATCCTCTGAATTATGAATGGTAAGCTCAGTACTAAAATCAAGTTTATTTCTCTATTTAATGAGTAAGTCACCTGTTATATATTGATGTCATTTTATAACTCAGGGATAATGGTTTTTATGATTTGCATATTTGAATGGTTAGACAAACCATGATATAATACAATGGATGACTGCCTATTTTAAAGGATATGAAGGTGGAAAGTAGACTGCAATAAAATTGTATCCAGTTGTGGAAGCAAAATACAATACACAAGTACTAAATACATGGTCCAAAATATATTCACATTACTAAGGACTAGAAGATGATACAGGAAATGTTTTGCATTTGACTTTTGTAATTCTTTTTATAGATCACTGCTTAACTGCACAATTTATAAGTGAAAAACAATTTGTAATCATTGCATAAAATTGAAAAATCATAGGTTTTAAAGGAAGCTTCAAGGTCAGCCAATCAAATATTCCCTTATCTACCTCAAGTCATTGTCCATCAACTTTAATACCTTAAATGATACAGGTGATAATTGCACATAAGCACTGAGACACACACACACAACACGGAAAAAATAACTCAGACCCCATAACTGGAGAAAGAAACTTGATATGCTGCTCTCAGGAAGAAATAGATACAGGTCCCTTTGAGGAAAAATACAGAGAAAAGAATCTCTAAAATCATGGACACTGAATAGCTGTAGGAATTTATTTAAGAGAAAAGATCAAAGAAAAGATAGGTAATAGGCACATTTGCCTAAATAATGACTAAGGAGTTGCTGTCTACAGATATTTAAAGATCTTAATAAAAGATGGAAATTATAGAGATGACTTGAAGGGTATAATTAAAAATAATGGGATTAAATTGAGAAAGGAGAAATGTACCTGGAATAGAAAAGGCACCCAATTTTCAATGGATGAAATCTATTAGACTGGGGAGCACCTTTCTAAGGGAGGCACCAAAATCTTTCAATGCTCAGCACATGGTGGTATCATACAGCTCAAAGCCCTGAAAACAGAAGCACTGCCCAGGTCCAAGGGTGGACAAAGTGGTATGCAACACATTTTTGCTCTCCTTTTTCTCTGATTCTTTCTTGGGTAATTTCATTTGCCCACAATGATGATGGCTATCTTTTTTTCATTGTTTTTTTTTTTTCTAACTACAATTTATTGTCAAGTTAGCTGACATACTGATATATACAGTATGCTCTTGGTTTTGGGAGTAGATTCCCATGATTCATCGCTTACATACAACACCCAGTGCTCATCACAACAAGTACCCTCCTCAATGCCCATCAGCCATTTCCCCTCCTTCCCAGTCCCCCCCCCAATATCAACCCTCAGTTTGTTCTCTGCATTTAAGAGTCTCTTGGGGTGCCCGGGTGGCTTAGTAGGTTGAGCGTCTGACCTCAGCTCAAGTCATGATCTCATGGTTCGTGGTTTGAGCCCCACATAAGGCTCTGTGCTGACAGCTTGGAGCCTGGAGCCTGCTTCAGATTCTGTGTCTCCATCTCTCTCTGCCTCTCCCCTGCTCATGCTCTGGCTCTCAAAAATAAATAAATGTTTAAAAATTTAAGACTCTATTATGGTTTGCTTCCTTCTGTGTTTGAAACTATTTTCCGTCTTTTCTTCCCCCATGGTCTTCTGTAAAGTTTCTCAAATTTCACATATGAGTGAAAATATATGATATCTGTCTTTCTCTAACTGACTTATTTAACTCAGCATAATACCTTTCAGTTCCATCCACATTGTTGCAAATGGCCAGATTTCATTCTTTCTCATTGCCAAGTAGTATTCCATTGTATATATAAACTTCTTTATACATCTGTATTGTATATACATCTTCTTTATCCATTCGCCAGTTGATGGACATTTGGCTTCTGTAATTTGGCTACTGTTGAAAGTGCTGCTATAAACATTGGGGTACACGTGCCCCTATGAATCAGCACTCCTGTATCCTTTAAATAAATTCCTAGTAGTGCTATTGCTGGGTGGCAGGGTAATTTTGTTTTTAGGTTTTGAGGAACCTCCACACTGTTATCCGGAGTGGCTGCACCAGTTTGCATTCCTACCAAAAGTGATAATGGCTATCTTTTTATCTTGGCTTTCATTTCTCAATCTGGCAAGTGCTAACACCCTTATATGAACAAACAAGAGAAAACAGGAGTTAAGAAATTGTAGAAATCAAAAGGTAATTTAACTAAAGCTTTTGGTTTTCAGTAAATCTGATTGGTATCTACTGTGCTTTGGGGCCATGCCATCTAAAAAAAGGATAGATCTTTGCCATATAAGCTATATTTACATATTGTTATTGTTAAATTATTAATAGAAGCACATAGAAATAATCCAACAAGTCCACAAAGGTACAAAATTAAAGGTATGTTTCTTCCAAACCCTCCCTTTCCTCAGAGGCAAACACATTTGTTGTACCATTTATAGTTTTAGACTGTCTGTGGTTGACTCAATAAATCTAAATAATTTGCTTATAGGGATGCCTGGATGGTTCAGTCAGTTAAGCATCTGACACTGGATTTCGGCTCAGATAATGATCTCACAGCTTGTGAGTTCAAGCCTCACATCGGGCTCTGCGCTGACAGAGTGGGGCCTGCTTGGGATTCTCTCTCTCCCTGTCTCTTTGCCTCTCCTCTGCTCATGAGCACATGCATACTCTCTCTCTCAAATAAACTTAAAACAAATTTGCTTGTATCTATATTTTTTTATAAAAATTAAACAGAAGGGCAATGGCTACTAAGTATCCTCCATATCCATTCTCCTCTACAGTAAAAGCATTTTTTAGCTGGGTACACATCTGTCCCATTAAAGACAGATGTTCCAGTTTTTCTTACAGATAGGTGTGGTGGTCAAGTGACTAGCTCTGTGATTAACAGGATGTGAGAAGAAAGGAGTAAATATTTCCATGGCATACCCTTAAAATGAAGACATCAGTTTTCCCCCTCTGGTTTTCCTTAATTCAAGGCCTGGAATGAAGTTCTGAAGATTGAGCTAAAGCACCCACATGGATAGCAAGATGAAGGCCGTGTGTTGAGGATAGCATAACAACGTAGTAAGGAGAAACTAGATCCCAAATCCTGTCAAACCAACATACCAGCCAGGACCAACCACTTAAACTATTACATGAGAGATGAGAAAACATTATGTTGGCATTTCTTTTATCTGCATAGTTTATATACTGGACAATAAAAAGTACCTTTTTTGTATCAGCTATGAAAGGGGGGAGATTTCACTCACTCCAACTACTACCTGACACTCTTCCTCTTCTAATTTTCGTAAATTATATATTATGAGTTGTTCTCCTTCCTGACATTATAACAAATAACATATTTAATAAGTGTTTCTTGATCCTTCAACTCTAGATAGTGTCCCTTGATTCCCCACTGTATATCTTAACATCTTTATGCTTCCACTACTCACTCTCTTACTGTTAAATCATATTATATTTACAGTCTTTTTCAATTATAATTCAGTCTTCTGTGCTTTGTTTATAGATTTATTCTAAAAACTGAAAAGCAAGAAAACTATAGACCAATAGCTTTTATGAACATAGATACAAATATCCTCAAAACAATATTAGCAAATTGAACCCAATGGAGTATAAACAAGATTATACAACACAATTGAGATTTATCCAAAATATTAAAGGTTCGTACAATATTCAAATATCAAATCATGTAATCCATCATATCAACAGGCTAAAGTCACGTGATTATATCAATAAATGATAACAAAGCATTAGATACATTCCAACACACATTTATGATTAAAAAAAATAAAAAATCTTGTCAGTAACTAGGAATAGAGGGGCAACTTCCTCAACTTGATAAAGCCAACACTCCTTTTCAACATCCTAGTAAGTCCTAGATAATACAAAAAGGAAAAAAGGTACTCAGATTGGAAAAGAAGAAATAAAACTATCATTGTTGAGAGATGACATGATTGTCTACTGCAGAAAATTCTCAAGAATCAACAAAAAGACTCCTGGAACTAAGAAGCAATTACAGCAAAATTGCAGGATACAAGGTTAAACACTTGACAAAAGTCAATCACTTTCCTATACACCAGCAATGAAAAAGTGGGATTTGAAGTTAAAAACATTGTGTACAGGGGCGCCTGGGTGGCTTAGTCGGTTAAGTGTCCGACTTTCGCTTAGGTCATGATCTTGCGGTTTGTGGGTTCGAGCCCCGCGTCGGACTCTGGGCTGACTGCCAGCTCAGAGCCTGGAGCCTGTTTCAGTCTGTGACTCCCTCTCTCTCTGACCCTCCCCTGTTCATGCTGTCTCTCTCTCTCTCCTAGAAATAAATTAAAAAAAAAAAAAACCACTGTGTACATTAACACCACCCAAAATGAAATATGTGGGTATAAATCTCACATTATGTACAAGATCTATATGATGGAAACCAAAAAACTGATTAATAAAATTAAAGAACTAAATAAATGGAGAGATATTACATGTTTATGGATAGGGAGACTCAATAATGTCAAGATGTCGGTTCTTCCCAAGTTGATTGATAGGCTCAATACAATCCTATTCAAAAATCCCAGGAAGTTATTTTGTGGATATCTACAAATTGATTCTGACATTTATATGAAGATGCCAAAGATTCAGAATAGCCAATGAAATAGTGAAGAACAACGAAGTTGGAAGACTGACACTATCTGATTTCAAGACTTACTATAAAGCTACAATACTAAAGACAGTGTGGTATTAGCAAAAAGATAAATAGGTAAATGTAACAGGATAGAGAGCCCAGAAATAGACCCACATAAATATACTTAACTGATCTTTGATAAAGGAGCAAAGGCAATACAATGGAATATGGACCTTCAAACAAATAGTGCTGGAAAAGTGAACATCCACATTAAAAAAGAAATCTATAGATTTTATTATATATATAAAATATATAGACTTTACACCCTTCATGAAAATTAACTCAAAATGGATCAGAGGCCTAAATGTAAAATGTAAAACTACAAAACTCTTAGAAGATAAAGGAGAACAAGGTACATGAGCTTGGGTATGGTGATGACTTTTCAGATACAACACCAAAGGCACAATCCATGAAAGAAATAATTGATAAAACTGGACTTCATTAAAACAACTTATGCTTTGTTTATTCTCTTGACACTATCAAGAGAATAAGATAGCAAAAGATGTCTCTAATAAAGGACTGTGATACAAAATATACAAACAACTCTTAAAACTCAACAATAAGGAAACAAAAAAACCCAGTTAGAAAATGGGCCAAGGACTCTAACAGACACCTCCAAAGAAGATATACAGATGGCTAATAGGCATATGGGAAGATGTTTCATGTCACAGGTCATGAGAAAGATGCAAATTAAAACAACAATGAAATACCACTCCTTATCTATTAGAATGTACAAAATCTGAAACAGTGACAACACCAAATGCTGGTGAGGATACAGAGCAATATTTATTCACTGGTGGTTGGAGTGGAAAGTGACAGAGCCACTTTTGAACACATTTCAGCCATTTCTTATAAAACTAAATATACGCTCACCATAGGATCCAACAATCACGCTCCTTGGTATTTATCCACATGAAATGAAAACTTACGTTCAAATGTAAATCTGTACAGAGATGTTTACAGCACCTTTATTCATCACTGCCACAACTCAGAAACAACCTAGATGTCCTTCAGTAGGTGGATGGAAAAACAAACTGGTACATCCAGACAAAAGAATATTATGCAGTGCCAAAAAGACATGAGCTACCAAACCATGAAAAGTAATGGAGGCAGGTTAAGTGCCTATTACTGTGTGAAAGAGAACAATCCGAAAAGGCTCCATGCTGTATGATTTCAACTATATGACATTTTGGAAAAGATGAAAGTATGGATACAATGAAAATAACATTTTTATTTTATTTATTTTACTATTTTTCTGTCAGGAGTTTCACAATTCGTGGATTCAAGCACGTCATTGGGTTCCATGCTGACAGTGCAGAGCCTGCTAGGGATTCTGTTTCTCTCCCTCTCTCTGGCCCTCCCCCAACTCTCTCCCTTTCCCTTTCTCTCAAAATAAATAAATAAACTTAAAAAAAATAATTAACTTTAAATAATGGAATTTAGGTGACTGTCATGGGTCAATGTAGGTTCATCAATGGTAACATACATACCACATTGGGAGAAGATGTTGATAATGAGGAGGCTATACATGTGTGAGGGCAGGGGGTATGTGGGAAAAATCTGTACCTTCCCCTCAATTTTGCTGTGAACTGAAACTGCTCTAAAAAATTAAGTCTTAAAAAACCCCTGAAAATCAATATATAATAAGATCATGTAAATATTATTAGCTGTACAACCAGGCTCAGACCCACAGAAAGATAGATGGGATCCTCCATCACTAAAATACCTAAAGTTCTGGCACATTTTCAAGTTATTTCATTATGTTTTGTTTGTTGGCCATGACTCTTGTGTATATAATTTTATTCTTCCTGAAATTGCTAGAGGTCTTTCTCTATCTTATTTGTAAAATGAATATACACCTTCTTCACCATGAAATATCATTGAGTATCACAGTCATACTATTTGTTGAATGTAATAAAATGCTTCAGGTCATGTCAGAGATTGCCAGCTGCATATTCCAAAATTCATCCTCTCCCTGGTTGTAACTGAAAACAATCTCCCTTGCAGCTCAGTTTGTCCAATGGCATTTCAGTAAAAGTTGTTGAGTGGGGCTTCCAAGAACTGATTTAATTGTGAGGTACTTTTTTCCCCCCTGTCCCCTGCTTCCCTGCGTTAGCCTAGAATTCCCAATGTGATGGCTAGAAGCTCAACAGTCACTTGGGAACTGTGAATTTGCATTGTCCGTACAATGCCAGCAACGAATTACCTCAGCGTTACCATAATATGAGAAAACACACATTTCTGTGTTTCAGTCATTCCACTCAGGACTGTCACCAACAGCCAGACACAATTTCCAACCACTATAGTGGGACTACTACTGTCCTCATCCTGGGAGTTACTTCTATTGTATTCCTTAGTTTCATATATCTTTGATCCTGTTTCTTCTCTTTTCATTTTATTGGTACATAACCACAAGGACTTTCTAATCTTTTTTAAGGAAAATAATTCAGGACTAAAACTTTGCAGTTTTTTTTAAACGTTGTTCTCATTCTTGTTAATTTGGCTGTCTAGTGACTTCTAAATCCAAAATCATCAGCCCTGTGAATGTTAAGGCACTGTCCACTGTCTTCCAGAATCTTACGTCAGTACCCAGAAGTCTATGCCTATCTTTTTATCATTCCTTTATAGATAATCTACTGTGTTGACTTTGTCTCTTTTCAAGTTACCTTTAAATCTTCTCTTAATAACAACATCTTGTGAGAATTTGTGTAGGTATTTATTTCATTTCATCCATCATGTTCAGCACTCCGTGGGACCTTTCTATCTGGAGAGCTTCAACTTTCTCCATCTTTCTCTAGGAAATTTCCTCTTATTTCTTTGCTACTTTCCCCCACCTTCTTTGTTCTTTCTGGAACTTGTAATTAGATGGTTGGTTGTTTTTGGAGATTGGTCCTTAATGTTTTCTAACTTTCCTATCATACATTTTACTTCATCTGTTTTTCCTCTGTGTTCTGAAAGCATTTGTCAAACCTTTTTTTTCAACCCTTATATTGAATTTCTTGATAATCTTAATTTTCCCAAATTCTTCCTTGTCTCTGATTGTTCTTTTAACCTAGAAGACTGTTCTTATTTTACAGATGCATGTCTTATCATAGCTCTCTGAAAGATTAGATTAGCTTTAACTTTTTAAGTTCTTGTCCCTAGAAAACACATGCTTCTTCTGGAATCAGATGTTTGGTCACCTTAGTCCCTCTCTTCTGTTAGTTTTCCTAAAATTTGGGGGGATTCTTGCTTTTCTGTTCATAATTTACTACCTGACTAAATTAGATAGCTGATAATTCCTCCACTGTTATGCATAATTGTCCCTATTATGAATGAATAGACCAAATTACAAGTCTTTCTACAAGTAGTTCTTTAATCAAAATCCTTGATTTATATTCCTTTTGTCATTTATACTCTCTACCTGCTGATTATGGAGAATTGCACTGGGAAGGTGAGTCTTCTCCTTTACTGGACACTTCTTTTGTGAGTGCTCTGCACTTTGGTTCACTCTGCTCAGGATCATCTGTTAGTATGATTCTCTGACCTTTCCATTATCCCAAATTTCAAGGCAGTCTTTGTCCACTAATTCTTCATAGCCATCCAAATATCTACCATCTTTCCATTACTTTTTTTTCTTTTCCATTCTTTTGCTTTTAAAATGTCATTTCAGGGGTGCCTGGGTGACTCAGTGGGTTAAGTGTCCAACTTTGGCTCAGGTCATGATCTCGCGGTCCGTGAATTCGAGCCCCACATCGGGCTCTGTGCTGACAGCTCGGAGCCTAGAGCCTGTTTCACATTCCGTCTCTCTCTCTCTCTCTTTCTCTCTGTCTCTCTCTGTCTCTGCCCCTTCCCTGCTCACACTCTGTCTCTCAAAAATGAATAAATGTTAAAATAAAATAAAACGTCATTTCAATAGGTTTGAGAGAGAAAGAAGGGATAAAAGTCTTCCATCTGAAATCAGAAACCAGAGATCTTGGCTTTTAGGAAGTCTTACTATATTATATTGTCATACCCAGTTACATAATGTATTATCTTCAAATACATGAGAAAGCATTTTTGAAGGATAAACTTGTTTTAAGAAAAATCAATTGTCATAAGAAGCTCTTTCATTAATAGATGAGAATATTAAACATTGATATCTTTGTATCACATGATATATTTTTTGTTTTATATTCTATTGTTTAAATATTTCATTCTCACATCAATCTTTTGAAATAACTTTCCGAGAGAAAACAACAAATTCTCTACATAGCAGCCCACACAAAATCTCCAAAACAGTAGCACAAGCTAAAAGTCAGACCAAAAAGTAAAATTGACAGAGGCATTTTCCCTAACATTTACCTCATTAACTCTCAGCTTCATTGAGGAATAAATCAATCTGGAAACCTCAGTGAGGAGCTATTAAAGCTGCTTCCCTAGACACATTAATTGGTAAGGTTAGACCTCTGAACTGAAATGTCAAGTAGAAAAAAGGAATTTTTAAAATGTAACTACCATATATTTGGTGAAGGAGGGGACAGGCAATTTGTTTTCTGCGTTTCCTAGACTTCAGTAAGACAAGGGAGTAAAACTCGCCCATTGTTCTACACTTGAAATACAGAATTCCCTCAAATGACAGGTGATTTTTTTAAAACCCTGGTTAAACTCAGTGAAATGCCCATGTGTGCTTTTATGATGCTGTATATACCACCTTTACCTTGAGTGATGATTCTAATACCTTGTATAGGTTAAGATTAGTTCCTGGCCTAAAAGCCAATTATCTGGAGAATGATGCTTTAATAATGTGCATATTAAGAAGAAAGCAACACATCAAATCCCATAAATCATCCAAAATTACCAAAATATGACTTCTACTTTAAAGTGCTTAGTGGAGGACGGAAGATGGATCTCTGAAAATGTCACAGTTCAGGTGAATATAGTTAAATTCTAAGAATAGTAAGAGTGATACTGAAGCACTTGGAAAGTACAGGGAAAAAGCTGAAATATGAACATCTCAAAGAGTAATTTTAAGAACATCTTGGGTGTGCTACAAGCATTCCATTCTTCTTTAACAAATGGGGAGGGAGCCTAAAAATTAGCCACATTAACCTTTGCTGCAAGCAACCTTAATTGCTTTGATTTGTATCTCATTGTGATATTTCCTGGCTCTGGGTGATGGTTTTAAAATCTTAACACATTGGTATACCTATAGGAAGAGGATATTGTTTTGAGTCATCTTCTTTCTCATAAATGTGTAGCAATTACCAGTAAAGTGAATCAATTCATCACGCTCTTACATTTAATTAATTAGACACTATAGGAAGACTACAGATTCATTTCCGTTATTGAAAGAAAATCTAATTTTATCTGATATATTCCAATCATATTCTCTTTGGAGGTCTGCTAAGTAATGCCTAGTGAGACAGCAATTATCCTTAATGTTAACAGCCAAAACACTTCCAATAGCCACTCAAGGTAGTAATGCATCAACATACATGGTATGTAGAAATTTTCTTGCTAAAGATTATTATAGCTTCATTAATCACCCACTATGTAAATAAGGTTGATGAGAAAAAGCAAAGGGGGACTTATTTAGCCTAGGCAAACAGCTCTGTGAGAAGGCAACAAGTATTAAATATCAGCTCTCAGGTAGAAGAAAGGATCCCACTTGCAGAATCACATTCTCCTTTCACTGCACATGAAACAAAATGCAGTGTTTTGAAACCTAAGAAATTTAGGTGAGATGTAATTCAATTCCACTGGTATTTAGTAAGATCTACGTAGGATAGAGAAGATAACCCTATCATCGAGGTGCTTTGTAGTTTAAGTGTGGAAGAAAAGAACAAAACACCATCGACACAGTTAACACAGTTAAGTAACAAATGAAGGGTGCGTGTGTGTATGTGCGTGTGCACGTATCTGTGTCTATTTACTAAGGGGTTGTCAGAAAAAGATAACAGTCAGCTGGGCATACTGAATGAATAGAATTTATACTAGCAAAGAGGAAGAAAATAAACAATCCAGAAAGAATGATCGTAACTAAGAGAAAAGGTAGAGAGGTACCATTGATACCAACCTAAGTGGGTTGTTCTTGGGGTGTGATGGAAAACTTGAGATTTGTAATAAATCTCCCTATAATTACTAAGGATCTTTATCATATATGGAAAAATGAGATCACGTACGTGAATATCTTATTACTAGAATTATTGTGCCTACTTGGTAGATGAGGAAAAGGCATTTCAGAGAAGATAAACTGCTTGGCTAAGGCCTCATGGTTAGAAGTGGCAAAACTAAGACTCAAATTCACTCTTCTCTAATAGGATATGACCTTCTAATGGAAGCTTCGGAAGCTGGGGAGAGGAATTTGACTCTACAATCATGGATGTCTTGCCACAAATAGATGAATAGGTAGGAAAATGAAAATCTTACTGATAACAGTAATTGCATCTCCTCTCCTTGCCTGAAAATATTTAAGCATTAGCCAACTGTCTTAATTGACTTAACTTTTGGAAGTCAGATTACTGAAAATTACTCCTTTAGGGAACTGAACTTGTCATCTTTTCACTAACATGTTACTTTACTTCATTCAATCCAATGAAATCCATAATACAGCTATCTTGTTGGTCATTCAGATACCCAGGATCACTCTTATATTCCCTTTTCTTTGCCCAACTCTCACTGTCCACCACACCATAGTTCACACGTATCTTTCTATCTTCAGACCTCTAGCTTGTACAGTAGTAGAGCCTCTTACAAATGTGTGTCAGGAATATTCTACTGGTTCCTAGTTCTTTTTCACTTCGTGTATCTTCTCCTCTGCTGTTACATAGATAATGGGAAGAAAAGCTTCCTTACAAAATCATTAAATCCTCTAATTGCTGCTGGGTTATATTAAATAATAGTAATGATGATAATAATAGAATCGTAGAACTCAGCACTACTTTTAAGTTTCCAATGGAGAAACAGTTTCTGATGGTGGTTAATGGCATGGTTCTAGAGTTAAAATACCTGTGATGAAACCTTGGCACTATCATTTACTAGGTATATAATCTTGGGAAAGTTACTTGAGCCTTCTGAAACACATCTCCATCATTAGTGAAATTAAAGTATTAATATTTTACATGCTGGGCTGCTGAGTGGATTAACTGAGATCATAAAGATAGAGCACCTACCCTAAAGTTATTGTATTAAACTTTCAAAGGACACCCAGAATTGAATCTGATCCTCCCAAAGCTATGAAATAGGCTGCTTATCATTGCCATATCAGCTTGACAGATGAAGAACACAAAAGGAGGAGGTGCTTAAAGTCTGGCCAAAAGTCATTTGGAAAGCCTTTGGTAATGAGACAGTACTAAAAAGTCGTCTTTTGTGTAAAAACTCTGAGATGTCTGAACAGGGCACAAGAGGTAAACTGTAAAGAGCTGCACACAAAGAAGGATTTATCAGCGTTTTGAGGGTGGCTATCCTCACTGGACACTGAGTATACGCCATGTAGTGTCTCAAGTGATTGACAAGCATATATCAGTCAATCCTCTCAACAACTCTAGCTTTGGGACTTACTCTCCCCATTCAATGGACGAGAAACTGAGGTTTGGAAATGCTGAGTAATTTTGGCCAATGGCACACAGCTTACTTGGCAGAGGGGAGACTTGAACCCAGGACCGTCTTGGCTATTAACCACTAACACATAGCAAAGAAGGAAGTTGTTTTTTTTTTTTTAATGTTTTATTTATTTCCAGGAGAGAGAGCAGCGTGAGCAGGGAGGGTCAGAGAGTCACAGACTGAAAAAGGCTCCAGGCTCTGAGCTGGCAGTCAGCACAGAGCCCGACGCGGGGCTCGAACCCACGAACGGCGAGATCATGACCTAAGCGAAAGTCGGACGCTTAACCGACTAAGCCACCCAGGCGCCCCGAAGGAAGTATTTTTTACACTCTGTGTTGCCGTATGCTTGGAACATACAGAACTGTTTTTTCAAAGGTGCTTCTACTTGGTGACACAAATAATCCAAGATAAGAATATACTAATAAACTGTAGCTATAAACATTTATGAAGATGCCCTTGGAAGTTGTTTATATCCAAAGTACTCTCCTATAAGAAGGCAGAGCCCCACAAGTCAAAATTTCTTCATCCCTCATTTGTTCCTGAACACGTGGACAAAAGACAAACTAATAAGACGTTGTCCACATACCAGCGTTACATATTTATACAATTTCAGATGGATAATTATTTGTTCAAATGATGGTGTTTCACCCCAAGGCAAAAGCATTAAGGACTCATTTGCTCTTCTCCAAAATTCCCTTAACATGTGAACAAAGATTTCTCCAAATACAGCGTTCCCCCCACCCCATGCTACTGTTATAATGTTAGAAACCCACATAAAGAGGTACACTCTTCATAGTCCTGAAGTACTCTTATTAGGACAAAGAACCTTAATTAAAATGGTACCAATTTAACTGTCCCTTCACACTGGGAAAGGGAACATGGCATAAGTAGTTTATTCCTTAAATATCTGTGCTTGTATGACTTTATAATAGTTGTTTCTTTACTAAAAGTTCCTACATTCTTGGATAAAACCCTGCAAAATAAGGTACTACTCGCTACCAGAAGTCCCAAGTGACTTGGATAAATAACCCCAGTTCAGTTGGTGTCTGTTTCCCCACAATGTCACTATGAAGAATTACGAACATGAGGCAGGGAGGCAATTTATCGCCAAACTGTATCCATACACATACTAGGACTTGGTTTCCTCAGTGAGGACTTATGTGCCCTCAGACTCTTTGTGTAACTTGGCAAAACCACCAAAAACAAGCCCCAGATTGCCCTCACATTAGCTCAATCCTTGGAAAACCACTTATGTGGCCATAGTCTCCCATGAACAACTTCAAGTAAGGCCACATTTTCCCCAAGAACATTCTTGTTCAGATGGAAAGACACCCTAAATACGGATATAAGTATCCAATATCAGTAAACCCTCGGCCAACTAATCCCAAACAAGGGCTTCTCTGTTCACAATCAGTCTCCACCTACACAGAGAAGTATTTACAACTGAAGAAATGCTTGTCCTCAAAACAGGACAAGAAGTATGGCCAGGGAACTATGTATGAGAAAGTATTTTATTTCTTAAATTTGCCTGCAAATACAGGCAAAGAAGCTTAGGAGTTATTGGCTTCTAGCTTGTCAGTGAATGCTGGGTCAGCAAAGTCCCAATTTGGATTTACTCATTCTTAAATTGTCCCTGAACACACGGAAAAATATTAACTAGTAAGAGTTTTCTTGAAAGGAGGAGGTGTGCAAACTATCCTTGTATTCTCAGGTAATGAGTCCTCAGTAAAAAGCCATCTGTCCCCCTAAAATCCCTGTATTTAGTCAACTGCCAAAGAGTTCATTTTTCACAAAAGATGACAATAAGGTCCAGAGTAAAACTCATATAGATACATGTATCCAAAGTAACCTTGTGTCGATCAACAAACATCTACACATTTATTTTCCCTTTGGGCCCAAATGCCACTTTTGTCCCCCACAGTTGCAAGGCACCTACAGAGCCTGTTTCAATCCTTTGAAGTCAGATGTTTGCTCCTAAAGCCAGTGTACAGGATTAAGATCATCCTCTAAAACGTTTAAGATAAAATCTGCCTTCGGGCACCTGGGTGGCTCAGTGGGTTAAGCAATGGACTCTTGGTTTCAGCTCAGGTCATGATCTCACAGTTTGTGAGACTGAGCCCCATGTCTGCTGGGATTCCCTCTCTCCCTCTCTCTACCCCATCCAGCTCATGTGAGTGCCCATGTGTGCGCACCCCCACCCTCTATCAAAAGAAACAAATATTTTTAAAAATCTGCCTTCAGGAGATTACCATTAGTAAAACCTCCTCATTTGACTGATATAATTTGAGTCTCTTGAGAAACTAGAGCCTACCCTACTAGCTCCTCCAAAAAAACTTTCTACAGTGTACCCACAGAATATGCAATGATGAAGAAGGCCATCTCCTTAAACCCAAATCAGAAGTCATCCAGATTAATAGAAGGCCTGACATCAACGAATTTAAAGTGCCTCCCTCCAACAGTCCCACTCCAATGAGCAAACCAATTACCGAACAACGAAAGATATGAATCATTGCTGCAAAACTCTGTCTAGGTGCAACTAGGCTGCTTTACGTCCAAAGCAAACACCTGCCCGGGAATAAGTGGAATAAAATGGTAGCAAAGGCCCACCAACACCTCCAAATTATGATTGGCGAATACTGGAGCTGCACATAAGATGAGGCACAACTGG
Source organism: Proteles cristata cristata (assembly GCA_017311185.1). Lineage (NCBI taxonomy): Eukaryota > Metazoa > Chordata > Mammalia > Carnivora > Hyaenidae > Proteles > Proteles cristata. The sequence continues at coordinate 3,343,132 of JAESUZ010000148.1, read as the reverse complement.
TGCACGGTAAACCTTCAACCTAGAAGCATCTCCGAATGTGTGTCTGGACTGGTGTTGAGAGGAGCCAGCCATTAAACTCACATCTTGGAATCCATGCGAGGGCGTCACAATGAAGCCAGGGGTGCTGTCACGGTTGGCTTTTATTATTTAAAAAAATTTTTTTTTTACAAATAGTTGATTGTCAAGTTAGTTTCCATCTAACACCCAGCGCTCATCCCCACAAATGCCCTCCTCCATGCACATCTCCCCCCTCCCCCCCACATCCATCAGTCTTCAGTTTGTTCTCAGCATTCAAGAGTCTCTCATGATTTGCCTCCCTCCCTCTCCCCCACCATTTCCCCCCTTCTTCTCCCCCATGGTCCTCCGTTAAGTTCCTCCTAATCCTCCTATACGTACAAAGATGTGATATTTGTCCTTCTCTGCCTGACTTATTTCGCTCAGCATAACACACTCAAGGTCCATCCATGTTGCTACACATAGCCAGATTTCTTTGTTTCTCATTGCCATGTACTATTCCATCGTATAGATAAACCACATCTTCTTGATCCATTCGTCCGTTGATGGACACTTAGGCTCTTTCCATGTTTTAGCTATTGTTGAGAGTGCTGCTATGAACATTGGGGTACGTGTGCTCCTATGCATCAGCACTTCTGTATCCCTTGGGTAAATTCCTAGCAGTGCTATTGCTGGGTCATAGGGGAGTTCTACTGTTAGTTTCCTGAGGAAGCTCCACACTGTTTTCCAGAGGGGCTGTACCAGTTGACATTCCCACCAACAGTGTCGGAGGGTGCCCGTTTCTCCACATCCTCGCCAGCATCTAGAGTTCTCTGATTTGCTCATTTTAGCCACTCTGACTGGCGTGAGGTGGTATCTCAGTGTGGTTTTGATTTGTATTTCCCTGATGAGGAGGGATGCTGAGCATTGTTTCATGTGTCTGTTGGCCATCTGGATGTCCTCTTTGGAGAAGTGTCTGTTCATATTTTCTGCCCATTTCTTCACTAGGTTGTTTGTTTTTGGGTGTGGAGTTTGGTGAGTTCCTTATAGATTTTGGATATTAACCCTTTATCTGATATGTCTTTTGCAACTATCTTTTCCCATTCTGTCTATTAGTTTTATGGATTGTCTCCTTTGCCTTGCAGAAGCTTTTAATCTTGATGAGGTCCCAATAGTTTATTTTTGCTCTTGATTCTTTTGCTTTTGGGGATGTGTCAAGTAAGAAATTGCTGCGGTGGAGGTCAAGGAGGTTGCTTCCTGCTTTCTCCTCTAGGGTTTTGATGGTTTCCTGTCTCACGTTCAGGTCCTTTATCCATTTTGAGTTTACTTTTGTGCATGGTGTGAGAAAATGATCTAGTTTCATTCTTCTGCATGTTGCTGTCCAGTTCTCCCACACCATCTGTTAAAAAGGCTGTCTTTTTCCATTGGATATTCTTTCCTGCTTTGTCAAAGATTAGTTGGCTGTATACTTTTGGGTCCACTTCTGAGTTCTCAATTCTGTTCCATTGGTCTATGTGTCTGTTTTTGTGCCAATACCATACTGTCTTGATAATGACAGCTTTGTAGTAGAGGCTAAAGTCTGGGATGGTGATCCCTCCCATTTTGGTTTTATTTTTCAGGATTACTTTGGCTATTCGGGGTCTTTTGTGGTTCCATACAAATTTTTGGATAGTTTGTTCTAGTTTTGAGAAGTATACTGGTGCAATTTTGATTGGAATTGCATTGAATGTGTAGAGTGCCTTAGGTAGTAATGACATCTTAACTATATTTATTCTTCCTATCCATGAGCATGGAATGTTTTTCCATTTCTTTGTGTCTTCTTCCATTTCCTTCATAAGTTTTCTATAGTTTTCATCATACAGATCTCTTTATCCTTGGTTAGGTTTATTGCTAGGTACTTTATGGTTTTTTGTGCAATTGTGAATGGGATCCGTTTTTTGATTTCTCTTTCTGTTGCTTCATTGTTGGTGTGTAAGAATGCAACCGATTTCTGTACATTGATTTTGTACCCTGCAACTTGGCTAAATTCTTGGATCATTTCTAGTAGGCTTCTGGTGGAGTCTGTCGGGTTTTCGATGTAGAGTATCATGTCGTCTGAAAAAGTGAAAGTTTGACTTCTTCTTTGCTAATTCTAATGCCTTTGATTTCCTTTTGTTGTCTGATGGCTGATGCTAGGACTTCCAGCACTATGTTAAACAACAGTGGTGAGAGTGGACATCCCTGCCGTGTTCCTGATCTCAGGGGGAAAGCTCTCAGTTTTTCCCCATTGAGGATGGTGTTAGCTGAGGGCTTCTCCTAGATGGCTTTGATGATGTTTAATTAAGTAGGTTCCTTATATCCCGACTTTCTCTAGAGTCTTTATTAAGAAGGGATGCTGTATTTTGTCAAATGCTTTTTCTGCATCTATCGACAGGATCATATGGTTTTTATCTTTTCTTTTGTTGATGTGATGTATCTCACTGATTGATTTGCGAATGTTGAACCAGCCCTGTAACCCAGGAATGAATCCCACTTGATCTTGGTGGATAATTCTTTTTATGTGCTGTTGGATTCGATTTGCAAGGATCTTGTTGAGGACTTTTGCATCCATATTCATCAAGGATATTGGCCTGTAATTCTCTTTTTTTGCTGGATCTCTGTCTGTCTTGGGAATCAGAGTGATGCTGGCTTCATAAAATGAGTCCGGGAGTTTTCCTTCGATTTCTATTTTTGGAATAGCTTGAGAAGAATGGGTATCAATTCTGTTTTAAACGTCTGGTAGAATTCCCTAGGGAAGCCATCAGGTCCAGGGTTCTTATTTGTTGGGACATTTTTGATCACTGATTTGATTTCTTCACTAGTTATGGTCTGTTCAGATTTTCTATCTCTTCCCATGTGAATTTTGGTAGTGAGTGTGTGTTTAGGAATTTGTCCATTTCTTCTAATTTGTCCAATTTGTTGGCATATAATTTTTCATAGTATTCCCTGATAATTGCTTGTATTTCTGAGGGGTTGGTTGTAATAAGTCCATTTTCATTCATAATTTTGTCTATTTGAGTGCTCTCTCTTTTCTTTTGGATAAGTCTGGCTAGAGGTTTGTCAATTTTGTTTATTTTTTCAAAAAACCAACTCTTGGTTTCATTGATCTGTTCAATTGTTTCTTTGGTCTCTATGTTGTTTATTTCTGCTCTGATTTTTACTATTTCTCTTCTTCTACTGGGTTTGGGGTGCTCTTGTTGCTCTGCCTCTAGTTCCTTTAGGCGAGCTGTTAGATTTTGCACTTGCGCTTTTTCTTATTCCTGAAATAGGCCTGGAGTGCAATGTACTTTCCTCTCAGGACTGCCTTTGCCGCAGCCCATAGAGTTTGGATTGTTGTATTTTCACTTTCATTTGTTTCCATATATTTTTAAATTTCTTTTCTAATTCCCTGATTAGCCCATTCATTCTTCAGTAGGTTGTTCTTCAACCTCCATGTTTTTGGAGGTTTTCCAGACTTCTTCCTGTGATTGATTTCAAGTTTCAAAGCATTATGATTTGACAGTGTGCATGGTATGATCTCAATTCTTTTATATTTATTGAAGGCTGCTTTATGTCCCAGTATGTGATCTATCTTGGAGAATGGGCCATGCACACTTGAGAAGAAAGTAAATTCCCTGGCCTCAGGATGTAGAGTTCTAAATATATCTGTCAGATCCATCTGGTCCAATGTGTCATTCAAGTACATTGTTTCTTTAATGACTTTCTGTCTGGTTGATCTATCCATTGCTGTAAGTGGAGTATTAACGTCCCCTGCTATTAGCACATTCTTACCCATAGGATTGTTTCTGTTTGTGATTGTTTTAAGTATTTAGGTGCTCCCATATTCAGTGCATAGACATTTATAACTGTTAGTTCTTCCTGATGGATAGACCCTGTAATATTATATAATGCCCTTCTTCATCACTTGTTATTGTCTTTAATTTAAAGTCCAGTTTGTCTGATATAAGTATAGCTACTCCAGCTTTCTTTTAACTTCCCGTAGCATGATAGATATTTTTCCATCCCTTTACTTTTAATCTGAAGGTATCTTCCAGTCTAAAATGCGTTTCTTGTAGACAGCAAATAGATGGATTTTGGTTTTTTTAATCCATTCTGCTACCCTATGTCTTTTGATTGGAGCATTCAGCCCATTTACATTCAGTGTTATTATTGAAATATGTGGGTTTAGAGTCATCGTGTCCTTTGTGGGATTCATGCTTGTGGTGGTGTCTCTGGTATCTTGCATTCCTTGCAACACTGCCCTCAGAGAGTCCCCCTCAGGATTTCTTGTAGGGCTGGTTTAGTGGTGACAAATTCTTTCAATTTTTGTTTATTTGGAAAGACTTTTATCTCTCCTGTTCTGAATGACAGCCTTGCTGGATAGAGGATTCTTGGCTGCCTGTTTTTTCCATTGATCACACTGAAGATCTCCTGCCATTCCTTTCTGGCCTGCCAAGTTTCAGCAGATAGGTCTGTCACCACTCTGATAGGTTTCCCATTTTTTTAGGGCCCTTTTCTCCCTACTGCTTTCAAAATTCTCTCTTTGTCTTTATATTTTGCCAGTTTCACTATGATATGTCGTGCAGAAGATCAATTCAAGTTACGTCTGAGGGGAGTTCTCTGTGCCCCTTGTATTTCAACTTCTACTTCCCTCTCCAGGTCGTGGAAGTTCTCTGCTATAATTTGTTCCAGGACTCCTTCAGCACCTTTCCCTCTCTCTTCCTCTTCTGGAATTCTTATGATACGGATATTGTTCCATTTGATTGTATCGCTGAGCTCTCGCACTCTTCTTTCATGTTCCTGGATCAGTTTATCTCTTTTTCTCAGTTTCTTCTTTTTCTATAATTGTATCTTCTAAATCACTTATTCTCCTTTCTGGCTCCTTAATCCGTGCATTGGATGCCTCCAGTTTATTATGTATCTCATTTATCCCATTTTTTAATTCACCATAACTATTTTTAGGCTCCATATTGTTTGTAGCCATAGTTTCTCTGATGTCTTTCATGCTTTTTTCAAGTCCGGCGATTAATTTTATGATTATTATTCTAAATTCTTATTCAGTTATGTTGCTTATATCTGTTTTGAGCAGTTCTCTAGCTGTCATTTCTTCCTGGAGTTTCTTTGGAGGAGAGTTCTTCTGTTTCGTCATTTTGGTTAGCCTTCTATCTCTTGTTAATTTTAAAAGCTTGTTGTACACACGGCCCCTGAAAGTTCTGCTGCATTAGAGAGGGCTCTTTTGACTGTTCAGGGCCTGTCTGTTCAGGAAGTGTTCTTCGGATGGTATCTCTTGGTTTCTCTTGGTGAGCGTTTGGTTATTTTGTTTCCCTACTGGTAGTGGTATTTGGGACTCTCCACCATATGTAGTTCGGCTTGTTTCTTGAGGCAGCCCTGGAAAAAGAAAACAGACAAGCACAGAGGGAACACAGGTACACAAACGCACAGACAAAACCAATAGACACTCAAACCCAGGCTCAGGTAAAAACAGCTACAACAACAACAAAACGTCTATGTGGAGGGGATGGGCGTGGCTTGGTGTAGGCGGGTCTTGCTTCCACTGTGTCTGCTGGCCTCCCAGAGGCCCCTGCTTGGTGGCTGTGGGGAGAAGAATGGCGTCGCCCGAGTCCCTTCTCAACCAAGCGTTGCAAATCACTTCTTTGGTCAGATCTCCCTGTGCTGAGGATGTAGCCAAGGCGGGCTGAGTTCTATGCCCCACACCACGCCTGTTTGCAGGTCCCAGTCCGTGGACTTTGTTATACTGCCCTGAACAGCCCTGCAGGTCGCTGCTTCCCTGTTGCCTGGGGGTTGAGTTGGGGGGGGGAGTGTATCAGGCTCAGATCCGCCGGGGTCAAGCAGGGATACAACCCGAGTGCATTTGAGAACGTAGCAACTTCAGGTCAGTAGAGTCCGCGTGGCTGCAACGCACCACCGCCGCTTCAGCGGTCCACTGTCGCGCGCGCCACTGCAGCTTCACCCGGCACCGGGACCGCCTCCGCTGGCGTTGCTGCTGGTTAACCGGGACCGCCGCCGCCATGGATGGTGCCGGGCGCACGGCAGTTCAGTTTTTCCTGGCGCCTTCTGGGACCAAGGCACCTAGTTTTTTTTTTTTTTTTTTTTTTTAATGTTTTATTTATTTCTAGCAGAGAGAGAGAGACAGCGGGAGCAGCGGAGGGTCAGAGAGAGAGGGAGTCACAGACTCTGAAACAGGCTCCAGGCTCTGAGCTGGCAGTCAGCACAGAGCCCGACATGGGGCTCAAACCCACGAACCGCGAAATCATGACCCAAGCGAAAGTCGGACGCTCAACTGACTAAGCCACCCGGGCACCCCCAGGGCACCTAGTTTAAAGTCAGCCCCCCAGCCTGAGCTACAAAACGCTGTCTTTCCAAGCTGAGGTTTTTTCCTCTTCTCCAGGGACGGTTCTATGTAATCTCAGCTTTTCTTTCCTTTCCCCTGGACTCGCGGCAGCTCGGCCCCACTCGCCGGTTAATCACTCAGCGCAGTTGCACGCGAGCCGCGTTCCCTCCCTCCCTCCGTGTCTCTGGTCCCGTCCCGCTTTTACCTTCCCCAGTTCACACTCACGCACTTATGAGGTTTCCTGCCCAGTGTGCTCTGCCTCTTTCTCTTCCCAAACTCCTGTGGCTCAGTGTCCCACGACCTCAGGCCTTCTCTGCTTGAGAGATGAGTGCAGGCGAAATGTACGGAGCTCCCTACTTCTTCGCCATCTTGCCTCCAACCAGGATCGAATCTCCTTAAACAGTGGGTTTTTTAACTGTATTTATTTATTTTGAAGGAGGAGGGACAGAGAGAGAGAAGGAGAATTCCAATCAGGCCCCACACCATCAGCACAGAGCCCGATGCAGGGCTGGAACTCACAAACCGTGAGATCATGACCAGAGCTGAAACCAACAGTCAGAAGCTCAACCGACTGAGTCCCCCAGCCCCCCTGCATCTAATGTTATGTTCTTGAGAATAATGCAAGTGATGTGTGCACCTATAGTTCTTTCAACATAAAGGCTATTTGCTGTTCCACTGTCTGAGGGAACCACCATGTATTTACCCATTCTTCTATTAATGGAAATTTGTGTTCTCTCCAATTTTACATTGTTAATAAATAACAATACCAGATTATTGAACATCTCATATGATACTATGAACATTTTAAAGGAATATGGTTAATGGATTATTGGGTGCATGCATCTTTTTTTTTTTAATTTTTTAAATGTTTTATTTATTTCTAGGAGAGAGAGAGAGAGAGACAGCGTGAGCAGGGGAGGGTCAGAGAGAGGGAGTCACAGACTGAAATAGGCTTCAGGCTCTGAGCTGGCAGTCAGCACAGAGCCCAACGCGGGGCTCGAACCCACGAACCGCGAGATGATGACCTAAGCGAAAGTCGGACGCTTAACCGACTAAGCCACCCAGGTGCCCCAAGGGTGCATACATCTTTAACATTATTAGATCTTGTCAAAAACCTCTCCTCTCTGGTTATAGAAAGTTATACTCCTCCCAGCACTATTTGAGAATTCCTGTTTCTACATCCTGTCAACCTTTGGAATTGTCAGACATTCTCATTTTTGTCAGTATTATTTATAGTATTAATTTGCATATGCCTGATTTCTAGTGTAATAAAGTACCATTTTGTATGCTTCTTTTTCTTTTTTTTTTTTTTAATGTTTTATTTCTGAGAGAGAGGCAGAGTGAGCAGGAGAGGGCCAGAGAGAGAGGGAGACACAGAATCTGAAACAGGCTCCAGGCTCTGAGCTGTCAGTACAGAGCCCAACGTGGGGCTCGAACCCACGAACCGTGAGATCATGACCTGAGCTGAAGTCAGACGCTTAACCGACTGAGCCACCCAGGCGCCCCTGTATGCTTATTTTTCATACAGAGACGATGCTTACCTATACATCTACTTTGTCCTTTTTCCCTTGGGTTGTTTTAATTGAAATTTGGGAGTACCTTTGTTAGGCATATGCACTGTAAATACCTTCTCTGAGTCTGTTGCCTGTCCATTCATTTTGTTTATATTTTGTTTTGTTCTACAGAACTTTAAAAAAATTATTATTAGAGAGAGACAGAGGGAGAGAGACAGAGAGAGAGAGAACGCAAGCAGGGGAGGGTTAGAGAGAGAGAGAGGGAGACACAGAATCTGAGGCAGACTCCAGGCTCTGAACTGCCAACACAGAGCCTGATATGGGGCTGAAACTCACGAACTGTGAGACCATGACCTGAGCCAAAGTCGGACGCTTCATTGATTGAGCCACCCAGGGTCCCCTGTTCTACACAACTTTTTTAAACTTCAGTGCTTTCAAGCACTGTGTCTCAACCTATTCACTTATCATTTGACCTTATATTTTACAAGCTTTATGATACAATTCACATGCCATACAATTCACCCATTCAATGTGTAAAATTCAAGGGTTTCCAGTATATTCACAGTTACATGTAACTATCACTGCAGTCAATTTTGGAATGGTTTTATTACTTTAAAAAGTATATGTCATATATATGGCAATGTTGATTAGTGATTGCTTGTGGCTGGTGGGATGAGGATTTGGAGGGTCAGCCATAAGCAATGACTAATCAACTTTCTGTCTCTTATAGGTTTCCCTGTTCTGGACATTGCACATGAATGGAATCATAGTTGTCATATTTTGTGACTGGTTTCCTTCAGTGTGCATATTTTCAAGGTCCATCCACATTGTAGTTTGAACTTTTATTGCCTTTTTAAAGGGATCCTTCCCTAATAAGCCCATAATACTAGTTTCTTGTTTGCTTCATTAAATTATATCGTTTGATTTTTACATGTAGTTCTTTAATCTGTTTGCCCTTGATATTTGTGTATGATTTGAGGTAGGGAATTATTTCTTTCCATGTGAACAGACAATTGTAGTAGCTCTATTTATTAAGAGATTTCATTATTTCCCCTTGGATTTATAGTACTACATCTATTACATACCAAAGTCCCACACATTTTGAGTTTGTTTCTCATCTCCGTACTGTGATACTTGGGTCTATTTGTCTGTAGTTCCACGTAACATACTGTCTCAAGTGCTATACCTTCCATTTTATAATAATTCTTGTTCTCTAATGCAGAAAGCTCTTTACAATACTTTTTAAAATTGTCGTACTTATTCTGGGCACTTTGCCGTTCCATTTTTCCATTTAATTTTAAGATCAACTTCTCAATTCCATGAACAATTTCCTATTGTAATTTTGATTAGTACTGTGCTGAATTAATACATTAATGGAAAACTAGTATATTTATTACGAGTCTTTTCAGCACTATACATGGTATATATTTCTTTTGTTTAAATTTACTTTATTAGTTCAAATAACATTTTATAGATTTCTCCATGAAGAACACTATATATTATTTTTTTCCTAGGTATCTTATACTTAGTTTCAAACTGTATGCAAATAGTATTCTCTATAAAAAAAATATGTTGTCTAATTATTAGTGTTGTTTAAGAATGTGATTTATTTTTTCTTGTATTTTTCTTGTCTTTAACTTTTTCATTAAAACGTCCTCATTAGTTCTTTTTCTTTAAGTATTTTGTTTTATTTTTCCAAGGTTTTATTTAAATTCAAATTAGTTAACATATAGTGTAGTGTTGGTTTCAGGAGTAGGATGCAGTGTTTCATCACTTCCATATAATACCCAATGCTCATCCCAACAGGTGCCTTCTTAATGCCCATCACCCATCTAACCCATCCCCCCACCCATCTCCCCTCCAGCAACCCTCAGTTTGTTCTCTGTATTTAAGAGTCTCTTATAGTTTGCCTCCCTCTCTCTTTTTATCTTATTTTATTTTTCCTTCCCTTACCCTGTGTTCATCTGCTGTGTTTCTTAAATTCCACATATGAGTGAAATCACATAATATTTGTCTTTCTCTGACTGACTTATTTCGCTTAGCATAATACATTCTAATTCCATCCACATCATTGTAAATGGCAAGATTTTATTGGTTTTGATAGCTGGTGTGTGTGTGTGTGTGTGTGTGTGTGTGTGTGTGTGTGTGTGCGTGTATACACATTCATCAGTCAACTTCTTTATCGATTCATCAGTTGATGTACATTTGGGCTCTTTCCATAATTTGGCTACTGTGGATAATGATGCTATAAACATTAGTGTGCATGTGCCCCTTTGAATCAATATTTGTGTAGCCTTTGGATAAATTGGGTAAATACCTAGTATTGCAATTGCGGAGTCTTAGAGTAGCTCTAACTTTTTGAGGAACTTCCACACTGTTTTCCAGAGCAGCTGCACCAGCTTACATTCTCACCAACAGTGCAAAAGGGTTTCCCTTTCTCCACGTTCTTGCCAACATCTGCTGTTTCCCGAGTTGTTAATGTTAGCCATTCTGACAGGTGTGAGGTGGTGTCTCATCCTCCTTCATTCTGATGGTTTTACAGCATAGGTTTTCTTGGGTTTTTCATATAAACAATCATAGTATTTGGGAATACGGAACTTCTATCTGTCTCACTTTCCCTCTTTTTCTTTCTTTCCAGATTCTTACATATTTTAGTTCTTTTTCTCACTTCACAGTTCTGGTTATGACTTCCTGTGCAGTGGTGAATATAAAAGTGACAGTACATGCCCTTTCCTTATGCTCGACTTTAAACATTTCATCATTAAGGATGGTGTTTGCTGAAGGTTTTTGGAAGGTATGCTTCATCATATTAAGAAGATTGCCTTCTATTCCTAGTTTTCTCAGTATTTTTAAAAATCTAGAATTGGTGTTGAAATTTACAAAATGCTTTATCTCTACTTAATGAGATGATTCTGTGATTACTCTCCTTTAACATATTAACATGATGAGTTATGGTAAGTAGTTTACTCAGTTAAAAAAAATTTTAATGTTTTTTTATTTGTTTCTGAGAGAGAGAGCGAGCGAGCAGGGGAGGGTCAGAGAGAGAGGGAGACACAGAATCTGAAGTAGGCTCCAGGCTCTGAGCTAGCTGTCAGCACAAAGCCCAACACGGGGCTCAAACCCACAAACTGTGTGATCGTGACCTGAGCTGAAGTCGGACGCTTAACCGACTGAGCCATCCAGGCGCCCTAGTAGTTTATGCAGTTTAAACCATGGCTACATTCCTGAGTAAAGCCTTCTAATGGTATAATGTAAGCACACACACAGACACACACCCAGATTCACATAAAATTTATATGATTATATATACACATTATTTTCATATGCACATATATTTTACTGAATTTGGTTGGCTTATAATATACTCAGTGTTTTTCTGTCTATAATCAAATGAAATTGACCTAAACTATTTGGGTTTTTTCTTTTTCCTTCATTTTTTTTTTGAAAGAGAGCACACACATGCATGTGCAAGTTGAGGAGAGGCAGAGAGAGAGGGATACAGAGAATCTCAAACAGGCTCCACACCCAGCATGAAGCCTAAAGGAGCTTGATCTCATGATCCTGAGATCATGGCCTGAGCCAAAATCAAGAGTCAGACATGTAACTGCCTGAACTGCCTAAGAACCTGAAATTGACCTAAAGTTTTAATTTTCTTGTACCACTTTTATCTTTAGCAAGGTTTCAATAAAAATTTAGTAAACATTCTATCGTATATGATTTTCTAGACCAGTTTATAAGGGATGGAAAGACAGAGATTACCTAGTTCTTGAATATTTGGAAATACATGCTTTTAAAGTTATAAATACTTTTGTTTAAAGGAGGAGATAGGGTTTTTTTTTTTAATTACTTATTCAATTCTTATTGTCCTGTCCCCTTCAAGGTCTTTCTAGCTGGACTAAGAATTAAATTGATACAAGACAGATTAATAGGAGAAAATCAAATTTAATAGAGGGCATATAGGGAACCCACACAGACATGGAAATTCCAAACACAGTTAAACACAATGAGGCACATATATCATTCTAACTAAGGAGAAGGGGATTGGGGTCTGGGACTTTAAAGGAAAGGAATGCACGTCACAAGAAGATGAAAAAGAGTAAATGTTTGGTAAACAAATGTTTGCTGAGTCACTAGGAAATAGTGAGACACAGGACTTTGATCAAACAGGTCTTGTTAGGCTCCTCCTTGTCACCTGTATTAGTTGATATGATAACGTGGTCATCTATGCTCATAGTTCTCTTCCTGGAGCAGGTTTTCTATATAAATTATTTCTGGCAACTGAGGGGGGATATAAAGAGCTTTTCCTGAACTTCCTGAGTTTTCATTGCGTTTTAACTCAAAATAATCTTCATGCCAAAGTGACCCATCTTGGGGCACCCTGCTCTTGGCTCCTACACTGTCATGAATTTTGACCTATTCAGGCTTTTACATTTTTTCCCTACATTTTAAATTCAGTTCTGAAACTTCTTGATTCCCCCAAATAATCATTATTAATACAGACACTGTTATGTCAAACAATTTATTCTTGTCTTGGATATTCGAATGGCTTTGTTCACAATCCCTTCTGGCCTCTCATTCCTTCTATTTCAATTAACTTTCTCTCTTTCTGAACTGAGTCTTTTATTATTATTTTTAGCAGAGTCCTGTTAGTTGTAATGTCTTTGCTGTCCAAGCATCCTTATTTTGCCTCTTCTTTTGAGTGATAATTTACCTAGGTATAGAATTTTAGGATTACAGGTTTTTTTCCCTCTCGAAATTCAGTAATTTTTATGTTATTATATTCTGGCTTTAATCTTGCTGTTACGTAGTATATTGTCAATTTACTTGCTATTAACTAGTTTCTGTAAAATTTTGAGCAACTGTTTTTTCTTTGTTCTCATTGTCTTTGGTGTTATGAAGTTTCCCTGGGATATGTCGACAAGTGATTCATGAATAAAATGTTTTCTGGCTACCTTTTCTATTTCCCTGATATTCAATACTTTAATTTTTTTAATGTTTTTTATTTATTTGTGTGAGAGAGAGACAGCATGAGCAGACGAGGGTCAGAGAGAGAGGGAGACACAGAATCTGAAGCAGGCTCCAGGCTCTGAGCTGGCTGTCAGCACACCCCACCATCATCAGGCTCTGTGCTGACAGCTCAGAGCCTGGAGTCTGATTCAGATTTTGTGTCTCCCTCTCTGTATGCCCCTTTCTTGCTCACACTCTGTCTCTCTCTCTCAAAAACAAATATATAAAAAATTAGAGTTTATATTCAATAGTCTGTATTAACAATGACTGCCATTTGTAATAGGTGTTTTTAAAATTACACATTCTCCCCAACTGTGCAGTTTCCCCAAATATGCCAATAATTCCTCTCGGAGCTCATAATTGAGAACTGATTTTATTGATGGTAATTGAATCCATTGGAGTGGATGAGCTTGCTCAGAGCAAAATGAGAAGTGGCCATAGGTCAGAAGACAAAGAAATATGAAAAGATTATTGGTGAGCTTATGAGAGCGATTTCAAAAGACTGGTAGGGACAGAATGCTAATTACAGTGGAAATTTGGCTGTTGAGTGATGTGTAGCTAAGGCAGATGACAGATACAGGGGAGTGACTTTTGGGATATGGAGGGGGGGCAAAGGTTAAGATGGAAATGATGCTGTGATTAAAAGTACATGTGACATGGCAATGAGAAACAATGAAATCTGGCCATGTGTAGCCACATGGATGGATCTTGAGGGTGTGATGCTGAGTGAAATAAGTCAGGCAGAGAAAGACAAATATCATATGTGTGCACGTATAGGAGGATTAGGAGGAGCTTAACAGAGGACCAAGGGAGAGAAGAAGGGCGGAAATGGTGGGGGAAAGGGGGAGAGGCAAACCATGAGAGACTCTTGAATGCTGACAAAAACTGAGGACTGGTGGATGTGGGGGAGGAGGGGTGGGCATGGAGGAGGACACTTGTGGGGATGAGCACTGGGTGTTATGTGGAAACTAATTTGACAATAAACTATGTTTAAAAAAAAAAAGGAAAAAAAAAAGTACATGTGACAGATCAGTGATGAAACTGGACATAACACAGAGTGATTATCATAAAAGCTAATTTCCTTAGAAGATGGAAGGAGAATGGATTCAAAACACACTATCTAGAGCCTCAGCTTCCACATTTTAACCAGAAGAAATGTACAAGTTGTCCCTATTTTATGGAGGGAAGACGCAGAAGGATGAGAGGTGGACAACTGCCCAAAGTTGCATATTTAATTATCCAGGTTTGGAAGCCAAGCGCCATCGCTGTAGAACTCGTGGCTTTAACCATTAAGGCTGTGTGCCACCTCCTACGTGACCCACAGCAACACTGTGAGCAAAGCAGAACTCACTATCCAGATACTCCAGAAAGGGAACCTACAGTTCAGAGAGGTGAGGGAACTGTGTGAAATAACAGCAAAAATGACAAAGCCAGGAATAAAACTCGGGTCTCCTGAAGGTCCATTGTTCACATTTACTTACACTGCCTCTGCTATTTCCTGCCTTTTCATTTATCTAAAGATCAGTGCTCTGTTATAGAAGGTTATTTTCTAAGTGGGGATATTGCAGATGCACTTGCCCTAGCACCTCCCTCATAGAAAGCTATGAGTCTTAAATTAGGTAATAACCATAGACGCCTCCCATTATCCCTTCCACCTAACAAGTACTCCATAAATGGAGTGCAGTTCCATCACCATTCGTTTATGGACCACTTATCTTCTTTTCCTGATTGTTGCCCTTTATGCTGCTTTTCTTCACCCTAGAGCAACTAGCATCTTTTTTGACCTTCATCTGTTTGGCCTCAGCCCTTGATCATGGCTGCTTTCCTTAGCCTTTTCTTTTCACTGACTGCCGAGCTCAGTCTCCTTCATGAAGCCTGCCAAGGCATGGAGAAAAAAAGGTTGGGAGAAAACACTGATAAGGAGACAAAGCTTGGAAGCCTGGGGAAAATAGGACATCAGTGCCAGGAAGTATGAGGAAATCTTGCGAGTAACAGTGAGCACAGTTCAGAGACGAGGTGAATGCTAAATAGTACAATATGACTAAAATGATCGTCTTCACAAAAGCAATACGTTTTACAAAGCACCCACACAGTAAAGACGGCAATTCCACTTTCCAGGTTTAAGCCTGAAACTGAGATGGGACGCATGTCTTTTTATTTTCAGATAAGTTTATCATTGGGAACTCTAACTGCAGATTGAGTGTACCAGCCATGTATATATCATATCAATTACAAATACGTTGACTGCAGGCCTGCTTTTACATACATTATCTCAGTTAAACTTCAAAACAACCCAGTGAAGCAGCAAAGCTATTTTAATCTCCATTTCAACAGAGGGAATAACCAAGGTTCATAGAGTTCAGAGAATTAGCTCGGGGTCAGATGCAGTAAGTGGTGGAATAGGATTTGCATTTATGTTCATCTGACTATAGATTCCTTCTTTTTCCCTTTTCCCACACTGCCTCACTAAAGAAAACCCAGGAAGGTTTGTTGATGAGTAACTTAATGAATATTTGATAACAGGAAAACTCAAGAATATTTCCTTTCAGCGTTAGTGCCTTTTGTTTGGTGTTCTGGTTTGTGCGATGCGGTATTCAGGTGGGGGCTGCCCTAGCGGCCTTTGTCCTGTATTAAAAGTCTGCTTTCCCCTGCATCTGCACCATGCTCAGCACAGGGACTTCGCAAGCTTGTGGTTTGTTGTGGTTGCTCATTAGAACAGCCGTGCAGATAATCAGATAGGTAGCTTGAGAAAAGCTGCCAATGCAAAAGCATTGCTCTGGTTGCCTTTTCAACTTTCTGTCATTGTTCTCTAACCCTTTCAACAATGATACTTCTGGGGATGCCTGGGTGGCTCAGTGGGTTGAGTGTCCAACTCTTGATTTTGGCTCAGGTCATGATCCCAGGGCCATGGGATCAAGCCCTACACTGAGCATGGAGCCTGCTTAAGACTCTCTCTCTCTCAAAAACAAAAACAAAAACAAAGGATACTTCTAACTTTCTAAATGGCTATGGTTTTTTGTTTTTTTGTTTTTGTTTTTGTTTTCCTGGCCAACTCTGTCGATTTGCTGGAAAGTGCACTTTACAGGGTCCTCAGGGGGCCAGACAGGAGATTACCTGTACAACTAGAAAGTGTCTTTCATTATTTGCTTTCTCTAAAGTAAACAGCAAGGATTTGAATCCATTATTTCATACCCTATTGCTTTTTTGATATTCTCTCAAGATGTCCATCTCAAGACGCAGAGACAAAAGCCTGGTACCTTAAGGAAAAATATTTTCTCGGTCTAACAATAGTTTATATCGCAAATAATGGTGAGGGTAGGTTACTTTTGCCCTGCATGTCTGGGTGTGTGTGCGTGTGGGCACATTTCTATGCTAGGGGTCCTTCACATTTAACCACTACGAGTCCTCTGGTGGAGGGGACCTGGATAAAACCTCAATTCTCATTACAGACGCATACTAGCTAGCGACAGGCATTCACAGGGGCTGTCAATGGCTTTGCCGGCCTCTCTTCAGGAAGTGTGAGCCTCTCAAGGGTGTGGCCTGTGCTGGATGCCGCATTGTTTTCCAGGCGCCCACAGAGATATTTGACTGAGTGCATACTCAATGAGTATATCCAAAATAGGTGAATGAATGAATAAATGTGAAGTGTGAATGGACAGATGGAAAAGTGGATAACTAACTTAATGAATTCTTTATTAAGAATACAAGCTGGATGGCTGAGAAAGCAGTGAAGGCTAGATCGAGCTAAGCCTATAATTGATAAAAAGTCTCAGAAGTGCCGCCCTTACATGATCTCTCAGAGGACACTCAGTCCACTGTAAACAGCTTAAAATAAATTATGTTTACTCACGTTGTGGATTAAGTGCTCATGTTTACCATCTTTCTTTTCAGAAAACGCTGTTGAAATGACAGTAAAGTAAAAAAAAAAAAAAGCATAACATGAAGGACAAATAAAATAAGGCAAGTTACAAGTAGAAAAAAAATTTTCAGTATTAATATGGCAAATATGTATTGAGTACCAGGCACTGTCCTTGGCCCTGGAGGCAAAGCAGTGAGCAGAGCAGACAAAAATCCCTGCCCTCAGGTAGCCCACGTTCTAGTGCAGGAAGTGCATTTTCAGAGCGGTGATTGATTTGACAGAGTGGAGGAAGTTGCAACGTAAGAGGCCAACGTGGGCTGGACATAAATAGAGGCGATGTGATTTTCCACACCTGAGTCAGAATGCCGCATGTGGAGGCTGCAGATACTGCAGAAAACAAGGGTGGGGAGCTGGGATAAACACAGAGGGGACTTGAAAGTCTGTGTTTAGAGCGGATGGATATCCAGGGCTCCGCCCCCGCTCTCCACAGCAGTAAGCCACTCTCTCTTCCTCCCAGATAAGAAACCAAAGGTTTTGTTTCTGAAAGTTGAACTTGAGAAGCTCCAGACTTGGGGACACCTAACACAAAGGAGGCCAGTGGTGAGATCCAGAGTTGAAAACAGAAGGATTGAAGTGAAAAGTGTGCACATGGAGGCCCCCAGCCCTCCCCCACTTTCCCTCTCACAGAGGTTATGTCACCACGGCATAATTTTGGTGGATTATTCTCTTTTGAGAAATTGACTGACCTCAAAAAAATAACTGAACAGCAGATATTCAGTGGTTCTTCAGTGGGAAGCCAGGTTTAGCACCTGATCACCATGTACTTCCACCTTTGCAAAGGGAGCTCTCAATCTGTGTGTATTTGGTTTTAGTCTTAATTATGAACAAACAATCCGAAGACCAACAGACATCTCAGAAAGCCAGAGAAAGTGTTGAAAACACATTCAAAGAGAAACACAGAAAATGGTGAGACAGGGATTATCAAAGGAATAATAATACAAGAACTGAGGGACTTAAGACTCCAGATTTGAAAAGATTCCCCGGAGCCTTATCTCTGGAAATTCTGATTTATTGGTAAGGACTGGAGCCCCTGCATTGATATTTTTATGTAGCCCTAAAAGTGATTATAATGCTTACCTAGGGCTGAAAATAACTGTTCCAGCTATTAATATGTATTTTCCTTTTTTTTTCTTTTTTTTTTTTAGATTTAGGTCATGTGGGCCAGGATGCACACAAACATATAAATATTTTTCTTATGAAATTATAATAGTGTGTCTATCATGGTGTAACATATGAAAAACCAAGGGCAGAGGCATAAGGCTTCTTTCTCCCAGTCTGGGATTCATAGAATGTCTTTTTCTCTTTCTCATCATGTGTAAAATATATGAGACACAATAACGCTCTGTTTGATGATTAGCCTATAAAGTAGTTACAAAGCCTCTTTTGTATAAGATTGCAGACTGACTTTACAAAACCTTTTATTTTTTCAAACAATGCCCATATCTTATGTAGATTACTTTGTAGAATGTTGGACCCCCAAGACCATGCCAAACTTGATTACAAGTAGGAAGACAGAACCCAAGGGCAAGAAGGATGAGCTTCTAGCTAGATACATATTCTAAAGAGCTATTTATGTAAAATTATAAGGCAGAAATGTACCAACAGAACCCAAAGAAAATCATTCCCTGACCAGAAGTATCAATGGTTCTCACCTTGGATATGAACTTGTCTACCTTGTCTCTGCTCAGCTTGGCAGTGTTCGATCTTAGAGATCAACTGGACAAAAACCTTACAGTTGAGGGGGCGCCTGGGTGGCTCAGTCGGTTAACCGTCCGACTTCGGCTCAGGTCATGATCTCACGGTTTGTGGGTTCGAGCCCCACGTTGGGCTATGTGCTGACAGCTAGCTCAGAGCCTGGGGTCTGTTTCAGATTCCGTGTCTCCCTCTCTCTCTGACCCTCCCCTGCTCATGCTGTCTCTATCTCTCTCTCAAAAATAAGTAAAACATTAAGAAAAAACAACCCTACAGTTGAGGGACTGCAGTAGAGACGGGAGAACTTTCTGAATGGCGATGGTGGAAGCAGAATTCAAAACTGGCTCAGTTGTTCCCTAGACATGCAGAAACCGTCTCTCAGTTCTTTAAGAAGTATATTCCAGGTAAAATTGGAATACAGGGAAAAGAGAATGAACTATCACCAGAGGAGTTGGGGAAAGTTATCCAGAGGAAAGGATACTTGAGCTGAGGTATAGAAACAAGCAGGGGGTAGTGAGATAGAGAAAGCCAGATCAAGAAAGACATTGCAGGTGGAAAGAAGAACATGTGCTAAGTCAGGATGTTAGGTGAGAACCAAAAGTGACCTTAGAGATCACAGAACTCCTTCACTTCATTCTTCAGGAAACATAGACCTGGGCACTGTGCCGGGTGCTAGGATTATAGAGATAATTAAGATACTAACTATCCTGTCCTCAAGAAGGATACAGTTTAGGGGCACCTGGGTGGCTCACTGTGTTAAGCATCCAAGTTTGGCTCAGGTCATGATCTGGGGGTTTGTGAGTCCAAGCCCCACATCGGGCTCTGTGCTTACAGCTCAGAGCCTGGAGCCTGCATCGGATTCTGTGGGTGTGTGTGTCTCTCTCTGCCCCTCTCCTACTCTCTCTCTCTCTCTGTCTTCCCACCACCCCCATCTGTCTCTCTCCCTCTCTCAGAAATGAATAAAAAATTATATATATATACAGCTTAGTAAGAAAATTAGAATTTTATTTACTCCCACGAGTATGTCTGTTTCACTTCTGTTTCATATGACACCTAAATGGGCCAGTCAGCCTAACTGCTTCCTGACTAAATGCCACAGCCCTGCCTCGATATCCATATCGCCAGTGGGGCTAGGCCAAGAGAACACCTACAGGTTCCCTCCAAATGCAGGATAAAGATACATCAGAGAACATGTACTACTGATGGCAGAATCTGTATCCTCATTTTTGTGCCCAAAGGACGGTTTTCCAAATATATTCATTCATCACATTACATTTCTATTTTATTGCCAGTACTTGAGGTCAATAATCGTCAGCTCAATCTGCTAACCCCCCTCTACTGAGTCCCAGCTAGCTGCTCTAAGCCCGGAGCTAGGTGTCATGAGGCTGTGAAAATCTCAACTGCGGGAAGGTTCTAATCCCTTCAGTAGCTGAAGGTGTCATGGGGATAGATATGTGTACATTACTAAAATAAAATACAGCAGGGAGCACCTTCCCTATAGGGAAAAGAACATTGATTTTTGTAGTAACATGGACTCAAGTCTGCAACTTTGTGATTTCATGATCCCGGAGAAGTTATTTAACTTCATGTCTCAATTTCCTATCTCAATAGTTGCATGTTTGTGTGTGCATATGTATGTGTGCTGAATAAATAAAACATATATACACCTCAATCTGGCATATGGTATGACTTCGGCATGTTTGTACTTAGCCCCCTAAATATTTAAAGCTGCCTTGAAGTCCAAAGGAACATGAAATATTTGATGGTGTTCTACTTCTTCCACAAATGATCCAATGTCAAACAAATTTACATGGCAACCCAAATATAGTTCTCTCAAAATTCAAAATAATACCTTTATGAAGACAGTTTGGAGTGGTGACTTACTGTATGGCCTTGGATCCTAATTCACAGAGACTTAGCATATATTACCAACAATACCATTTTATTCAAAAAGCTCATAAAGCCTCATCCTCCATATTACTGATTTAGGAGGAGCAGATATATGGAAACTTTCACACTCTACTGAACGGGATTATATATTCCTCTCCAACCGACATAACTCATATTTCCAGACTGACTTCTAAGTTCCTCACTTTCTGATTAATGATGTGGATAGCATGGCTCTGGGCCGTGTTCTCTTATCTGACCATGCCACAGACTCACTTTCAGTTGACCTTCAGAAAGTATTAGGCAGCATTTCTACAAAACTTCCTTTAATAATGAACATTGGAAAAGAAAGTCATGATTTGTGATTCTAAAATTCTATAGAAAGTACAAAACACACACTCACACAAGGACTCTGAATTGCCAAAATATATACACAGGCTCTCTCTGTCTCTGTCGGTCTCTTTTTAACTGATTGACATCAGGTTTTTGTTTTTGTTTTTTTTTTTTCCTGGAGCAAAGTGTCATTAGTTACAAAAATAAACTAACTGGCAGAGTTCTCATTAAAGATAAATGTAAACTGGGAGGAGCATATGGGTAAATCATTCCCTGCTTCATTCAGATGGAGAAGAAATATTTTGACTCTGGAGGGAACATTGAGAAATGTGTATATTATAAAGTTATATGTTTTAATAACTTCACCTCATTCTATTAAGCCTCTAACCCCACTGGAATCATAAAAGGTTAATATCGAGATGAACCCTAGGAGCATAAATTAGGCATTGGCCATTATATCCCCCCAAATGAGCTTTAAGCTATGTAACACTTGATCAGCAGGAATTTCCTTTTTTATTAAAGAAATGAAGATACACTGCATTGAGTGATATTATTGAGAATGCCTAAATTTTCTCATTATCCTACAAGTGCTTAAACTTGCTATTATAGATTTCTGCAGGCCAAAATCCAGGTCCCAGTGGGGCCCCGCTGAGTTTATGGAGTACGAGGAGGGAATGTGTTTCAATTGCCCACAAATACATCCTTATATAATCATATTGGGTGTTTTGGGGAGGAAATGAGATATTTTATTTTTATCCTATCTATAAAGAAGGGTAGATCTGAAATGGTATGCTGGAGGTGCAGGACACAAATCAAAACTGGAGCATCTCCAAGACTATTCTTCACTTATGAACTTTTTATGCTATTAAAAAAGCACCAAGTTACCTATCATTTCTTGCTCCTTAGGTGGCTTCATTTTTCAACATTAGATATCACTACTTCACATTTGCTATTCATCAACTTTAAGAGTGACCCGTGTCCAATAAAAATAGTTGGAAATCCTCTGCAAAGACATGGCTCTTCTGGATGGCCATCTATGTCATCCGCTTCTCCTATGGGGCGCCTGGGTGGCTCAGTCGGTTAAGCGTCCGACGTCGGCTCAGGTCATGATCTCACGGTTTGTGGGTTTGAGCCCCGCGTCGGGCTCTGTGCTGACAGCTAGCTCAGAGCCTGGAACCTGCTTCAGATTCTGTATCTCCCTCTCTCTCTGACCCTCCCCTGCTCATGCTGTCTCTCTCTCAGAAATAAATAAAACACTTAAAAATTAAAAAAAAAAAAATGAAGAAGAAGAAATTCCCGGAAGGTAATTAAGGAAAGTGTGACTCTATCACAGGGAAGAAAATTTTACATGAAGTGTTTTTGGCATCCTCTCTTCCAAACTAGTCACATTTAATTCATAGGTCTCAAAATACTTTTCTCTTCAGTATTTGTGATTCAAAATTTGAAATATATACAAAAAAGCATTAGCTGTTTTAGTTTGTGGCACAAATTGCTTAATAATATATATTATATAGTATAATCATTAATTAATGACACATTAATATATAATCATTATATTCTTTATACAGTGTAAAATATATATTTCTGGAATAGTGACATTTACCCAGACTAAAATTTATTTTTCTTTCAAAGCTTGTTTTAATATTTCATTAATTATCTTGAAAAGACTCTAACTTAATTGCCATACCCAAATCTAGAAACACTGGTCAGTGGCTCACATGATTCAGATATCCCATCAAAACACTGGGAGAAAAGATAGGCAAGAATTTAATTACCGAAATGATGTACTTTGTCAAAACAAGTGTATTGAATTTAAATTAGTAAAATGTTTGGAAAGTTTATAATGTTCTCATTTATAAAAGATTCACACTTCCATGCTTCTTAACCCAGGGAGATAGATAGGCAGAGCCTCAATACTTTTTGGCTACAAAATAAGGATAATCTTATTACATAGTACTGCTGTATGGATGAATGATATAATATATGTAAATCATCTATTGAAGACACCAGCAGAGAGTAGGGGCTCAACAAATATTTTTGAAATGAATTGAATTTTCCCATTTTATCATGTGAGGAAATTACAATTCAATTTGTTTCAGTGACATGTTCAAAGTTACAGATATTGATGATAGTCGTGTTACCAGAATCAATGTCTTACTGACTCAGCTGAATTATTTCTAACAACGAAGATTTAAATGTCCAGTATTAGTTCAATTCTTCTGATATTGTTTTAATCAATATAACTTGGACCTATTAATTTCATGTTAGGAAATATTTTTAGTAATGTATTCTAGAGAACAAATACATTAGAGCATGTTTCAAAATTGCTGTAACCTAACCATGCAATACCTTCAAATCACAAATTTGACCTATATCACCTAGCACTGTAGCATGGAGATAGTAAAGAGAATAGATTATTAATAGCTGCAATTTATTCATCACTTATTTTGCACTAGATACATAAGTGTTTTACATGGATCATCTCATTTAATCCTCGCGACATCTGAAGAAGTCTACTTTCGTTATCATCATTTTTATGAACAGTCAAAACTAAAACACAAAAAGAGGTTAAGTAACTTTGTCCAGGGTCAGGAAACTAGGAAGTGAGAGAAGAAACTATTTTCACCCAAGCAGAATGGCTGTAGTCTAGAATCTATACTCTTAATCTCCATGCTCCACAGCTTCTATGGATGATATATGATGGGCATGGAGGAGGGCATTTGTTGGAATGAGCACTGGGTGTTGTATGGAAGCCAATTTGACAATAAATTGTATTTAAAAAAAAAAGAAATGCAAAGCAATACAGTGTAGTAGCCAAGAGCATCATACTTGACTGTTAGAGAGACTCGAAAAAGAGGAAAGTGAGGGTTTGGAAGAACAAGAGTGTGAACGGTTGGCAGAGCAGGCGGGGGAGTTTTTGCAAAGCGGCGTTAAGGGAGAGTGAAAAGGCGGAGGGAAATGGAATCCTTAGCATGGAGACTGTGCTCCTATTTCTTATCATCGGAAGGGGCTGAAGTGTGTAGAGAGGCTAATGGGATGAGGAAAGAACTTTCGGGAATGTTCTGGTGTACTCTAATATAGATAAAGTCATCATGTGCCATATTAGGGAAGTTGTGCCACCACGATCCAGTAGGTTGGGGAGTGAATAAAACTGTGTCAGTGTTCAGCTGTGGTGTGGGGAGAACACCGCTAA
This sequence comes from Proteles cristata cristata, assembly GCA_017311185.1. Lineage (NCBI taxonomy): Eukaryota > Metazoa > Chordata > Mammalia > Carnivora > Hyaenidae > Proteles > Proteles cristata. Next base: position 3,319,244 of record JAESUZ010000148.1, on the reverse strand, counting down.
TGCGCCAACAGTGGAGAATGGCCTTTTTAGCTGACATGTTTAAATTCATTGCATTTCTGAAACAAGATCAGTAGGACTCTCAAGGCCTAAGATAACAAGGAAGAGTTCATACAAGTGACAGTTGGAAGGAAAGGGAAGCCTGCTGAAACATGGCGAGAAAACCAGGTACGGGTGGCTAGTACCTCAAATCCACACACATATGCACATATACACACAGATGGAGCACAATGTACAGTTTCCACTCTCCATTTTCCTTAGGAGTGTTTTAAATATATTCTTATATTTTATTCATAGTGTGAATTATTGTCTAATATTATGTGTGATTTCTTCCATTATAACGCTTAATCATTTTGACAATACTTGTGAATAGCTAATGTTATATAGTTTGAGGAGAATAATCTTTTGCTTTAAATACATGGATGATATCTTAGTCACCTCAGTCTGCTCTGATGAAACCATAAACAGAGTGGCTTAAGCAACAGGATTTTATTTTTCACAGCTCTAGAGGCTGGAAGTCCAAGGTCAAGCTGCCAGTAGAGCTAGTTTCGGTCCGAGGCCTCTGGTCTTGGCTTGTAGGCAGCTGCCGTTCCTCTTGTATGCTCATATGACCTCTTCTTTGGTGCCTGAACAGAGAGAGAGAGAGAGAGAGAGACAGGAGAGAGAGAGAGAGAGTGAGAAATATATTCTGGTGTCTTCTCTTATATGGGAACTAATGCCATCAGGAGGTGTCCACCCTTGCGACCTCATCTAAATCTAGTTACCTCCCAAATGCCCCATTTCCAAATATCATCACTTTGAGGATTAGAGCTTCAGCCTGTGAGTTTGTGGGAGACATAATCTTGTAGTCCATAACATATGGAAATTATATATATATTATAAACTTTCACCATAGATGCTGGTGAGCAAGTTTCAAGCATTCACAAATTATGGAATGAGAAATTACTTCTTATGGTTTATTCTAACTTTATATCTGTGAAAATGAACAGAAATATCTTCTTCAGATCTCAATTACTTGCCTATGTATTGCCATTATTTTTTGTAACTCTGCTCATATTTGGGTCAGTCAGATTCTTTTTTTTTTTTTTTTTTTTTTTTTTACAAATAGTTTATTGTCAAATTAGTTTCCACATAACACCCAGTGCTCATCCCCACAAGTGCCCTCCTCCATGTCCACCCCTCCTCCCCCCCACATCCACCAGTCCTCAGTTTTTGTCAGCATTCAAGAGTCTCTCATGGTTTGCCTCTCCCCCTTTCCCCCACCATTTCTGCCCTTCTTCTCCCCCTTGGTCCTGTTAAGCTCCTCCTAATCCTCCTATACGTGCACACATATGATATTTGTCTTTCTCTGCCTTGGGTCAGTCAGATTCTGATCAATGAAAACTAGATGTTATACTAGAAAGATCTTTACATTGGAGGTCAGCAATATAGTGTGATGAGTGGTAAGGGTGGCACTAATTTGCTATGTAGACTTGACCTGCTCTTTCTTAGCCTCACTTTCTTCTCTGGAGGAGAAATGTGGTTGAACTGAATGATGTTTCAATGTGTCACGTGAGCAACCACACAGCCTCTATCCTGTGATGTGTCAAGTCCTGAGTTTTCCATTATTGGTGGGAGCAGATGGAGGAAAGCACCCAAAAACCAGGGGCTGAAAGTAACACTATCTTTGAAGGAAAATGGACAAGGCATAGATTATCTTCCTTCTGTTGCTGCTCTTGCTTTCTTCCCTCTGACTGCCGGTGTGGGAACTATGATCCATGCTTCATAGGACTGCATTGTCCATTGTTGCCTCACTCTGTAATTGTGAGTGTTAATAGTCCACTTTGAACTCTTCCTGTAGACTAACTGCTGTGCTTTGTATCAAGATAATGTTAGTTACGGAATGAATAAGTCATGGAGATGAAAGGCACAGCACAAGGCATATAGTCAGTGCTACTGCAATAGCGCTGTATGGTGACCTATGGTAGCTACACTTGTGGAGAGCATAGCACAAGGTAGAGACTTGTTGAATCACCGTACTGTACACCTGAAACTAATGTAACATTGTGTGCCAATTATCCTTCAATAAAAGTAATTTTAAAAACTCACCCAGAAGAGGGAAAAAAAAAATAGTGTTAAACTTTTAGCATTGTGGATAGCATTACTATGTTTTCTAAGAGTTCAGCTGATGACAAAAAGGTGATTACAATACTAATAGAGATGTAATCTGGACATCACTGAAAAAGAAGACTAACTGACTGCATGATCTAATGACTGATAAAAATACATGTACGACACTATTGGGGAAGTAAATAACCAAAACAGCATCCTGTGCAATATGTGAAAAATAATTTGGAATTCGGTATGGTGGAGAAGGGGGAGTAGAAACATGTATGGAGACTGAATCTCCTAAAACTGGGGTGAGACAGGTAAATACTTTTAAGTCAATAAATTTTTTTCATCTCCCTAAAGGACCCAGTGCTCAGTCAGAACTTCTGGCCACCAAATTAGACCAGGGAGTACCACATGACGGAACACGATACTGTCCCTTGGTTGCTCTTGGAATCTGAATGTTTTATTTCCTGATGCAGAGGTTACAACTAAAGTGTCTCATGAATGAACAAGAGGTTTGACAAAAGTGTGTGGGTCACACACAGCACAAAGCTGATTCTGTTAGTACATCTAGTCAATGCCTTAAATCATGGCAATAGGCCATCTCTAACTTTTAAGTATTTTGATGTGAAATAGGGAGTTTCAAACTGTATTTTTTTGTTTCTTTTTTTTTTTAAAGATTTTTTTTAATGTTTTATTTATTTCTAGGAGAGAGAGAGAGGGAGACAGCATGAGCAGGGAAGGGTCAGAGAGAGAGGTAGTCACAGACTGAAACAGGCTCCAGGCTCTGAGCTGGCAGTCAGCACAGAGCCGGACGCGGGGCTCGAACCCAGAACCGTGAGATCATGACCCAAGCGAAAGTCGGACGCTTAACCGACTAAGCCACCCAGGCGCCCCTGTATTTTTTTGTTTCTAAGAAGATTTTGATTAAAACTGTAGGAAACATATGGGACACTTGGGTGACTCAGTCAGTTGAGGGTCTGACTCAGCTCAGGTCATGGTCTCACGGTGTTTGTGGATTTGAGCCCCGCATCGGGCTCTATGCTGACAGCTCAGAGCCTGGAGCCTGCTTCAGATTCTGTGTCTCCCTCTCTCTCTGCCCCTCCCCCACTTGCTGTCTCTCTCTCGAAAATAAACATTAATTTTTTTAAACTATAGGAAACAAAACAAACGATAGAAATTAGACCTCGCTCATCTATCTGCATATTTGGCAGCTACTGCAAAGGTGGGTCATGGCAAAATTCCTTTTAGTTTATAAACTTTTTACCAAAGAAAATTAAAAGATCTTTTCTAGAAAATGTTCTGTTGACCTTGTCCACAACGCTACTAAAAAGTGGAGTATTTTGCTTACCTGAGACATTGAGGCTTTCATAGTGAATGTGTTTGAATGGTCCATCACACAGAGAAATTTGATGAGAGTTCACTTTATGGAAATGGAAGATCACCTCCCTAGAACTGTGCCTACAAGATGGCCGTCACTGCTATTGGCCACAGAAAAGATGTTCAAATGTCGGCCCACCATAAAATCATATTTTCAAGTCGTGGTGAAAGAAAAATATTTTTCTCTATTTAAATGAATCGAGGATGAACATGTGGGGAAAAAATGATAGCAAAACAATGTATATCCTGCTATCCTGCTTCTCCAGGACTGTTCGGTGATCTTTGGAGAGGCCATAAGTGACCTAGAAAAGGATAAACTGACTTCACTTGAGTTGTTCAATGTTAAGTGTAGATTTCAACAACCACTCATACGGAAAAAAGAAAAAAAAAAAAAGGACTCACTTTTTGGAAAAAAAACTCAGGGAAAACAGTCACGATTTCAAATCATGAGAACATTGCCAAACAAATAAAAGAAACATTGTTTGAAAGTAGAATTAAAAAATTTTTAAATAGCCATATTTCATGTGTTTCATGCAATATATAGTATCCTGTTATGGGGCTAGAGCATGGTTGTTTTGTCCATGAATCTTTGTTTGTTTGTCTTAAACTTTTTTTAATTTAAATTCAAATTAGTTAACATACAGTGTAGTCTTGGTTTCGGGAGTAGAACCCAGTGATTCATCACTTCTGGATAGCACCCAGTGCCCATCCCAACAAGTGCCCTCCTTAGTCCCCATCTCCCATGTACCTCCCCCCCACCTCTCCTCCAGCAACTCTCAGGTTGTTCTCTGTATTTAAGGGTCTCTTAAGGTTTCTTTCCCTCTATGTTTTTACCTTATTTGTCCTTGAATCTTGTGGTTGGTGCCAGCTTTTTCATTGGCACAAACAATGCTGTGAGTATTTTTGTACATAGCTCATGGTTAGGGCTGCCAAATAACATGCAAAATACCCAGTTCAATTTGAATTTCAGACAAACAACAGATTTTTTTAGTGTAAGTATGTCACCAATAATACATGAGAGATATATACAGATATATGCTATTTTTTTATTTATCTGAAATTCAAATTTAATTGGATGTTCTGTATTATTATTTGCTAATTCAGGCAACTCTACTTATGGTCCAAATTTTCAAGTTATCTAGGATATATACCTAAGAGTATGATTGTTATGTTCCATGAAATAAACATGTTCAACTTATTCCAAATTGGTTGTGTGTCTTTTCATATTTACTTGAAGCATGATGAGAACTCTCATCACCTTGTATCTTCACTAACCTATAATATTGCCAGACTTCCTAACTTCACCAATTTAGTGAGTGTGAGATTATATATCACTGTGGTTTTAATTTGAATTTCCCTTATTCCTAATGAATTTCAGTGTCTTTTTCAAATGACTGGGGACCATTTGTATTTCTTTTTCGGTAAAGTGCTCATTCATGATTTGTGCCTTTCTTTTTTCTATTGACTTGTTTGTCATTTTGAAGATTTGGAGGATTGCTTCATATATTCTGAATACTAAACCATTAGTATCTTCTCCCGATTTGAGGTGTATCTTTTCTCTGTTGGTTCCATTGCTCTCATTGTCTATCCCTGAGCTCAGAACACATTTTCTTAACTATGATAGCTGTATAAAAATACTGGATTATCTGGTAGGGCGTGTTTCCCAATTTTTTTTTTTTGAGAACTAATTTAAGGCCTAGTGCCTGGTCAGGTTACATTAATGCTCCGTATGTGTTTAAGAAAGTACATTCTCCAGTTGTTGAATGCCAGGTTCTACACACTTTCATTAAACTGAGCATGCTATTCATGCTTTTCAAGTCCTCCAGATATTTTTCTGCTTAATTGACCAACTAGAGAGGTATGTATGTAAACAACTCAATAAAATGGTGGATTTGCTCATCTATTTTTTCTTATAATTATGTCAAATTTTACAAAATAACATTTCAAGCTATTTTGAAAAGCTCTTTTTGGTGGGTTTTGTCAAGCTTAGAATTGCCTTATTTCTAGGATGAAGATCGATTCTTCTATAACTATGAATTGACCTTATTTTTCTATAATAATAATTTTTGCTTAGTATCTATTTTGTCTGATATTAATATAGCTAAGCCGTATTTTTGCTTGCATTTATTTTGTATAGCTTTCTGTTCTTTTACTTAAATATTGTTTGTGTCCTTATATTTGTGTGACTCTTGTAAACAGTATATAAAATGGATTTTTTAAGCATCTAGTAATATTTAAATCGTTTTTAACTGGAAAGCATAGTTTGTATTGATTGCAGTTGCTGTTTTAATTTGATTTATTTCTATCAACTTATTTAGCATTTGCAATTTGTCCCCCTTTTGTTAAGGTTCTTTTGTTATTGTTTTTAAATTCCTAATTTGATTGCTTTTGCTACAACTGTGATTCACTCACCTGGTTCCACTTTTCATAACACTGCTTGGAAGTTGTACACTCCCTTTTAATAGTTTTACTAGTTCATCTAGAAAATTTAATATGTGTGTGTAATGTAACAAATGCTAAAATTAATCAACTATCTTTTTATATTCTCAAACTATGCAAAAACCTTTGAGTTACACCATCTCAAACTATATTGCTTGTGTTTTTCAGTGCTTTTAGTTTTATCATAATTTTCTGTGAATATGTAGAGATTCACATTGATAGAAAATGAAGTGAAATATTATTAAATATTTCCCCTCACATGAGTTTAATTATCACATAGTATTCAGTTATTAGAAAAATGATAATTTAAATCACTTTTGTAGAACACTCCACTTGTTTCTAAATGTTCACTATTACCAACAATCAGCTTCGTTGACTGAAAATTATTTAGAAGTAAACCCAAATAGCTCATAATAACACTTAACATTTATTTATCACCTATATGAGGCAGTAATCATGCCAAGTGCTTTCTGTAAATTATTTCATTAGTCTTCACAATGGCTCTGAAGTAGGCCCTATTATCAGTGCCATTTTGGATATAGGAATTGAGACTCTGAGTTTATGTTATTTGGTTAAGGTCACACAACGAGTATATGATAAAAGTGGGCTTTGGACTCGGGCAGCTTACAGTTTGAGATGGACAGCAAAACAGAAGCAATTTTTTTTAATACACATCTTTTTTTATTTATTTTTTTTACTTTATGTATTTGAGAGAGAGCAAGAGTGAGTGAGGAAGAGGGGCAGAGGGAGAGAATCTCAAACAGCCTCCATGCTCAGCACGGAGCCCAACACGGGGCTAGATCCCATGATCTGAGAATCATGACCTGAGCCAAAATTGAGAGACACTCAACCGACTGTGTCACCCAGGTGCTCCTTAATATGCAATTTTAGATTCTATTTAAGGAATCAAAAAAGGTGTCACACTACTCCAATACATGTGGAAAATTATCAGCTAATGATAAAATGTATGCTTGGGAACATCCACTTTTGACATACTGATTGTCTTGACTATCTAGTTATTTTAGCCAGAGTGTTCTCTCTGCAGGCACTTTTGGACACCAAAGCAACAGGAGGCAATGACTGTAACTCACATTGCTTATTTTTCATAATTTTTTTTGTGTACAGGATGTGTGCTGTGACATTCAGGCTTTCGTAACAAAAAGATTTCCTAAATAACAAAATAGGTACTCATTACAAAAAGATAGGTTCTTTAAAAAAAAAGTGCCTCACTTCCTGGCTTCCATTGAAATAGGATTAAATGAACATGAATACACTTATAGCACTCTTCAGAAACATTCCTCTAACGTGACGATAAGAATAGCTATAATATAACTTAATTGTAGATTTAAGCCATGAAATAAAGGTGGTTACAATCTTAACTATTGTAATCTAACCCTAAGGCCTAGAATTGATTGATTTAATGAGTAATTATAGATTTTGATTTAAACTTACTAAGACTGGCAGAATCTTATTGATTTTTCTATTTCATGTCATTGACCACTCAGTATGATTTTAGACTTGCATGAATAACAATTTAAATGTTTGAAAATACTGAACAGAACCTAGTACAGGATAGGCACTCATTAAATATTTCTTAAACGAATACACAACTGAATATTTCTTTCTCAGCAGTCACCGATGGGTGCATATCAATTGTATGTTATCAGGGCAAAAAGGAGACTCAGAGCACCTTGCTCTATAGCATTAGTGGTCTAGAGCTGGCCTGCCTGCCCTTAGAACATGTCTGTGGCAGGAATTAGAGTTTGAAAAAATTCCCTCGATGATTCAGAAGTACCCTTATACTTTCTAGCAAGTTTTCCCAGGGCTGCAAGTGCATGCTACGCATCATGTTTCTCCCTGGGTAGATTTTTTTTTTTTATTAAGCAGTGACCCTCAAGTCATGAGTATGGCCTTGCATGTCTAAGAGTATTTCCTCATTGTGAATCATTCTTTGTCCTTTGTTCAATAAAATGTATGTCTGTCTTGCATACAATCAGATGTGATAAGGAAGTCGCTAGGCAGTTGTATAGGGTTAGCTGGAATGAAATGAGGTAGCAGACGGAATGTTAACACATGGTGGATACAATTACCAATATCGGAAGAACCATTTTAAATATTCCATTTGTGTGTTCACTGATGTGCAGATGTTCTGGAAAACATCCTGTGATTTCATTTTTAGCATCTGAATCAAGAGACCATTCTAATCATTTTAAAAGCTTTTTATTATAAAAAGATTTAAAGGAAGCTGTGTGTTATTAACAGCTATTGAATATATACATTTTGGAGAAAAATATTTTTGAATGGCTTGTAATTCTCATGGAAAACTGGGCAGTATTGTGTATTCTTTCTCAAAGAGGACTGTAGATTTAAATTAATGTAAATGTGCCCCAATCTACGAAGACCCAATTTATGAAACTGAATTTAAAAATTCCATTGGTTTGTTATATTTCTGTCTAGAGGCAATGTTCATTCTCAGAAAATCCAGTAGGATCTATTAGAGACCACAGAGAGAGAAGTTTTGAAATCAGTTTACCCTGATTTTGTCTTATAAGATGTGATGACTCACTCTGTCACTCTGGTACTCCATTTTCTCATTTGTAAAATAAGATAATTTTTAAAAATTCCTCTAATGTCCAAGCTTCTATGGAGCGATTAATGCTTAATGAAATTTTGTTCTAAAACATGGTGTCCAAATGTCCAAAGCCAGGTTGACGACATATGTATCTGTGTAGAGTTATTTACAATTATAGATACCATGGCCTCACCTCTACATCTTAAATCTGCAGTTTTGTAAAATGGTTTGTTAAGTATGCCCAGTGAATCTCATGTAATCCTCCCCTCAAATCCCAAATTTTGGAACTCTTTTTTTTCAAGCACCTCCTGAGATCGTTTCCTCATCACAGCCATATATATTGATCAGATTTTAAAATATACCTTTGATTATAATGCACTTCATGGAGCTGATTTAATTATTCTTCTATCCTCCCTTATACACAGCAAATGGGAGCACCTGGGTGGCTCAGTCAGTTGAGCACTGGACTCTTGATTTCCAGACAGGTCATGATCTCATGGTTCATGAGATCGAGCTCCACATCAGTCTCCGTGCTGACAGCATGAAGCCTGCTTGGGATTCTCTCTCTCCTTCTCTCTCTGCCCCTGCCCTGCTCCTGCTCATGCTCTCTCTCTTTCTCAACACATGAATAAATCAACAAACAAAACAAACACTGCAATTAATATCTATCATGTAGGATTTTCCCCTTTTTTGTCCTTATTTCATATTTCCTAGTTAGGTTCACTTTCAAGAGGTGGAGTTACTAGACCACATGCTATGAACCCTGCCACACAGGCCAGTCGAAGTATGAGGATGAGGCAAATGAACCTTGGATAGCGAATTTCCATAATAATTTAATGCAGAATTTGAAAACAACAAAATTATTGCAAAAATCTCTGGTGAACAAAATAACATTTTAAATCAAGACAGGATGAGATTTTTTTTCTTTCGCCTCAGGCTCTAATATGGCTCGGCATGGCACTGCTGCCAGCATCATTTGATTATCGTTTCTGAAGACATTTACAAATTTGAAAGGTGGAAGATAACATCTTAGTGTTATAATTTATCTTGTATGTATTTACCTATACACACCTTTATGACGCAGTGCCACAACAAACTAAGGGGACCTCCCAATCATATCTAATTTGGAATAATGATGTAAGTTACAAGCAGATGAGAAATGATAGGAAATGCTACTTTTTCTCTGTGTTTCATTCTGTTTTTGTTTTATATTGTCCAAGCTGTGCTGTTTGGTCCATACCATTCATGATTGTCATCTCCTTGGTAGATTATTTCTTTATCAGAGTGAAATCTCTGCCTTTGCTCCCATTAATGTTTTCCACTTTGACTTGTCTTGCTGAATACTAATATTGCTTTGATTTCTATTGTTTCTCATTTACTTGAATATTTTATTCTAATCCTGTCTATAATTTTGCTTAGATATGATTCTTGTAAATAGTAAACAGCAGGAATTATTTTTGTTCTGATCTGAATGTCTTTTAATAGGCATGCTTACTTTATTTCCATTTATTGAGATCATTGGTCTATGTTGTGTATTTACCATGCATCTGCATTACTTCTTCTGTCCTCCTTTCCTGTTTCCTATTGGATTATTGAACTTTTTCTTTTCCTGTTCTATTAGAGCACATTATCACGTTCTATTTTTCATTGGTTCTCTTTACATTTTTATCATTTAAGCAAAAGTCTGAAATTACTGGGATTACTGGATATCTACCTTCAAAAGAATGAAACTGGACTCCTATCTCAAGCCATGTACAAAAATTAACTCAAAATGGTTCATAGGCTTAAACATGAAACTATAAAAGTTACAGATTAAAACATAGGTGTAAACCTTTGCCACCCCGGATTAGGCAATACTTTATTACATATAATATCAAAAATATAAGCAACAAAGGGTAAATAAATTGAACCTCATCAAAAGTGAAAACATTTACATTTCAAAGAACTCTCAGGAAAGTGAAAAGACAACCTGCAGAATGGTAGAAAGTATTTGCAAATCTTACATCTGATAAGGCACTTATATCCAGAATATAAAAATAATTCTTACAAATCAACAACAAAAAGACTAACAAGTAAAATATGGGTAAAGGACTTGAATATTTCCTCCATTAAGATCCTCAGGTGAGCAATATGAAAAGATACTCAACATTACTAGTCATCAAGGAAATGCCAGTCAAAACCACAATGAAATACTACTTCACCCCTAGTAGAATGGCTAGAATAAAAAAGAGAGACAAATCTCCACACAAAAGCTTAATACACAAAAATGTTCATAGCATTATAATAGCCCCAAACTGGAAACAACCCAAATATATATCACTTGATAAATGGATGAATATAATATTCCCCCACATAATAATCCACACAATAGGATATTATTTGTCATTAATAAGAAATAAAGTGCTACATAGCATAGATAACATGCTACAGCATGAATGGTTCCTGGAAAACATTATGGTAAGTGAAAAGCAGACACACGAAGCCACATATTATATTATTCCATTTTATGAAATCACCAGATTTCAGAAATGAAACAGTAAGTAAATTAGTGGTTGTCTAGGGCTGGGGGAATGGAGTCAATGGAGAATGATTGATAATGGGTATGAGGTTGCCTTTTATGGTGATGAAAATGTTCTAAAAGTAGGGTTGATGGTTGCATAACTCCATAAATATACTAAGAAATACTGAATTGTACAATTTTTAAAAAGTGTTTAATGTTTATTCATATTTGAGAGAGAGGAGAGAGAGAGAGAATGAGCAGGGGAGGGGCAGAGAGAGAGAGAGATGCAGAATCCAAAGCAGGCTCCAGACTCTGAGCTGTCAGCACAGAGCCCTACACAAGGCTTGAACCCAAGAACTGGGAGATCATGACCTGAGCTGAGGTCGGATGCTTAACCAACTGAGCCACCCAGGCGCCCCTGAATTGGACAATTTAAAAGGGCAAATGTTATGGCATTTTAATGATATTTCAATAAAGCTTTTATTAAAAATCTGTAATGAATGAGTGTGTCTGTTTTTCTAAGGCAGCTTGTTCTGATGTCCCTATATTGTTGGATTGGATTTTCTTATTTGGGTCAAGATTTCCTTTTGTGCTTTATCATTTTCAATGGAGAGTTCTCCTGCCTGGGAGGTTGTTTTAAAGCATACATGTCGCTCCACATTAGGCAATGTCATCACTGCCTCTGCCAGACAGTTTTGGGCTTTAAGATGCCGGAGAGTCTCTGTGAGCAGCTTGGGGCTCCTTATTTAGATGCCGCAATTCTAGTCACCATGTCTTCGTGCGACACAGGCTGAATTCTCAATCTCATGGTAGCATTTCAGTGTCTTTCTGTAGCACAGACAACGTTGGGTGTTACAGTTATATCTGCCTCTGGATATGGGCAGAGAGGTCAATTCTAGGTTTTGGCTTCATGAAGGAAGCCTGGTTTTGCTATCTAACCACCTGAGGGGGGCAAAATTCAGTCTCTGTTATGGCAGAACATTAAAACCCTGGTCCCCAGTGCTCCTTTCTGATCATGGCTTCCTGTAATCTTTTAGCTTGAGCCAGTGTTCTGGCACATGGATAGTCTACCCTTGCATTTAATACAGTTAGGCATTCTTAAAAAAAAGAAGAAAGAAAACAAGAATTTTTTTATATTTTCAATGAAGGAGATTTTAGTATGTGTTCAGTCATCTATCTTGCCTGGGAAACTAACCAAGGGAAGGAACATGGAGCTAGCATTCATCTAATATAAAATAGTTACTAGAAAATAATGTGCATGTGCCGAAGACGTCGTTTAGGTATGGTTACTGCTATTGAAGCTGAACATTTTCCTGTATCTTTGCTACCATTTTGTACTTCATTTTAATGAATTGGCTCTGTATAACCTTTTCCTCATTCATGTGTTCTTTCCTTATCAGGTCATATGAGTTGCAAATGTGGTTCACTTTGCTTTTATTTTGCCATTTACTTCTAGTGGTTTTTGTTTTGTTTTGTTTTACTGTTCAAAGTGGTTTAGTTGTTATTTAATGAAATATGTTAGTCTTCCTTGTGATTTCCTCTTTTAATACCGATTCTTTTAAAAAACACAAGAGAATGACAAATGACCCCCATGTATTTGGAACAGGTCAAGAAGCAAAGAGATTTTCAAGGCAGGACCAAACACTGGGTGGCATTTACAGATCTCACGACTTATTCTTTGCTAGAATGAAAACTAATGCAGATGCCCTTGTGATCAAATTCCGTATTTACTGTGGTTACAGTGAAATAGGAATCCATTCCTTGAGGTCTCTTAAAATGCTATGGATTCCTGATTTGAATTTGACTGTCAGTCATCAAATTTTTTTTCTCTCATCATATTTCCATTTTCATACCTCAGAGGAACTACCATGGAGGCACCAAGAATGAAATTTCACTGGCATGTTGCAAAAGTTGGCATCAACACAGACTGCAACTGAGAAACAAAGAAATGGGACTTGAGTGACAGCTGAGATGCGTTCTATTAATATTTAAAGTGAGTTTCTCATTGGAGCCATGTCTAGACTGTTGGGCTTTTTTAAAGAAACAGACTACAACTAATTTTGCTTCATGGCTGAGCATTTCTACGGCAAAAGTATATAATTTTCTTTCCGTTTCTTTTTGCCAGTTTTCATTTATCTTGCTTCACTCTTCAAAACAGTCAGTAGCTCCTTATTATATAAAATAGAAGTCAAATTACTTATCAGAGTATTCAGAGTCATTTATAATTTGGCTTAAACCATTTTCCTAATATTATCCTTCTAACTAATAATCACGGTCATAATAATAATGATAGTTCCTTTTGCTACTATTTACTTACAATGTGTTGTGAATTCATGTAAGCCCATCATATATATTATCTAATTTAATCTTCACAACAACCTTCCTGTGAGATTCCATTTAAAAAAATTTTTTTTTAGTGTTTCATTTATTTCTAGGAGAGAGAGAGAGACAGCATGAGCAAGGAAGGGTCAGAGAGAGAGGGAGTCACAGACTCTGAAACAGGCTCCAGGCTCTGAGCCGGCAGTCAGCACAGAGCCCGACGCGGGGCTTGAACCCACGAACTGCGAGATCATGACCTAAGCGAAAGTCGGATGCTTAACCGACTGAGCCACCCAGGCACCCCATGAGATTCCATTTTATTATTATTATTATTTTTTTTTGCAAATAGTTTATTGTCAAATTAGTTTCCACATAACACCCAGTGCTCATCCACACAAGTGCCCTCCTCCATGCCCACCCCCCCTTCCCCCCACATCCACCAGTCCTCAGTTTTTGTCAGCATTCAAGAGTCTCTCATGGTTTGCCTCTCTCCCTTTCCCCCACCGTTTCCGCTCTCCTTCTCTCCCTTGGTCCTCTGTTAAGTTCCTCCTAATCCTCCTATACGTGCAAACATATGATATTTGTCCTTCTCTGCCTGACTTATTTCGGTCAGCATAACACCCTCAACGTCCATCCATGTTGCTACACATGGCCAGATTTCATTGTTTCTCATTGCCATGTAGCATTCCATGGTATAGATAAATCACATCTTCTTGATCCATTCGTCCGTTGATGGACACTTAGGCTCCTTCCATGTTTTAGCTATTGTGGAGAGTGCTGCTATGAACATTGGGGTACATGTGCTCCTATGCATCAACATTTCTGTATCCCTTGGGTAAATTCCTAGCAGTGCTATTGCTGGGTCATAGGGGAGTTCTATTGTTAGTTTCTTTAGGAACCTCCACACTGTTTTCCAGAGGGGCTGTACCAGTTTACATTCCCACCAACAGTGCAAGAGGGTGCCCGTTTCTCCACATCCTCGCCAGCATCTAGAGTTCTCTGATTGGCTCATTTTAGCCACTCTGACTGGCGTGAGGTGGTATCTCAGTGTGGTTTTGATTTGTATTTCCCTGATGAGGAGGGATGCTGAGCATCGTTTCATGTGTCTGTTGGCCATCTGGATGTCCTCTTGGAGAAGTGTCTGTTCATATCTTCTGCCCATTTCTTCACTGGGTTGTTTGTTTTTCGGGCGTGTAGTTTGGTGAGTTCCTTGTAGATTCTGGATATCAACCCTTTATCTGATATGTCATTTGCAACTATCTTTTCCCATTCCGTTGGTTGCCTATTAATTTTCTGGGTTGTTTCCTTGGCTGTGCAGAAGCTTTTAATCTTGATGAGGTCCCAACAGTTTATTTTGGCTCTTGATTCCCTTGCTTTGGGGGATGTGTCAAGTAAGAAGTTGCTGCGGTGGAGGTCAAGGAGGTTGTTTCCTGCTTTCTCCTCTAGGGTGTTGATAGTTTCCTGTCTCACGTTCAGGTCCTTTATCCAATTTGAGTTTATTTTTGTGCATGGTGTGAGAAAAAGATCTAGTTTCATTCTTCTGCATGTTGCTGTCCAGTTCTCCCAACACCATCTGTTAAAAAGGCTGTCTTTTTTCCATCGGATATTCTTTCCTGTTTTGTCAAAGATTAGTTGGCTGTATACTTTTGGGTCCACTTCTGAGTTCTCAATTCTGTTCCATTGGTCTATGTGTCTGTTTTTGTGCCAATACCATACTGTCTTGATGATGACAGCTTTGTAGTAGAGGCTCAAGTCTGGGATGGTGATCCCTCCTGTTTTGGTTTTATTTTTCAGGATTACTTTGGCTATTCGGGGTCTTTTGTGGTTCCATACAAATTTTTGGATAGTTTGTTCTAGTTTTGAGAAGTATGCTGGTGCAATTTTCATTGGAATTGCATTGAATGTGTAGAGTGCCTTAGGTAGTAATGACATCTTAACTATATTTATTCTTCCTATGCATGAGCATGGAATGTTTTTCCATTTCTTTGTGTCTTCTTCAATTTCCTTCATAAGTTTTCTATAGTTTTCTCATACAGATCTCTCGTATCCTTGGTTAGGTTTATTCCGAGGTATTTTATGGTTTTTTGTGCAATTGTGAATGGGATCAGTTTCTTGATTTCTCTTTCTGTTGCTTCATTGTTGGTGTATAAAAATGCAACTGATTTCTGTACACTGATTTTGTACCCTGCAACTTGGCTGAATTCTTGAATCAGTTCTAGTAGGCTTCTGGTGGAGTCTGTTGGGTTTTCTATGTAGAGTATCATGTCATCTGCGAAGAGTGAAAGTTTGACTTCCTCTTTGCCAATTCTGATGCCTTTGATTTCCTTTTGGTGTCTGATGGCTGATGCTAGGACTTCCAGCACTATGTGAAACAGCAGTGGTGAGAGTGGGCATCCCTGTCGTGTTCCTGATCTCAGGGGGAAAGCTCTGAGTTTTTCCCCGTTGAGGATGATGTTAGCTGAAGGCTTCTCATAGATGGCTTTGATGATGTTTAAGTAGGTTCCTTCTATCCCAACTTTCTCGAGAGTCTTTATTAAGAAGGGATGCTGTATTTTGTCAAATGCTTTTTCTGCATCTATTGACAGGATCATATGGTTTTTATGTTTTCTTTTATTAATATGATGTATCACATTGATTGATTTGCGAATGTTGAACCAGCCCTGTAACCCAGGAATGAATCCCACTTGATCTTGGTGGATGATTCTTTTATATGCTGCTGGATTCGATTTGCAAGGATCTTGTTGAGAATTTTTGCATCCGTATTCATTAAGGATATTGGCCTGTAGTTCTCTTTTTTTGCTGGATCTCTGTCTGGCTTGGGAATCAGTGTGATGCAGGTTTCATAAAATGAGTCCGGGAGTTTTCCTTCGCTTTCTATTTTTTGGAATAGCTTGAGAAGAATTGGGATTAATTCTGTTTTAAATGTCTGGTAGAATTCCCCAGGGAAGCCATCAGGTCCAGGGCTCTTATTTGTTGGGAGATTTTTGATCACTGATTCAATTTCTTCACTTGTTATGGGTCTGTTCAGGCTTTCTATTTCTTCCCGTGTGAATTTTGGTAGTGAGTGTGTGTTTAGGAATTTGTCCATTTCTTCTAAGTTGTCCAACTTGTTGGCATATAATTTTCATAGTATTCCCTGATAATTGCTTGTATTTCTGAAGGGTTGGTGGTAATAAGTTCTTTTTCATTCATAATTTAATCTATTTGGGTGCTCTCTCTTTTCTTTTGGATAAGTCTGGCTAGAGGTTTGTCAATTTTGTTTACTTTTTCAAAAAACCAACTCTTGGTTTCATGGATCTGTTCCATTGTTTCTTTGGTCTCGATGTTGTTTATTTCTGCTCTAATTTTTACTATTTCTCTTCTTCTACTGGGTTTAGGGCGTTCTTGTTGCTCTGCCTCTAGTTCCTTTAGGTGAGCTGTTAGATTTTGCACTTGCGCTTTTCTAATCTCTTGAAATAGGCCTGGAGAGCAATGTACTTTCCTCTTAGGACTGCCTTTGCCGCATCTCATAGATTTTGAATGGTTGTGTTTTCATTTTCATTTGTTTCATATATTTTTTAATTTCATCTCTAATTGCCTGAGTGGCCCATTCATTCTTTAGAAGGGTGTTCTTTAACCTCCATGTTTTTGGAAGTTTTCCAGACTTCTTCCTGTAATTGATTTCAAGTTTTAAAGCATTGTGATCTGACAGTGTGCATGGTATGATCTCTATTCTTTTATATTTCTTGAGGGCTGCTTTATGTCCCAGTATGTGATCTATCTTGGAGAATGTGCCATGCGCACTTGAGAAGAAAGTAAATTTCCCTGGCCTCAGGATGTAAAGTTCTAAATATATCCGTCAGGTCCATCTGGTCCAATGTGTCTTTCAAGTCCATTATTTCTTTAGTGATTTTCTGTCTGGTTGACCTATCCATTGCTGTAAGCGGAGTATTAAAGTCCCCTGCTATTAGCACATTCTTATCTATAAGCTTGTTTCTGTTTGTGATTAATTGTTTTAGATATTTAGGTGCTCCCATATTCGGTGCGTAGACATTTATGATTGTTAGTTCTTCCTGATGGATGGACCCTGTAATTATTATGTAGTGCCTTTCTTCATCTCTTGTGATTGTCTTTAATTTAAAGTCCAGTTTGTCTGATATAAGTATCGCTACTCCGGCTTTCTTTTGATTTCCTGTAGCATGATATATATTTCTCCATCCCCTTACTTTTAATCTGAAGGTATCTTCCCGTCTAAAATGAGTTTCTTGTAGACAGCATATAGATGGATTTTGTTTTTTAATCCATTCTGCTACCCTATATCTTTTGATTGGAGCATTCAGCCCATTTACATTCAGTGTTATTATTGAAATATGTGGGTTTAGAGTCTTTGTATCTTTTGTAGGGTTCATGTTTGTGGTGGTGTCTCTGGAATCTTTGTTCCTTGCAACCTTTCCTTCAGAGCATCCCCCTCAGGATTTCTTGTAGGGCTGGCTTCGTGGTGACAAATTCTTTCAATTTCTGTTTATTTGGAAAGGTTTTTATCTCTCCTTCTATTTTGAATGACAGGCTTGCTGGATAGAGGATTCTTGGCTGCATATTTTTACTGTTCATCACATTGAAGATCTCCTGCCATTCCTTTCTGGCCTGCCACGTTTCAGTAGATAGGTCTGTCACCACTCTGATAGGTTTCCCTTTGTATGTGAGGGCCCTTTTCTCCCTAGCTGCTTTCAAATTCTCTCTTTGTCCTTGTATTTTGCCATTTTTACGATGATATGTCGTGCAGAAGATCGATTCAAGTTACGTCTGAGAGGAGTCCTCTGAGCCTCTTGTATTTCCACATTGACTTCCTTCCCCAGGTCGGGGAAGTTCTCTGCTATAATTTGTTCCAGGACTCCTTCAGCACCTTTCCCTCTCTCTTCCTCTTCTGGGATTCCTATGATATGGATATTGTTGCGTTTGACTGTGTCGCTGAGCTCTCGAATTCTTCTTTCCTGTTCCTGGATCAGTTTGTCTCTTTTTTTGTCAGCTTCTTGTTTTTCTAGAATGGTGTCTTCTAAATCACTTATTCTCCTTTCTGCCTCTTCAATCCGTGCATTGGAGGCCTCTAATTTATTATGGATCTCATTTATCGCATTTTTTAATTCTTCATGCTATTTTTATTTTCCATTCTGTCTGTAGCCATAGTTTCTTTGATGTCGCCTATGTTTTTTTCAAGCCCTGCTATTAATTTCACCATTATTATTCTAAAATCTTGTTCACTTATGCTGCTGATATCTGTTTTGAGCAGTTCATTAGCTGTCATTTCTTCTTGGAGTTTCTTTGGAGGAGAGCTCTTTCGTTTCGTCATTTTAGTTAGCTTTCCGGCTCTTGTTGGTTTTAAAGACCTGTTATGCTCTCTGTTTCTATGAGCACTGCTATATCCAAGAAACTCTTTGACTTTCCAGGGCCTATCCTTTCAGAGATTGTTTTTTGAATGGTATCCCTCGGTCACTCTTGTTGGGACCTTAGTTATTTTATTTTCCTATTCGTAGTGATATTTGGGACTCTTCACCTTGTGTACTCTAGCTTGTTTCTTGAGGTAGCCCTGGAAAAGAAAACAGACAGACAAACACACAGGGAGCAGGAGCACACAAACGCACAGGCTGATTCAACTAACATGCAAAGTGAGAGGGAAAACGAAAAAGTTAATAGAAAAGACGGAGGAGGGAGGGCGAATAGGGAGCATAAAATACATAAAAGGGTCAAAAAGGGGAAAAGAAAAGGAAAAAAGAAGAAAACCGATGGACAAAGAACGGTTTAAAGCATATACCTGGATTTCCCAGCTACAGTTAAATAGCCGTGTGTATGCAGTGCTGGTTGAAGAGCATAGAGAAAAAGAGAGAAGGCAGGGTGAGACAAGGCAGATTTGGAAATAGAATGAACAGGCAGAAGGGATAAGAAACTTTTTTCAAAGAGGTAAAGGGTAGAATGTGGTTGGATAGGTGATAGAAGGATGCTGGAATTATCCAGAGAAACTATATAGTCTAATTACTCCTGAGAGAAATAGCTGAAAAAGTCGGTAGGTGTAGAATTTACATTTACAGAATGGACTTGTGATTGTTTAAGCAAGCTGGCAACCAGAGTTAATCAGGTCAGTGTTTTGGGGAAAAAAGCGAGAAAAGAGAAAGAAGAAGAAAAAAAGAGAAAAGAAAGGGGAAAAAAAAAAGA
This sequence comes from Proteles cristata cristata, assembly GCA_017311185.1. Lineage (NCBI taxonomy): Eukaryota > Metazoa > Chordata > Mammalia > Carnivora > Hyaenidae > Proteles > Proteles cristata. The sequence goes on along the minus strand of JAESUZ010000148.1, from coordinate 3,299,760 downwards.
AGAAGAAAAAAAAGGGAAAAAAGAAAAAAAAAAAAAAGGGAGGAGGGCACCTCTCAGGCAGGGATGGGCATGGCGTGATCCGATGCCTCAGGCGGGGGTTCTGCCTTGGCGATTGTGGGAAGGAGAGTGACGGTGCTCCAGTCCCTTCTTGAACCCCGCACTGCAGCTCGCTTTTTTTTTTTTTTTTTGGCGTGTCAACTCCCCGTTCCGGGGACGCAGCCGAAGTTGGTTGCACTCTTCAACCCAGGCCAGTTCCAATCTCCAAATCCCAGCCCGCGCCCCGCTGAAGTTGCCTTAGACACAGCTTCCCAGACAACCCCCTCGGGCTATTCCAGGCTCCCTGCTGAGCTCTGGGGGCGGAGTCAGGATCGCTGCTTTCTTCTCTGGTCGGCTCTGGTGCGCATGCGCGGGGCTTGCCTGCAGCGTCCGCGTAGCCTGAGCCCGCTGGAGTGAGGAAAACCGGGTCTCTCTATGGCTCGTCACCCGAAACACGAACTCACAGGCAAATTTCCTAGTTTTTAGCTCTTTGCCTTCCCTCTCGAGTTCCAGCCAGCCAGGAGCGCGGACGCCTGGTGTCTGCGCGTCTCCTTCAGGGGTCCCAGCCGCCCTGGAGCTACAATGGCGGCAAGCGCGCCGCCGCTGGAGTGAGGAAAACCGGGTCTCTCTATGGCTCGTCACCCGAAACACGAACTCACAGGCAAATTTCCAGTTTTTAGCTTTTTGCCTTCCCTCTCGAGTTCCAGCCAGCCAGGAGCGCGGGTGCCCTGTGTCTGCGCGTCTCTTTCAGGGATCCCAGCCACCCTGGAGCTACAATGGCGGCAGGCGCACCCGCTCCGCTTTAAAACCCCACCTCCAGGAGCGGCACAAAGAAGCAGTTGTGTGCTCAGCCTCCCCCAGGACCAGTTGTCGCGAGGGGACCTGGTGTGCAGGTATTTGGCAAGTACGGTCTTTCTATGCACCGAGCGGAGATTTTTCTGTCTCGGACTCTCTCCTTTTCCCCTCTCCCTCCCCGTAGAGGGTAGAGGGGGATCGCCTCCCACCCTGGAGGCTCCGATCCCGGGCTGATTTTACCTTCCCCGGTTCGCACTCACGTTAGAAGGCTTTCTCAGTGGATTCTGCGTCCTTTTTTCTCCCAGTCTCTCAGGTTTTGTATGGTTTCCAATGGCTTCAGATCTTTTCTGTGTGATGTATGGGCGCGGCGCACTGCCTTTTATATGGGAGAGAATGGAGTTGAGTAACTCCTTGTTTTCTGAGAATTTATGTAAAATTCAGTTAAGTCCCACTGAAACTTCATAAGATCCTTGAAACCAGGGACTGTGCCAAGTTTTGTTTTGTTTTGTTTTGTTTTTTTCATTGATTATGACTACTCAAGGTTTGGCAAATGACAGATACTAAGTAAATAATTGATAGAAAAACTTGCACTAAAAAAGCTGATTTCTCTATAGAAATAATTTGGAAGGCAGCCTCCAGGAAATACCTGTTTCCTTGCTTCATCCAGTTTAGATTGAAGCTGCTGATTTCTGGCCACAAGATTGAGTATTTTCATCTACTTCTTATCTCATCTGGTCTGGCAGAGTTTCTTGGAGCATGATGTAAAAATAAACTTAGATTTTTATTAAAAATTCAAATTCATGGACCATAACTCATTGTGTATTGAATCAGAATCTCTCACAGTGAGAATCAAGAATTTACAGTTTTAATAAGTACCTCAGATTATTATTTATACCCTAAAAATTGAGAACCATGTTGCTTAATGAGTATAGCTGAGATCTGGAGTTTACCCATTTCATTTCTTCCAGACTATATGGTCCACTTTTCCCTTTCTACTTTACTAAAATTAAAGTTATAATTTAATGTTTTTAACTAACAGCCTTTTATAATATAAGCCTTTTATATTATGAACCATGATGTATAATTTTGTGAAAAGTTTGATCCCAGTTGCAAAACCATTTTTTTTTTACCTAACCAAGCACTCCTAGCTCTGTCACTTAATGGCCATTTTGAACCTGGCATCTGACATCTACAGTAGAAAATAACTCTCTACTGTTAAGTGATCAGTGTTTCCAGACCACAGTCTTGCTTACCCAAACTATTACCACAGTGTGGGTTTTGTCACTTCTGAAATATTCACAGCTGCCACCCAAATGAACCAGGGCAATCTGATAAATGTGATAAAATTACTCTACAAGTTACTGGAAATGAGGAGAGACAAAGTCAACTATCTTAGGTGAACTGAGAGAACAGGAAGGGTGTAGGATCAGCTCTGTCATTCACAGAATGTTGAGTTCACAAAGGACAAGAGAACTAGGCACAAAACAAAGTGTTTGCTTTCAATAAATGATCCCTAGACACTTGAATTTCAGAGAAAAGGTGATGAAACATTTTTTTTTTTTTTGTGGAATAATTTCGTTTTTATTGATCTCTTCTGGTTTCCAGAGGCCCACTTACTAGAAAAGGGCAGATTAGATGGATGTGGCACCCTGGGCATTTATATTTAAGTGTTTGTTTATTCAGGAACAATTAACTTTAAATGCTGCTCATTAAATAGCTCTATTGATTATTAAAGACTTAACTATAAAGAATACATAAATTGAATTTAGAAAGCAAAAGTAAAAAAGACAAAAACAAAAAGGTAAAGACCGACGTGATGTTTTTACTTTGTACATTTCATCAGTGCTATGGAACCATTAGCATAAGATAACTACAGAATGTTAATATGTCTTGAAAATAATAGAGTAAAAGTGACTCATTTAAAGTGCTATCTAATATACTTTTAAGCTTGAAACTTACAGAGAAAGAATCTTAACAATGTGAGAGGCTTTAGGAAATAGACCTTGGATGTATTTTGACAGAGTGATTTTTCAAAATTCAGAACTGATAATTATATACTCCTTAATTTCTAAGGATTTCCTACTACCACTGGGGGAAAAATCTCAGGCACTTTAATATAATATAAAATATATTATTCAACAGACTTTTTTTTTTTCAGCTTAACTCTTCTGTCTCCTCTCTTCCTTCCAATCTGATTGATTCCTAGACTAGTCTCATTTAATATACGCCATTTTTAAAATATCAGAGTATGCTTCCATATGACAAATCTTTGTTCTTTAACATAATACTATTTCTTTTCCTTTTATTGTCCTGTCTATAAAAAAGTAATTTTAACCTTGAATATTCAACTCAAATGTTCACACTCTTAAAAAATCTGAGGCAGGGATCATTATTTCTGGTCCATGTCACTATTATGGCCCACATAACACTCATCCTGTCTCTTCAAGTAAACTGAATCCCTCAATTCTGGGACCAGATCTTAAGTTCATTCATATTCATGCTACTTATTAGAACAGAACCTAGTACAGATTATTCATTAATAGTTCAGTGATGAATGAATGATTGAAGATAGAACAAAACCAATTTTTTAATGTTTATTCTTGAGAGAGAGAGACAGAATGCAAGTGGGAGAGGAGAGAGAGAGAGGAAGACACAGAATCTGAAGCGTGTTCCAGGCTTTGAGCTGGCAGCACAGCAGAGGCTGAGGAGGACTCGAACCCACAAACCATGAGATCATGACCTGAGCTGAAGTATGATGCTTAACTGACTGAACCACCCAGATGCTCCAAATAAAAATTTTGCTTAAAGAAACTTGAATTTGATACTTACATTTGGCATGTTTTTTTTTTTTTAAATAAATTTTATCTTATGTCCTTCCATCCAGGTTCAATCTTCTGACATGTGGGGTGATAAGGCTCCTATAGTCTTGAAATTATTTTAGGATACCAATATCATGCTGAACCAGGCCAATCTTAATTGAGTTGAAAATCCCAATTGCATGCACATAAGAAAGGATCGATGTGAGTTGAATCTGAGGTATGTCCTTGACCCAAGACTTAAGTATTTGTTTTTGAAGTACTAAAATAAGAAACATTTCCAAATTACTAAATCATTCAGAATTTGCAGATCTTTTTTCTTGTTTCCACAAGAAAATCTGTTTTATCTATATCACAGAGGTTATTATAAAGACAATTCTATATACTAGGCATGGAAAGACTTTATAATATAAAAAGTATGCTCTGAGCTTTGAGCAGTGTTATCTTTTACCACTGGAAATAGCAGAAAGATGGCAGAAGAAAGCATCTCTCCTTTTTATGTTTTTTCCATTTTTAATTTTTTAAAAATATTCCTCTTCTTTAAAAACATTAACTTTATAATGTTTAACCTAATGGAACTCAAACAGAAGTATGGCATAATAATCTCATTTTCAGTTCATTAAAAATAATGGATACTACTAGGGACTGACCATTGGTCAAGTGCAAAGCTACCTACCCAGTTCTGTGCAGGTACAGGGGAGCTGTATCTTGACTGCAAATAGTTATTTGACTCAAAGCAGAAACAAAGTTTTGGTTTAATTTAGTCTGATACTTTTTAATGAAATGGCTTTATAATTCTATGGATGTGTTACCTTTGTCTCCAACTCAAAGCCTATTTGGGTTAGCCTATCATTACATTAACTTTTTTTTTAAATGAACCTGAATGTGTGGGAATTTCCTGATTTCTCGGCTTGACTGATTTACTTCAAATATACCATTTGTTGAAATAAAAATTAATATTTATTATTTCTCCCAACACATCACAGAAAAAAATGTAGGAAGCATTCAGATGGTCTTGTTTATGGGATTACACATTTCTTAAAAATGATATCACAAGAATTTAACAGTTTCAGATAAAATTCCAGTCAATGTTGGGAACCATTCTGAGCCCACTAATCGAGAAAACTCCTGGTGAAGTTAAAGCAAGTTTTCATGGTCTCTTGCCAGTCAGATGATGACCGATATCCACCCCCAACTCAATTACTTCTGCTTGAGCACTGACCCCTAAGGTACCTTGTAGATTGGTATAGGAAGTGACTTGTCCCCTTATTCTGGCCCTGGTATGATGATTGCACCTTGTGAAGGAACTTATTGTGGGAACTTCTTCTTTTGATTATGGGAATAGACATCGTGTCCCCAGCAAGTCCTGTTTTCCTCCATACTTTCCCTTGAGCTATGAACAGGCTAATGACCCTTACTCATAAAAGATTGACATTTACATGTACAATCCTGTTTCTACCGTTGTGTTAGTCCAAGAGGTTCATATAGCTCAACATGTAAATCAGCTAACCAAAAATGTCTCTCATGCCCTAGCTATTCAAGAAATCATAATACTAGACACAAATGTAAATGCACTTGAAGAGGCTATTCTATGTTTTGGAAATGAGCTAAACTCTTTAAAGGTACGGTTGGCTCTCTGGTGCCATAAAGAATATAACTGGAAAATCAAGTCTTGCTCGGAGACAAAGAGACTAACTTAGAGAGAAGGAACAGATAAGAGCAGAACATAAGTTACTACATATACCTTTGCTAACTAGAGATGTATAGCAGCCCCTTCCCTAAGGCCTACATTCCACAAACACCTTCCCTTACCCTGGCAACTGTGAGGAGGATGGATAAGAGTATCTACAAACCTATGACTTAATCTTAGTGTTATTAAAATGTGAACACCCTGTTATTTTCTTAGTTACTCAACCTCACTATAATTGGGGTAGTTCTGCAAGAATACTTCTGTAAAACCTGTTTCTGTACATTTTCCAAAAACACCTTATCACAGAGAACTATCCATTGTAAAAATTCCATTTCCTGATGCCATGTTAACATTTGACCTATAAATAAAGACACCAATACCGAGAGGACAGAGATGCCTGCCTGGTAATCAGAAAGAATCTCGGGGCTCTCTAAATCTCTTGTCAACACTGTCCATCCTTCAAGGACCCCTGGACCAGCTGGAGCCAGCCTCCGGCAAGTCAGTGTCAGCAAATATGCAAATATGCTCTAGAGTATCTTCTTTATATATTTGTCTTAGAAGCTTACTAGGATTTATGTCGTGTGCATATTTTTCATTTTCCAATACTAGCAAAAATATTTACAAATGATGGTCTTAATCTCTGTGCAGACATCCCACATATAATATTAGAAATAACTTGAGTAGTATACATGAATGAGTGTAGAGCAACCAAACAGAATGATATTTTTCTACATACAAAAAAAATAACTGCTTTTTTTTTTACAAATAGTTTATTGTCAAATTAGTTTGCACATAACACTCAGTGCTCATCCCCACAAGTGCCCTCATCCATGCCCATCCCTCCACCCCCCCCCCCACATCCATCAGTACTCAGTTTTTGTCAGCATTCAAGAGTCTCTCATGGTTTGCCTCTCTCCCATTCCCCCACCATTTCCGCCCTTCTTCTCCCCCTTGTTCCTCCGTCAAGTTCCTCCTAATCCTCCTATACGTGCACACATATGATATTTGTCCTTCTCTGCCTGACTTATTTCGCTCAGCATAACACCCTCAAGGTCCATCCATGTTGCTACACATGGCCAGATTTCATTGTTTCTCATTGCCATGTAGTATTCCATGGTATAGATAAACCACATCTTCTTGATCCATTCATCTGTTGATGGACACTTAGGCTCTTTCCATGTTTTAGCTATTGTGGAGAGTGCTGCTATGAACATTGGGGTACATGTGCTCCTATGCCTCAGCATTTCTGTATCCCTTGCGTAAATTCCTAGCAGTGCTATTGCTGGGTCATAGGGGAGTTCTATTGTTAGTTTCCTGAGGAACCTCCACACTGTTTTCCAGAGGGGCTGCACCAGTTTACATTCCCACCAACAGTGCAGGAGTGTGCCCGTTTCTCCACATCCTCGCCAGCATCTAGAGTTCTCTGATTTGCTCATCTTAGCCACTCTGACTGGCGTGAGGTGGTATCTCAGTGTGGTTTTGATTTGTATTTCCTTGATGAGGAGTGATGCTGAGCACCGTTTCATGTGTCTGTTGGCCCTCTGAATGTCCTCTTTGGAGAAGTGTCTGTTCATATCTTCTGCCCATTTCTTCACTGGGTTGTTTGTTTTCGGGCGTGTAGCTTGGTGAGTTCCTTGTAGATTCTGGATATCAACCCTTTATCTGATATGTCATTTGCAACTATCTTTTCCCATTCCGTTGGTTGCCTATTAATTTTCTGGGTTGTTTCCTTTGCTGTGCAGAAGCTTTTAATCTTGTTGAGGTCCCAACAGTTTATTTTTGCTCTTGATTCCCTTGCTTTTGGGGATGTGTCAAGTAAGAAGATGCTGTGGTGGAGGTCAAAGAGCTTGTTTCCTGCTTTCTCCTCTAGGGTGTTGATAGTTTCCTGTCTCATGTTCAGGTCCTTTATCCATTTTGAGTTTGTTTTTGTGCATGGTGTGAGAAAATGATCTAGTTTCATTCTTCTGCATGTTGCTGTCCAATTCTCCCAACACCATCTGTTAAAAAGGCTGTCTTTTTTCCATTGGATATTCTTTCCTGCTTTGTCAAAGATCAGTTGGCTGTATACTTTTGGGTCCAGTTCTGAGTTCTCAATTCTTTCCATTGGTCTATGTGTCTGTTTTTGTGCCAATACCATACCGTCTTGATGATGACAGCTTTGTAGTGGAGGCTAAAGTCTGGGATGGTGATACCTCCCGTTTTGGTTTTATTTTTCAGGATTACTTTGGCTCTTCGGGGTCTTTTGTGGTTCCATACACATTTTAGGATAGTTTGTTCTAGTTTTGAGAAGTATGCTGGTGCAATTTTGATTGGAATTGCATTGAATGTGTAGAGTGCTTAGGTAGTAATGACATCTTAACTATATTTATTCTTCCTATCCATGAGCATGGAATGTTTTTCCATTTCTTTGTGTCTTCTTCAACTTCCTTCATAAGTTTTCTATAGTTTTCATCATACAGATCTCTTGTATCCTTGGTTAGGTTTATTCCGAGGTATTTTATGTTTTTTTGTGCAATTGTGAATGGGATCAGTTTCTTGATTTCTCTTTCTGTTGCTTCATCATTGGTGTATAAAAATGCAACCGATTTCTGTACATTGATTTTGTAGCCTGCAACCTGGCTGAATTCTTGGATCAGTTCTAGTAGGCTTCTGGTGGAGTCTCTCAGGTTTTCGATGTAGAGTATCATGTCATCTGCGAAGAGTGAAAGTTTGACTTCCTCTTTGCCAATTCTGATGCCTTTGATTTCCTTTTGGTGTCTGATGGCTGATGTTAGGACTTCCAGCACTATGTTAAACAACAGTGGTGAGAGTGGACATCCCTGTCGTGTTCCTGATCTCAGGGGGAAAGCTCTCAGTTTTTTCCCATTGAGGATGATGTTAGCTGAAGGCTTCTCATGGATGGCTTTGATGATGTTTAAGTAGGTTTCTTCTATCCCAACTTTCTCTAGAGTCTTTATTAAGAAGGGATGCTGTATTTTGTCAAATGCTTTTTCTGCATCTATTGACAGGATCATATGCTTATATCTTTTTTTTTATTGATGTGATGTATCACATTGATTGATTTGCGAATGTTGAACCAGCCCTGTAACCCAGGAATGAATCCCACTTGATCTTGGTGGATGATTCTTTTTAATGTGCTGCTGGATTCGATTTGCAAGGATCTTCTTGAGAATTTTTGCATCCGTATTCATCAAGGATATTGGCCTGTAGTTCTCTTTTTTTGCTGGATCTCTGTCTGGATTGGGAATCAGAGTGATGCTGGCTTCATAAAATGAGTCCGGGAGTTTCCTTCGCTTTCTATTTTTTGGAATAGCTTGAGCAGAATTGGGATTAATTCTCTTTTAAATGTCTGGTAGAATTCCCCAGGGAAACCATCAGGTCCAGGGCTCTTATTTGTTGGGAGATTTTTGATCACTGATTCGATTTCTTCACTCGTTATGGGTCTGTTCAGGTTTTCTATTTCTTCCCGTGTGAATTTTGGTAGTGTGTGTTTAGGAATTTGTCCATTTCTTCTAAGTTGTCCAATTTGTTGACATATAATTTTTCATAGTATTCCCTGATAATTGCTTGTATTTCTGAGGGGTTGGTTGTAATAAGTCCATTTTCATTCATAATTTTGTCTATTTGGGTGCTCTCTCTTTTCTTTTTGATAAGTCTGGCTAGAAGTTTGTCAATTTTGTTACTTTTCAAAAAACCAACTCTTGGTTTCATTGATCTGTTCAATTGTTTCTTTGGTCTCTATGTTGTTTATTTCTGCTCTAATTTTTACTATTTCTCTTCTACTTGGTTTAGGGCATTCTTGTTGCTCTGCCTCTAGTTCCTTTAGGTGAGCTGTTAGATTTTGGACTTGCGCTTTTTCTAATCACTTGAAATAGGCCTGGAGAGCAATGTACTTTCCTCTTAGGACTGCCTTTGCTGCATCCCATAGATTTTGAATTGTTGTGTTTTCATTTTCATTTGTTTCCATATATTTTTAAATTTCATCTCTAATTGCCTGATTGGCCCATTCATTCTTTAGAAGGGTGTTCTTTAACCTCCATGTTTTTGGAGGTTTTCCAGACTTCTTCCTGTAATTGATTTCAAGTTTCAAAGCATTGTGATCTGACAGTGTGCATGGTATGATCTCTATTCTTTTATATTTATTGAGGGCTGCTTTATGTCCCAGTATGTGATCTATCTTAGAGAATGTGCCATGCGCACTTGAGAAGAAAGTAAATTCCCTGGCCTCAGGATGTAAAGTTCTAAATATATCCGTCAGGTCCATCTGGTCCAATGTGTCTTCCAAGTCCATTATTTCTTTAGTGATTTTCTGTCTGGTTGGAGTATTAAAGTCCCCTGCTATTAGCACATTCCTATCTATAAGCTTGTTTCTGTTTGTGATTAATTGTTTTAGATATTTAAGTGCTCCCATCTTTGGTGCATAGACATTCATGATTGTTAGTTCTTCCTGATGGATGGACCCTGTAATTATTATTCTTCATCTCTTGTGATTGTCTTTTAGTTAAAGTCCAGTTTGTCTAATATTAAGTATAGCTACTCTGGCTTTCTTTTGATTTCCTGTAGCATGATATATATTTCTCCATCCCCTTACTTTTAATCTGAAGGTATCTTCCAGTCTAAAATGAGTTTCTTGTAGACAGCATATAGATGGATTTTGTTTTTTAATCCATTCTGCTACCCTATGTCTTTTGATTGGAGCATTCAGCCCATTTACATTCAGTGTTATTATTGAAATATGTGGGTTTAGAGTCTTTGTATCTTTTGTAGGGTTCATGTTTGTGGTGGTGTCTCTGGTATCTTTGTTCCTTGCAACCTTTCCTTCAGAGCATCCCCCTCAGGATTTCTTGTAGGGCTGCCTTAGTGGTGACAAATTCTTTCAATTTCTGTTTATTTGGAAAGGTTTTTATCTCTCCTTCTATTTTGAATGACAGGCTTGCTGCGTAGAGGATTCTTGGCTGCATATTTTTACTGTTCATCACATTGAAGATCTCCTGCCATTTCTTTCTGGCCTGCCACGTTTCAGTAGATAGGTCTGTCACCACTCTGATAGGTTTCTCTTTGTACGTTAGGGCCCTTTTCTCCCTAGCTGCTTTCAAAATTCTCTCTTTGTCCTTGTATTTTGCCATTTTTACGATGATATGTCGTGCAGAAGATCGATTCAAGTTACGTCTGAGGGGAGTCCTCTGAGCCTCTTGTATTTCCACATTTACTTCCTTCCCCAGGTCGGGGAAGTTCTCTGCTATAATTTGTTCCAGGACTCCTTCAGCACCTTTCCCTCTCTCTTCCTCTTCTGGGATTCCTATGATACGGATATTTTTGCGTTTGACTGTATCGCTGAGCTCTTGAATTCTTCTTTCCTGTTCCTGGATCAGTTTGTCTCTTTTTTTTTGTCAGCTTCTTGTTTTCTATAATGGTGTCTTCTAAATCACGTATTCTCCTTTCTGCCTCTTCAATCCATGCATTGGAAGCCTCTAATTTATTATGTATCTCATTTATCGCATTTTTTAATTCTTCATGCCTATTTTTATTTTCCATTCTGTCTGTAGCCATAGTTTCTTTGATGTTCCCTATGTTTTATTTCAAGCCCAGCTATTAATTTTACCATTATTATTCTAAAATCTTGTTCACTTATGCTGCTGATATCTGTTTTGAGCAGTTCATTAGCTGTCATTTCTTCTTGGAGTTTCTTTGCAGGAGAGGTCTTTCGTTTCATCATTTTAGTTAGCTTTCCGGCTCTTGTTGGTTTTAAAGACCTGTTATGCTGTTTCTATGAGTGCTGCTATATCCAAGAAGACTCTTTGACTTTCCAGGGCCTATCCTTTCAGAGAGTGTTTTTTGAATGGTATCCCTTGGTCTTTCTTGTTGGGACCTTGGTTATTTTATTTTCCTATTTGTAATGATATTTGGGACTCTCCTCCTTGTGTACTCTAGCTTGTTTCTTGAGGTAGCCCTCTCAGGCAGGGATGGGCGTGGCCTGATCCAATGCCTCAGGGGGGTGCTCTGCCTTGGCGGTTGTGGGGAGGAGAGTGATGGTGCTCCAGTTCCTTCTTGAACCAAACACTGCACCTCGCTTTTTTGGGCATGTAAACTCTCCGTACCGGGGGCGCAGCCGAAGTTCGTTGCACTCTTCAACCCAGGCCAGTTCCAATCTCCAAATTTCAGTACACGCGTCCCGCTGAAATTGCCTTAGACACAGCCTCTGAGGCATTCCCCTCTGGCAATTCCAGGCCCCCGGTGGAGCTCTGGGGGTGGAGTCAGAATCGCTGCTTCCTTCTCTGGGTCAGGCTGGTGCGCATGCGCGGGTGCTTGCCTGCTGGGTGCGCTGAGCCCGAGCCCGCTGGAGTGAGGAAAACCAGGTCCCTCTATGGCTCGTCACCCGAAACATGAACTCACAGGCAAATTTCCCAGTTTTTAGTTCTTTGCTTTCCCTCTCGAGTTCCAGCCCGCCAGGAGTGCGGTCGCCTGGTGTCCGCGCAGCTCTTTCAGGAGCCCCAGCCTCCCGGGAGGACAATGACGGCAGGCGCGCCGCTACTCTGAAGTCCAGCTGCCAGGAGCCAGCACAAAGAAGCAGTTTGTGTGCTCAGCTCCCCCCAGGACTAGTTGGCGTGAGGGGACCTGGTGTGCAGGTATTTGGCAAGTACGGTCTTTCTATGCACTGAGCGGAGGTTTTCACCTCCCCTAGCAGAGGTTTTTCTGTTTTGGACTCTCTTCTTTTCCCCTCTCACTCCCGGTAGAGGGTAGAGGGGGATCGCCTCCCACTCTGGAGTCTCCTGATCCCGGCCCGATTTTATCTTCCCCGGTTCGCACTCACGTTAGAAGGCTCTCTCAGTGGATTCTGTGTCCTTTTTCTCCCAATCTCTCAGATTTTGTAAGGTTTCCAATGGCTTCAGATCTTTTCTGTGTGATGTATGGGCGCGAATGCAAGTACGGAGCTCCTTACTTCTCCTCCATCTTGCCCTCTCCGCCCAATAATTGCTTTAAAAAAGAACATTTCACTGGTTAAGTCTTCAGAGTTGGGTAATTATAATAACAGTATATGTGCTTAATTGATTGGGGGATATAACAAAATCATGTCCTTAATTTCTCTCTTGGTCTTCAGTTTTCTTAGCACTGTTCTCATGGTGTTGTTAAGAACATTTAATAAAAATAATTAAAAAATAAAAGCTGAAATGAGAAGGTGCAGTCTCAAGGAGCCAAACCCCACCACAAGATCAACTGGGAAGTCTGTCTGGCTGAGGCTGAGAATAAATCTATTTACCTATAGTTCATTTCGTCTCTGGGGTCAATAGGTAGTTATATTAATATGTGATATAGGGAGATCTGTCCCATATTCTCATTCAGAAGATTGGTTTCTTTCTCCATTAGAGGAGGAATGAGATGATCTCAAAATTCTCCAGATTATTATCCACATTCTAAAATTACAGCCACAAAAAAATCAAAATAATAAAAATTACAGTCACTTTCGTATTTCCTCACACATTCAAGTTAAGATGAAAACAAAAATGAAGGTCTTGGCTCACCCTATCCTACACAGATAAAGTTGTTTTTTTTTTTTTAATGTTTATTTTTGGGCGAGAGAGAGAGAGAGATAGAGTGACAGGGGAGGGGCAGAGAAAGAAGAAGACACAGAATCCGAAGCAGGCTCCAGGCTCCGAGCTGTCAGCACAGAGCCCAACATGGGGCTTGAAGTCATGAGCTGTGAGATCATGATCTGACCCCAAAGTCAGATGCTTAACTGACTGAGCCACCCAGGTGCCCCATGATATCATTTCTGAGAAATATGTAATCCCATAAACAAGCCCATCAGAATGCTTCCTACATTTTTTCTGTGCTGATAGTAAATTAAGTCATTACCTGGGGCGCCTGGGTGGCTTAGTCGGTTAAGCGTCCGACTTTCTCTTAGGTCATGATCTCGTGGTTTGTGGGTTCGAGCCCCGCGTCGGGCTCTGTGCTGACTGCCAGCTCAGAGCCTGGAGCCTGTTTTAGTCTGTGACTCCCTCTCTCTCTGACCCTCCCTTGCTCACGCTGTCTCTCTCTCTCTCCTAGAAATAAATAAAAAAAAAAACATTAAAAAAAATTAAGTCATTACCTATCATTTCCACAATTTTCCTCATGCATTTTGTAAATAAAACCTCCTTCCAATTCTAGTTTCTTCTCCCACAAAGCTCATCTCTTTTACATCATTATAGATTAGATTATAGTTTACTAGAACTACACATAAATTGAATCGTAGATCAATGCATTCTGTCCTCCTCCAATCCCATCTGTCTTCTCTTACTCAGCATTATGTTTTTGAGATTCATTCATTTTCATAGATATATCAATAGTGCATTTTTTTTGTTTTGTGTAATAGTATTCTGTTACATGAATATACTATAAATTTGTCTCTGTTTAATTGTTTATATATGATTGTCATTTCTAGTTTTTCACTATTATAAGTTAAGCTACTATAAATATTCATGTACTTAATTATGTTAAATTACGTGGGTGAATAAGACATAGAATGCCACAATCATTTGCTATGAATAGGTTTAATTTTCTTAAGAAATTGCCAAGATGTTTTCAAAACTGTTTGTACCATTTTATGTTAGTAGCAACAATATTTGAGTGTTCATGGTATATGGATATACATGGAGGTGAAAAACAAATTTAATTATCTGAGCCTGACCCAAAACTCTTTTACGTGTAAACACAAAACACCTTTGTACACTTTAATGTATATGCAATTTTCTAGGAATAAGACACCATGTAAATCTACCAGTTTGTGTGGAACTCTATCACGTGTTGTTCTTCACTTTGGGAACTTTTGTTTTGAATTGCCAGTAGAGCACATCTGTATCAATGTGACAATATGACATTGTATCATTATACATTATTTGTTATATTCATGGCACTTATGCATTTCAATGACGATATCTGACTGCATAATTATATTTTTAGTGCAGTTGTACCCAAGCATCTACATACTCAAATACATGTTACTTTATTTTAAATCAGTTTCCTTTGATTTCTGTTATATATTACTGTTAGGGAATTTTATATATTAAAAAAACGTGTAAGATATTTCATATTAATACTGTGTCACAAGAGTTGTGTTGAACTAAACAATGTGCACCCCCAAAATGCAGAGGACTAAACCTAGAACTTCTAAATATGTTACCTTACATAATAAAAAGGACTTTTCAAATTTGATTAAGTTAAGGATCTTGAAGTGAGAATTTTGGATTACCCTAACCCAGTAGAATCACAGAGGTCCTTATAAGAGGGAGGCAAGAGAGTCAGAGTCCCTATTAGGAGATGTGGTAAGACAGGCATGGCATTGAAGTGATATGAAGAAGGGACCAGCACCAAAGAATACAGGTGAACTGACATGTTGAAGAAGACACTGAAATGGATTCTTCATTCAGAGTCTCTGGAAGGAGCTAGCCTTGCCAGCACTTTAGCTTAGTGTGACTAGTATTGTTTTAATCCACTATGTTTGTAGAAACTTATTATAGTAGAACAGAAATACAGTGGAATAGAAATACAATAAAAAGATCATATACTAAAATATAAACTAAAGAGATCGTTTAAAACTATGGGAATACTGGATCCTCAGTGCTTTATTTATGTTCATTGTGGAGACCTATTATGACATATGAAGTATGTAAGGAATGCATCTTAGGGAGAGATCACACTGACAGTTGTCAATGTTGGCTTGGAAGGTGAGAGTAAGACTGGAGATAGAGACTTCTTAGGAGCAGCTGAAATAGTACTATAATTCTTCTTTGTATACATGACCTTTTGACAGGACTAGCATCTCAAGGGTAGAAATAATAGTAAATTTGCCTTTGTTTCACCTATTCCAAATTATAGCTGGCACATAGCTAATTCACAGATAGTTTTTGACTCACTTTAGCTGATTGCTGAAGGTGTTTCCTGCCAAGTGTACAGAAAGAAATTTTTTTGGTCATTAAATTCTGAAATATTTATCTCAGTTTATCAGAAGTGAATTACTACCCAACCTGCTTTCTTGAAGATTACACATGATTTCAAAAGTCATACAGGTCATATATTATATTAATATAATTAACTGAACTGAAATTCCATGAAGTCAGAACCTGTGTCTTCTTTGTTCTTTGATGATTCCCAAGTATCCATAACAATATCCATGCAGCATTCAGAAAGTTTTAATTGAAAGGGTAAATTATAAGGGAATCTGAGAAATACTTCTATGTCTCATCTGTAGTACCTGAAACTTTTTCTGTTACTGTTTGTTTCTTTTTCTGGATATACATTCACTATACTTGATTTAAACTGTGTCTTTGCTTTATAGTTTAGGGCATCTAACTAGACCATTTTGTAAGATGATTCCTTTATTAAAATTTCTACATTTTTATGTCAATTTCATTTTCCTAAATAAAAATATATATTTCTATAAATTATACTTTCAATATATTTTTGCATATTTATGTCTATTTTGGCACATCTTCCCTTTCTTCAGACATTTTTTATAACTCGCATTTGACATTTATCTTAGGGAAACACATTAATGAATACTTACTAGGTTTCAAGCACAAATACTTAATTTTCAAGCACAATACTTACTTAAATACTTATTTTAGCCTATGGGCTAAATTTTCCATTGTATCAATAAAGAAGATGAGGATCTTAGATATTAAGTTACTTAACAGAAATTATACAAATAATAAATGGCACAATTAGAATTTGATTGTAGTTTTCTCTGTCTACAAAATTCAAATTCTTTCCCCCAACCGCAGTGGCTTTTTTATATTGAATTATCTGTATCAACACTTAAGTGATATGGACTGAGAGAAAAGTCAATGGCTACAAACCAATCTGTTTCACTTCAACATCCAATTACAAAAGAAAAAACAAATGTTAGGTAGAAAATAGAAGAACTGCAAGGTGAGACTTTGTACCTGCAATATCCAAACTATATCAATGTGAAGTGATTCTTCTTATTTGCACCCAAATTCTAGGGCCAGTCCCTGGACAACATATCAAGGAAATATCTTTTCTACAAATAAAGTGAGCAGTCTTCTTCTTCTTATTTTTCTTCTTTTGTTTTTTTCTCCTCTTTCTCCTTCTCCTGTTTCACTCTACCTTAGTCAGGGTTCTCCAGAGAAAAAGAATCCTAAGAGAGAGAGAGAGACAGACAGACAGACAGACAGACAGGAAGGAGGAGATTTATAATAGGAATTGGCTCACATGATTGTGGAGGCTGAGAAGTCTCAAAATCTGCTGTCTGTAAACTGAAGAATAAGGAAAATTGGTGATGTAATTTACTGCAGTCCATGTAAGCAGGTCTGAGAGCCAGAGGGAGCTGACGGTTTATGTTCAAGTCTGAGGTTGAAGGCTCCAGGCCCAGGACCACTGATATCCAAGGGCAGAAGATGAATGTTGCAGATCAAAGAGAGCCAATGTACCCTTTCTTTATCTTTTTGTTCTTTTCAGGCTCTAAATAGATTGAATAATATACTTTGCTGAAGGCCCTCTTTTTTATCAGTCCACCAATTCAATGTTAATGTCTTCTGGAAACAATCCCCCCCCCCCCACCCCAGACATACCCAGAAATAAAATTTAACCAGCAATCAGGACATCCTTTAGCTCAGTCAAGTTGACTTAGAAAATTAACCATCCCACCATCTCAACTCTACCTCCTCTACTTTCTTTTTTACACCTTCCCCTCTCACTCTTCCTCTTCATCCTTTTTTGTTCATACTTGCTGCTAAATATTTTATGCTCTAGAAGAATTAAACAGAAAGAATATGCTTAAGTTGCAGAAAGAGTGGTGTGGGCTAAACAAAGTTCAAATATTTTGATGAGATATCTGAACAAGGAAGTATAATATTTAAATTTTCTTAAACATTTATTTATTTTTGAGAGACAGAGTCAGAATGTGATCTGGGGAGGGACAGAGAGAGAGACACACACTCAGAATCTGAAGCAGGCTCCAGGCTCTCAGCTGTCAGGACAAAGACCAGCGCAGGGCTGGAACTCACAAACTGTGAGATCATGACCTGAGCTGAAGTCAGACACTTAACCTACCCAAGCACCTCAAGGAAATATAATATTGAAAAGAGTATAGAATCTTACTCTATTCTTACTTCTACTCTAATCTTACTTCTATTCTGTACTTGGTAAATGTCAGTTCCCATAAAATATTGAAGAAAGGTGTGATTCTGTGCCTTTGAAAAGCTCAAAGTCAATTGCAGAACTGGGTGGCTCAGTGAGTTCCAACTCTCTTGATTTCAGTTCGGGTCATAATCCCACAGTTTGTGGGATTAAGCCCTGCATCAGGCTCTGTACTCTGTTACAGAGTCTGTTTGGGTTTCTCCCTCTCTGCCCCTTCCTGGTTTCTCTCTTTTTCTCACTCTTTCTCAAAATAAATAAACATTAAAAAGAGAGAAAGAGAGAAAAGCAGTCAAATCTAGCAAAAAAAAACATAAATATTTTGTTTCTGTGTGACTTTTAAAAAAAGGAACATTTTACAGAGGGACCATTTGTATTCATATGAAGAAGGAGTGACTAGAGGTAGGGTCTAAGGAAAACTCTGGCTAGAGTGATAATCTCTGTTTAATTCCTTCTTGGGGGCACTTGGGTGGCTCAGTTGGCTAAGCTTCCAACTCTTGATCTTGACTCAGGTCAGATTTCAAGGTTTGAGAGATTGAGCCCTGTGTTGGCTCTGGGCTGACAGTGTGAAGTCTGCTTGGGATTCTTTCTCTCTCTCTAGCTCTCTCTTTCCATGCCCCTCCCCCATGTTCTCTCCCTCTCTCTCAAAATAAATAAAAGTTTAAAAAAGTCTATTTCGGATTCCCTAGTTCATTGTCCACTAATCCCCCTATGTCCTCCAGGGTTGTGTTACCTCAAAAGGTTTAAACACATTCCAAGTCAAACCTTCTTGGTCAGGTAAAGCCAATTAAAAGACATCGGTGAGTCCAACAGACTATAGTTTTTTATTCATCATTTTTCTCTTCTCTTCCTCTCAGTTTAACAAGTGTATATATTAGCAATTGGCCTAAATGACTGTAATGCAGCCAATCTTCATTAGATATAGAGAAGTATGAACTAAACGACTCTTTTAACATCTTTTCACCTCTTTTCAGTTCTGTATACCCACTGTTCTGGAAAGGATTCATTATAAAAATATTCAGCCATAACATTTTTAATATTCATTCTTCTTCTAAGGAAAATGAAATTCCATTATGTTTATAGTTATTGCTATAATTTTCCCTGGGTTATTTCTAGGCCAAGATTTTTACTGTCCTTAGTCTGATTTTGAAAATACCATTTATCTCTCAAAAGATGTTTTTAGAAAATCTAGATGTACTTTCTATGGTACAATTAATAATACTCCAAGTCACTGGGAAGTAGAAAATGCCTTTTTCCTTACAGTTCCATTTTCCATGTCTTCTTCCCTCTCCCCCATTTATCTATAGACCTTCAATTAGGCTTTTGAAGACAGAAGAGTGCTGTCCATTAGTTCCACAGTAGAGCACAGGAAGAGATGTAAGCAGTGCAATAAAAGCAGGTGAAAGAAGAGCTATTCTTTCTCTGTTCAAGAAAACAGAAGTGACACCCTTGTAAATGATCAGAACTTCAGTGTCAAATTCATCCTAGGTGACAATATGTGCAAAGTGTGATAAGAAATCAGTCCATGCTACTTATTCATCATTATTGTTCACAGAATAAAGAAGGGAGCCCAGGGTTAAAGGGCTAATATCTCAAAGGGATATAGAATATGTATATGTAATAAGTTTTTGTTTTCCTTGTGAGAAATATTACTCATACCACTGGCTACTGAACTAAGTCTTCCATTCCTAAGTAAGACTTCTTCCGCTATGGGTACACCTGGCAAATGGGTTTCCTCATCAACTCTAGCCTGCCAAAATAGCTTTACAATAGTGAAAGATGGAGAAATAAACAATAACCATCTTTAAATCTGGAAGTGTCTATCCAGCCATACTTTAGAGAAAGATTCCTGCCCAACTTTGATTAAAACCAGCTTCGTGAACACTCTCACTTGGCAGCTATAGAAATCATAATTAAGGAATACCAGGAACTTCATTCTTTTTCTTCTGAATTCAGAAATTCTTAGAAGAGTAAAACACCACTGAGATAAAAAAAAAAAACAACAACCACTTTTAATCCAAGAATGAGAACATTGTCTTTTATTTTTTATTTTTTTCATTGTCATAAACAGATTTAAGGGGCTTTCTTCTTATATAAAAGGAAAAATGCTTTGATAATCATGGTCATGATTTTCGAGGGTGGGGGGTGGGCGGTAATTTATTCTTTCTTTCCACTGCAGTCACCTTAGATTGAGTTCATGTTTAGATCATCAATCATATGGCTTAGTGCTCTGGACTCCTACTGTTCCTTTTGCTTCTGAATGCTTGTCTTACTTCAGTCTCTGCCTCCACACTGCTGTTTGTCTCCTTTTAAAATTAATCACGTATTAGTTAAGGTCCTCCAGAGAAATGGAACCATTAAGATGTGTGTGTGTGTGTGTGTGTGTGTGTGTGTGTGTGTGTGTGTGTGTGTGTGTGTGTGATACATAATATATTTATATATTTATTGTACATAAGGTGCAATATCTTTATATATCATGTCTTTATATATATGTTGTACATAATATATAATCTCTATTGTATGGAATTGGCTCATGCGTTTATAGAGGCTAGTAAATGCAATTCTGAGGTGGTGATATTATAGTTCAAGTACAAAGGTCAGAAGGTTGCTATACAACTAGGAAGAGATGATTTTAGTTTTAAGGCCATCACACAGGAGAGTTATCTTTTGCTTGAGAAGGATTAGCCTTTTGTTCTATGAAGGCCTTTATAACTGAGTGGATGACACCCATCTACTTCATGTAGGCCTAAGAACTAGTATAGTTTATTGTTCAAATAATTTTCCCTCCTCAGTCAGTTATGAGAAAAGGCAGTTTCTGTCAAAAGCGTACCCACATACTTTCCAATATCTAACACATTGACATGGAATGCTGTTATAGGGTTTCAAGAAACTGTTTTGAAATTTAAATGAGTGTATATGTATATATATGTAAAGCTTTGTATTTATGCAAAGCTTTATCTTTATATAAACATCTGGAATTTTGGATCAAACTTCTTTGAGGGTGGAGAAGTGTGAAGGAATGCTAAACAATGATTCTAAACAAACAGGGTGGCTCACTTCATTCACTTGTTCATGCTAAGATTTATACCAAAAAGAGGCATGAGACACATGAGTTAAATGATTTCCTTTAACCTTCAGTGGAAAAGGATATGCTATGAATTTTTTTAACTTCTTGTGATAATGCCACTAGCAATTAAATTTATCATAAATGTGATCCACTGGCTTATAATTAGCAGCTCACATGTAATCAGGTATGAAATATTCTTAAATCTAAGACCTCTAACTTTTGGGTAGTAAATCTAAAATATGCATTTTTTCAGAATATTAATAGTTGTACTTCTTAATTTGATAGAAACTTTCATACAAACATTTTAATAAAACATAGATCTATTAATTAAACTTATTTGGGGTTTAATCTGTACTTCTTTTAAATATGTACAGAAGTATTCATGATACCAGTGTATATCATTAGATACTAGAAATTCCCAAGTGAGTCTTTGAAAAATGCTATTTGTTCTTTTACTTAGTTTAGAAAACAATTGAGAGGTCTATCACTAAGTGCTTTACCTTTCAAATGAATTTTCCATGCATTTGATATAAAGATTTAAGAATTCAACCAAAAGATAAGCCCACCATACTTCAAACAGTGAAATATCTAAACTCCAACTCCCAGGTACACCTATTTTTTGATCTCCATAGTCACTCTCACAATGAGCCTTTTTAGGGCATTTCAGCCTATATCTTGTGTTAAAATATTTTCTCAATATTTTTCACTCAAATATTATTTGAAGTATATTAGGTATATGAGAAACTTTTACCAAGATCATTATTTAACAGTGTTCAACTTCAAAAATCTCTACATGCTAACTTTCCCTAACTTTGTTAAATTGTATTTATTTATTTATTTATTTTTTAATTCAAGGTAGATGAGACTAAGCATTGGGGGATTATTTAACTTTATTTATTTATAAATATTTATTTTGAGAGAGAGAGACAGAATGTGTATACACACATGAGAAGGGGAGGGGCAGAGAGAGAGAGACAGAGAGAGAGACACACACAGAGAGAGAGATAGAGAGAGAGAGAGAGAGAGAGAGAGAGAACCCCAAGCAGTCTCTGTGCTGTCAGTGCAGAGCCCTACCAGGACTTAATCTCACAAACCATGAGATCATGACCTGAGCTAAAATCAAGAGTTCGACAGTAAACTGGTTGAGCAACCCAGACATCCCAGTTATTATCTACTTTAATTTAAATCTCTTCACTGTAGTTTACTGGTGGTTTGGCCTTTGAGATGACTCTATGATATATTTAAGCCTCTGTTTCTCATTTCTAAAGTGGGTGAGATAACAGAACCTACATTGTATAGGGAGGATTGAATGAATATTCTGTTTTGAATACCCCAACAATAAACAATTAATATTAGCTCTTTACTGTTGGTACTAATAGTGTATAAATTGAACCTGTCTCCCTATTTCACACCAATGTTTGGAATGACTCTTCTGAAATTTAACAATGATGCTGTTATATGTAAATACATTATAGCTGATAGAGTCGTCAGAGCAGCAAACTCTTTGAGGCTAATCTGTACCTTAGTTATTTTAGTGTTTTTAATTTTTATTAAGTACAAAGTACTGTGTACTATAATACATAATACTCCATGTATTATGTGTTATATACTATTATGTACTATAGTACAAGGAAAGATCAATGGATGTTTGATGAGAAAAAAAGAAAGTAATTAAAAATTGAATGAATGAAAGAGAAAATGGTCCTACAGTGGCTAGCTTCTGACATATGAGAGGCTACTTCTTTCTCAGTGGGTTTACCTCATCCATAAAGATATTCTATCAAAGAATCATATTCATTTTAATGATAGCCATGACTTTTCATGTGAAAAATATGCTGTTACATTTGATCATTAGCCATGTTTATGTTCTAAATTTCAATTCCCATCATCATATGAGTTTAGATAATCCTTTAAAACTAGACTTGAGTTATTCATGAGAAATGTGAACTTGGAGTGCTGGCCATTTCCTCTGTATTTGAATATATGAATGTTGAAGTTTTTAATTTAAGACAACATGTAAAAGTAAACAAACAAAATATAAAAATGCAGTGTCCTCTCATGGACAGTGATTACACTACTGTTTTCGAGTTATCTGTAACTTCTCAGCCAATTCATTATTCTTTACTTACGGTCTAGATCTTGACCAAAATACAGAATGGAGTCAGTGAAGTCATTAAATACCTGACTATCTTTCTCTCACTTTGTCTCCTCCAGTTCCCATGGCTATTAGGTTTCCCAATGGGTATCACTGTTCGATACTGATCCATTCTCCTCCTGAACAAAACCTGATAAATTCAGAATGCATATCATGATCTTCCTTCTCACCAACTATGGACCCTTGCTTCCAAAAGACCTATATCACTGTGAGTTTCACAAGATGCGTATGTTTAGCCATTAGGAGCAAGATTCCCTACCACCGTTCTTCCGACAGTTTTGACCATCTGTAGTATCAAATGTTTCCTCATTTTTATAGGTTAGTATTTGACATCCTTATTAGAATTTGGGTTTATTATTTGATGCCCATCTGCTTTCCCGAACATTCACAAAACTCTGTGTAACTCTTTTCTAGTCTCTCCCTAAGGAAAATACAATATCCTTTTCCCTTATATTCTATCTCACCCTAACCCCAATAATCAGATACTTAAAATGACAGTGATGCTCACTGACTTATACTATTTCCTGGTGCCTGTAATACTATGGCCTTACCTGCCCGCTTTAATTTCCTTTCTCTCAACTTTCTCACACAGTTGCTACCCAAACATTTCTAAACTTGCCACACCCACTAAATACCATAAATACTGGACTAACAGCTAGAGTGATTCTTTACAATTGGGATAACATTCCTAACGACTGAGCATCTGTTTTCACTTCCTTCTCAACCCTCTTGTCCAAATTGTCTAGTCCCAGTAATGGTCCTTTAAAATCCCAAATCAACAATACTGAGAAAGTGAGACAGATGACTTTGTTTTTATTATTTGAATCATATAAAAATCAGACATCTTTAACATCTTAACATCTTTAGTATTTTGTTGGTTCAAATGGAGAATACATTTTAAATTTCAACCTTAAAATTGGTGAAAATGTATACAGTTACTACTCCTTAAACTTTTATGTTTGTTTTCCCATTTCTTTAAGATATGTTCAGTAATTTTAACATTTATTTTACAGTAACAATATTTGTTTTATGTTTTTGCTCATAAAATGTAAGACCGCTCAAAAACATAAAATGTGAATATTTTTCTTCATATTATAAAAGTAATAATTGTCATAGAAATTTTTATAGGATTATGAGTAATATGAAAAAGATGATATTTACTGATTGTTTAGTATATCCTATACAAATTACTACCCACAGAAACTTATTTAGTCCTCTCAAAACTTATGTAGAGTAGAAGCTATTATTATTTTCACTTTTCTCATGTGTAAACTGAAGCACAGAGAAATTATGTAATTTGCAGAAACCGTACAACTAGCTAGCACTTGGTAGAAAATAAATAATACTTTATTAAATTTTATTTTAAGCATACTTAAAAAACTTCCATAGCATATTTTCACAACACTATATTATAATTAGTTTAGGAATGTCCTTATTTCTAATTTTTTTTCTATTTTTTCTGTTTTTATAAAAATTCAAGTAGCATTACAGAAACAAGTCTGCCATCCACTCCTACCTAATTAGTTTCTTAAAGGGGGAAAAACTATTTAGCTCATCTGTTAAATTCTTTGTCCTTCCTAATCTATCTTTTTTAATCAATAGCATTGCATATAGTGATTTAAAAAGACATAGTGGGTAATCAATAATTGTTTGCAGAATGATTGATTCACCATAACATTATTGAGTTTAGGATTTTGTCAGGCACACATTTAGAGCTGACATTATGGGCTTTCCTAAGCTAATTTCTGAAGTTTCCTGGGACCACTGTGAGAGACAGAAATATATTCAGAATGGCACCTTCATTTGACCCAATGTGATACATTTCACATGTTAACAAGCTTATGCGTTACAAGTCTTCAGGGTTTTTCATCCTGCAGTTTGTTTTTCTACAATATTATTTAAAGCCTCATTGCATTTTTGATTATCTAATGATATCAGCAGTGGTAACCAGCATCTGTACACTGCAGCAATGGCATGGGCAAGGTTGTAGACCCTTTTGAAAATCCAGTGTATTTTCTCATCACTTGTGTATTTTCATGTGTACGTGAATAAATAATTTAAAAACAAAGTAGTCTTAATATGGTGTATACAAAAAGAATGATACAAAGAAAGAGTTTCATTTTGGGGGGAAATTAACAAACCTTTTTTCGACTTTATTTAGAACTGTGAACAATTTTCTGAGATTTTTTAAAAGTAAAGACTTTTTAAGTAAAGTTCATCCTTCCATTCAGCACTGTGTGATAAAGTATGCTACTTACTTTATCACTTTTGTTTAACAACATTTTCTGTAAGAATTTCCAGTTATTCCTATTTTCAGGTACCAGGTTTGTTGAAGCTCAATATGATATTTTAGAACAAAGATATTACTTTTATTCATTTAGTCGTGAGTTTTATTGCAGAAATATTCATTGTTGTTATATTTTCCTTGGTAAAAGTTTTCTTTGTGTTATCACCTCAAGAATTATGTTCCGGATGGTACAGCGACATATGGGTTCTGCTATTATCAAATATCTTTTATTCAGCATTTAATCACCCATAAACATTATCTTTCAACCTCTTAATTTTTATCCCGTATATATTAACTTTTAGGAAAAATGTGAACATGTGGATACTTTTGAAGCCTTGTACATCAATATGATACATTAGGATCCCTTGGGTAAATAATTTTTTATATCTTTCTTTAATAACTACTTAATTTTTGATCCTAGACTTTACTGTCTATACAAGATAAAATATGAAACAGATTTGTTATTTCTGAAATGAAAATTCTATGCCTGGCTTACTGTTCTTGAAATAAAACCTCACTCTGAGTATATTATCCAACTATTTTCAAAAATTTAATATTATATGAGGAGTTTTAAGCTATTTTATTCTGAAATACTGTTAAGCTTGCTGATGTATTTATGAAGATTTTGCAAATTAGCAACAAAATGTTCTTGGAAAAACACACACAAACACACAAACACATATATTAGATGGAAACTCAGAATCCTTGGCCTTAACTCCAATTCTTCTTGCCACTCGGATACTCTTCTGTAACTCACCTCACATCTTTGAGTCTTTATTATTATTAATAAAAGCTTTATAATAATAATTTCTTTTTTAAATTTTTTATTTTTTTTTTTACTTATTTCTAGGAGAAAGAGACAGCCTGAGCAGGGGAGGGTCAGAGAGAGAGGGAGATACAGACCCCGAAACAGGCTCCAGGCTCTGAGCTGGCAGTCAGCACAGAGCCCGACGCGGGGCTCGAACCCACGAACCGCGAGATCATGACCTAAGTGAAAGTTGGACTCTTAACCGACTAAGCCACCCAGGCGCCCCTAATAATGATTTTTTTAATAGTAAATACATTTTTAAAGCTGTTTTACACAGAACACTTTGAAAGCGAGAACCATTCCTAATGAGTGGAATATTATATGCGTCTAATAAGTACTTCTTGAAATCATCTAAATAATAATAAGTTGCTTTTTTAAAGTTATTCAGAAAACCATTAAATGCCACTTTGCTAGAAAGAACCTATGGCTATTGTTTCTTTTGTCGTTAGGAGTGGAGCAAGTAAGAGGAAGACTGGCTGGTGGAGCTAATAGCTTGGAGACCAGTTTTAAGCTATTTCAGTTTACTTGGGAGACTGCAGAGGCAGAAGCTGGTGTAAAAATTGACAAAAATAGACAAAAAGGCAGCCAGTCAATGATGGAAATTTGTGCATTTCTTTCCAACTAGATCCTGTACTTCTCTTCTTTCTACAGACATATCGACTTTCTTTTAGTGTTTTAAAGACTTCCAGATCCTCCTTCCTCAGTCCTGCAGATTCTAGTTTCTCTTGAGGAAAGTCTTTCTTTGGCCCTCTTCACCTTAGAATCATCATTCTATTTTTAAGTCTCACTTTCAGTGCCATTTCTTCAGGGAAACCTCTCCAACCAACCTCTAGATGGATCAAGTCCATCCTGCTTTATTTTCTCAGAGCTACACAATATTTACTCATATACATATATATCTCTATATATGAGAGAATATATACAGGTATATGTGTATAGGAAAACAATATACTTATGTTCACAGTTTCACATATATGCATGAAACATTCACATAGTTGCATGTAGACTGGTAATCTGAAAGTTACCAGGAAATAGTTTCTGAAGAAACATCATTGACAGTGAATTCCAGTTTCTCTGTAATTTCTCCTAAAATAACACAAAGTTGAGTAAAGTTAACATTTTAATAGGATAGCTTTAGATTAGGCATTTGGATTGATTGACTAAAGTTTAGATAATTACCAGCCATTTTTCTGTGAAGATTAACTGATACAGTACTTCCTGGAAGTTTTATTTCGAGGGATGCAGGTAATTAAAAAACAGATAAAGGAGGAGAAGGAGAAGAGGGGGAAGGAGAAGGAAGGAGAGGAGTGGAGAGGAAAGGAGAGGAGAGGAGAGAGAGGAGAGGGAAAGGGCTAGAAGGGGAAGGGAATGGAGGGGAGGGGAGAGGTGGGGAGGGGAGGGGAGGGAGGAGAGGAGAGGAGAGGAAGGAGGAGGCAGAGAAGGAGGAGAATTCTTTGCATGTAAAATGTGAATTCTTTTTCTTTCTAATTTTTCAAAACTTGTATTTTTGACGTTCAGTTCGGCCAGGGGCAAAGAAAGTGGACATTACAGAGACCACTCTCATTTGCTTGTGTAACTTAAGGGGGGGGGGGGGTACTTCACTTCTTTGATCCAATCTCCTTATCTTAAATTTGTGATAACATTAGGAATTGTTATGATGCAACATATATACTGTAGCTAGATTTTTCTAGCACATAGTAAGAACTCTTTAGCAATAATTAATGTTGCTTTGCCCTTTATCCCACTTCCCATCCCAAAGAAAACTGTATTAATCCACACCTTTAAGTTGATAAACTACTTTCCCTGCAAGTAAACTGTATTTCCCCCAGCTTTTAAGCATGCTTATTTGATCCCTCTTCCAATGCTGCCTGTTAGTACTTAAGCCTCTTTCTTCATATCAGGAAAATACATATTTCTATGTTTTAAAAATCTGTGAATTGTTTAAAGAATCTTAATATTAGAAGAAACAATTTAGTTATAAGCTATGCATTTAGAAATAATTTCTCATACTCATTCTGATGTGAACAAGATTTGTTTCATATGAAACATTAACAAATGCCTATTAATTATGTAGGAATTAGTAATTCAGTTTACTACAGCAATATTCATCTTTGAAATTCTTTGGAAGCATTGATATTCTATTTTTGTGATTAATGCAAGGTCATTATCTTCTTGAATACATAATATATTATTTACATTACTTTACTTCATAACTTATTACCACTTTTAGGCATGTTAACAATGGAGTTTAGAAACATCTATGAAGACTTGTTTTCTGGATCTTTTCAGCTGCTTAAATTTTAACAGAATTGTTTGGTAATGATTGGAGTTGCAAATAGAAACTTTATGAATTATGTCTAAGACTATGGTGATAACTTCCAAAGCACTATTTAGATACCAACTTTTCTTCTCCATTACTTTATAGTCTAAATTTCTCTGCCCGCAGACCAAACCTATCAATATCTGGATATAACCATAACCTTCCACAATTGAGGCTTTCTCTCTGGTACAGTATATATGCTACTTTTCACTCTCATCGACCTCCATCTGTTCCTTCTTTCCATTTTGTATTATGTAAGATTCATTACTCTTCCTCAACTCATTTTTTCTCAGGTCAAAGTCTCATGGATCTTTTAAGATAAAATTTAATTTCTAGATTCATCTCTTCTCTATGGCATTTTGTAAGACTTCCTCCAAAAATAAATTTCTCACTTAAATACAAATTTTCAGAAGGGTTAATGTACATATTTTTTAATCACAAAGAAACTGACAGTACCATTACAGAAGTAAAAGAAAGTGACAAAAATATGTCCAAAAGGCCATAAAAACTCCTATAATCCTACCTAGAAATAGTTTCCTTTCTTGCGTATCTTCATATATGTACATGAACATATTTAAGTATTTTTATGAAAACAATAATATTATCATACTAAATGATAGCTTATTCCATTTAATATATGAGAATTTTTATATAAATTGGTTTAGTTTTGCATGTGTTAGAGCTCAATGATATAATACTTTATGTAATATTTTCTAATTTAAAGATACATGCAACTTTGAAAACTAATAATAAAACACACAAAAATTGTGAATTACTTAAAAATGACAATATTATTAGGCTTACTAAAGTAAATTTTGGATTTATTTTCATTCACAGAACACAGAGTGACCACTGTCCTAAATTATATTTATTATTCTCAATTTTTGTGTATGAATTTATCACACACTTGTTTACTTCAAAGCAATATTTTTTGTTTTGTTTTTCTTTAGAAAGTTATTTTTTAATGTTTATTTTTTGAGAGAGAGAGGTGAGGGAGGGGCACAGAGAGAGAGAAAGAGAGAATCCCAAGCACACTCTGTGCTATTCTACATAAGAAGCCCTATGCAGGGCTTGAACCCACAAACCATAGGATCATGACCTGAGCCCAAATCAAGAGTCAGACACTTAACTGACTGAGCCACCATGTGGTGCCTGCCCCATGCTTTTTAAAGTTTTTAATGGAAATCGTTTTGTATAATTCTATGCCAGTTCCTTCATGTACCCAATTTTATATTTCTTAGCTGTGTCCATGTTGTTCTGTGTAGGTATAATTGTATTAATTTATACTATTAAATAGAGTTCATTAATTTTTACTACTCTATGTAAAATATGTAAATGTATCATAATTTATTTCTGTATCCATTGTTGGACATTTGGGTTAATTTTAGTTGTTTTGCTTCCCCTTAAACAGTAATGCTCTGATACTTCCTATACATATCTTAATAAATAATTTTATTTTATCTTAATAAAGCTAGATAAGAACATGGACAAGTTATTTAATTTTTAGATTTTTTAGTTTCCACATAAAATACTTAAAAGAGATGGAATTAATTTTAACAATAAATTGTATCTTGAATATGTTATGTCTAATATATTTTCATTTGACTGACTAAGACAGCTTTAATGCTACCCCAGCCTTGACTAAACTTTAGACAGGTTTCTTCCTAACTATAGGTTCCTGACCTCCCTTTTCTTAGAGCATTTATTAGAAAGTTTACATTTACAAATTCTTTCTTTGTCCCTTTGAGATGTAAATTTTCTTCCTGCCTCTTGACATTTTACAACCAAGGACTGTCTTTCTCAAGGTCCAAGAGTTGTCTCTTTGAAATAATAATCACCACGATGGGGCGCCTGGGTGACTTAGTTGGTTAAGCGTCCGACTTTCGCTTGGGTCATGATCTCGCAGTTCGTGGGTTCGAGCCCCGCGTCGGGCTCTGTGCTGACTGCCAGCTCAGAGCCTGGAGCCTGTTTCAGTCTGTGACTCTCTCTCTGACCCTCCCCTGCTGACCCTCCCCTGCTCACACTGTCTCTCTCTCTCTCTCTCTCTCCTAGCAATAAATAAAATAAAACATTTATATATATATATAATTATCACCATGAAAAATAGAGGCCCTATCATCCTAGCCTCTATGGAAGGGCAGGAGCCTGATATAGCTAAGTGTCAGTTAGCAAACACAGATGGCCAAATCACATTGAATAACCTCCCCGCTTATATCCTCCAGTACCTTTCTACTAGCTCATCCTAGTGCTTAAAATCTCTTCTGCCTTTTGTTTCAGGATAGTGGGATTCAGTCTCTCTCCTCTATTGCAATAGTGTTGAATAAAGTCTTCCTTGCTTCTGGTGCATTTTTTTCTTTGACAATACAAAACTGTGAAATCATTAATCATATATTTTTTATTTTATTTTTTGCAGTAAATCTTTTAAACCTCCTATGTATTTTACTTTTACAAGTATATCCCAATCAAAGTTAGCCATATTTCAAGTGCTCATTTGAAGTTAGTGACTATCATTTTTGACAGCACAGCATTCAAGTATATACCTAGCATGGAAGCCGAATGATTGGATAAAAGGCTATATGCGTATTGGACTTTATAGTTTATTGCCCAAATATTTGGCACAATGGTCTTAAATTATCCCTTCAACAGTGGGGCTATATAACTCTTTGTTAACTCCTCACCTGCAGCTATTATTGTGTAGCTCATTAACTTTTCCAGACTTGTTAGTGCCAAAGGTAGCTTATGATGTTCTTAACTGTATTTTCCTGAATATTAATGAGATTGAGCCTCTTTTCTTAGGTTTATTCATTATTGTGTTTGTTTGTTTTCTGTTGAAACATGCCTGATTATGTAATATGCTCCTTTTCTTACTGAGTTTTTATTTTCTAATTCATTTACAGAAGTTGATTTAAACTCTCAATACTCCTTTTTGAACTCATAATTATTTTCTTATGGTCTGTGTGTCATTTCAGTTTAAGATTTCTGTTGATGAAAATTAGTTCTGAATTTCAATGTAGTAAATTTATTTACTTAAAATTTTTTTTTTAATTTTTATTTTTGAGAGAGAGAAAGAGTGTGAGTGAGGAGAGGCAGAGAGAGAGGAAGGCACCGATTCCAAAACGGGCTCCAGGCTCTGAGCTGTCAGCACAGAGCCCGATGCAGGGCTCCAACTCATGAACTGGGAAATTATGACCTAAGCTGAAGTCAGTTGCTCAACCAACTGAGCCACCCAGGCACAACTATAGTAAATTTAATCTTACAATTTATTTTATAATTAGTACTTGTTTCCTATTTTTAAAAGAATCTGTCTTTAACCTTGATGCCATCAATATATTTACTTTCTTCCAAATTATATAAACTCTTTTACATTAATTGTTGATTTAATTTGGACTTCTTTTAACATAATTGTTATTTAGCTGTGTGACTTTATTTCTATATGAATTATTATTTTCCTACATTTGTTAAATACTACATTTTTGTCAAAGAACTGAAATTGGAATTTTAGCTTTACAATATAAATTTCTTTTTCCCTTCAGTGATTATTGTTAAGTTATATTTTTTCAGGATTTCAGATGCATTGGTTTAAAGATTTTTGGAGTACTCTATCTTTTGAAACGTTGTTGTCCTAACTATAAATAATTATAATGCTATTCTGATTTCCATTAATATTTATTTGTGCTAACTTGTTTATCAGTCTATATCAGCCTTACTTAAAATTGTTCATTTTATTAGTATTTTTAATTAATTTGCTGTATTTTCCTTTTTATTCTAGTTTTTTTTTATTTCAAATATTTCTCCTCTTAGCTTTATAGTCATCATTTGTCAACTTTTTGGTTTACTTTTCTGTTATTTAAATACAGTGCTTAGTATGTTATTATCCTAGTATTTTTCTCTTTTATTTTACTTTTTTATTTTTATTTTTTTTATTTATTTCTAGGTTAGAGAGAGAGACAGCGCGAGCAGGGGAGGGTTAGAGAGAAAGGGAGACACAGACTCCAAAAAAGGCTCCAGGCTCCGAGCTGGCAGTCAGCACAGAGCCCGACGCGGGGCCCGAACCCACGAACCCCGAGATCATGACCTAAGCGAAAGTTGGACGCTTAACCGACTAAGCCACCCAGGCGCCCCTCTTTTTCTTTTTTTTTTTTTTTTTCGGAGTCTTTGATTTTGGTATCAGAGTAATGCTGGTCTTTTAGAAAGTACTTAGCAGATTTTCGGGGCGCCTGGGTGCCTTAGTCAGTTAAGCGTCCGACTTTCGCTTAGGTCATGATCTCGCGGTTCGTGGGTTCGAGCCCCGCGTCGGGCTCTGTGCTGACTGCCAGCTCAGAGCCTGGAGCCTGTTTCAGTCTGTGACTCCCTCTCTCTCTGACCCTCCCTGCTCACGCTGTCTCTCTCTAAATTAAAAAAAAAAAAAAAACTTAAAAAAAAATTAAGAATGTACTTAGTTTTCCTTCCTCTTCTATTTTTTGAAAGGATAAGCATTAGCTCTTCTTAAACATTAAACATTATTTCTATTTAATCCTGGACTTTTTTTTGTTAGAACATGTTTTTATAATTGCCATTTTAATTTTATTACTAGCAATTTCTCTGTTTAGATTTTCTATATCATCCTGATTCAGTCTTGGAAGATTGTATCTTTATAGTTTCTTCCAGTTTTTCCAATTGTTGGTCTATAATATTCATCATAGTCTCTTTTAATTTTTTAAATTCTGTTGTGTCAGCTGTTACTTCTCTTTCATTTTGGATTTTATCTATTTGAGTATTCTCTTATGATTAGCAAATATATTTAAACGGACAAACCATCCCATTGTTAAGGTTCTATATTACTCTCTGAGCTTCCTTACCAGGACAGTTATCTTTCCTGTTGCTTCCTATTATAATCTTTATCCTACCATTTGTGTTCATTTCTCAACCTTTAATTACTAGTTTCATCTATCCCTGTCTGGTTACAAACATAAAACAGTGACTTTAGCAAACTTACACACAGGTTGCTTACTGACAGGACATTGGAAGCTCACAATATCAAAGATGAGAGGAAAATAATTCCTGAGTGGAACAGAAAAAAGCAACCCCATAGGAGGGGGAACATGTGGGGAAGAGTGGTTTAGTAGCAGAGAACCCTACTGAAGTGAATGTACCCAGCCATTTTTATTCACTTTATACTTAGTTCAAGATTTAAATTCTATGGAGGGGGACTCCCATATCTTGAATCCATATGTTAAGTAGGGCTGAACATGTGATGTAATGTAGGTTATTCCATTCTGTATCATGTGAGGAAGAGACTACCCTCCAAAAGGAAATCATTTGCTAGTAGGGAGGGAGAAAGAGTGATGAGAAGAAATTTCCATTTATACTCTGAGCTCAATAATTATGTTTGTTTGTTGTTGACTTTGATTCTAGGTTCCTAGAATAATGCTGTCACAGAGTGGGAGCTTAATAAATGGATGCTGACTCATAATGCTGCAGTAAATAAAGTTGACACATTTTAATAACATGTGGTTGTAAACATAAAACATCTATTTTCCTCAGCAATTGATTTTCATTCTCCTCCTTATCCTAAGAAGTATATCTAAAAAATGATGAAAAGAAGAAAAACAATTTATCAAAAGTATTGAGCTCAAAATATATGCTAGATACTGCAGATATGATGGTAAGAACAGTGGGATGTCTTCATTATAGGGGCTCCCAGTTTATCAGAAGAGAAATTCATGTAGACATGGATTTCTGATACCAGGTATCATAAAGACTGATATCAAGAAGGTTGATACTCACTCATCACCACATTAGCTAAAATAAACCCAAGGCAACAGCAGCCCAAGCCTCCTATCACGGGATGATTTTAAATGTTTTCTCAAGTATACTCAATGGAGTATTATTCAGACACTGAGTGCAAATAGGAAGCCTATATGACAACCTTGAACCATTAAAAAGAAAATATAAAATGGTATGGGTTATATATAATTGTGACTATGAAAATATAAATTTATTTATATGACCATAAAAGACTTGGAGACAATACAGACAAATGAAAGCAGTTATTGTGAGAAAAGTAGATGCTTTATTTTTCAAATTTTAAGGCTGCTATAATATGTTTATACAATAAATTAAATTTACAAGGAAAAGTTGGAACTATTTATTCAGTTCTTTCATTATTCAACAACAAAATACTCTAAAATTGTTCCCCTACTTGTTAATGGGATTTAATTCTATTCTTTAACTTACAGCTGTGGCTTCTGCTCTGAATGTCTGGGGAGACTATCATTCTGTGTTAGTCTTTATTTATTTCTCATTAATTCTTGTTGGGTTTGCTCCCTGGGAGCACCTGTATTTTGTGGACTGTGGAAGGAAATGTGTAGGTGGTTCAGTTAAGATCTTAGTTAGAATACATGGCTGCTTTTGGCCCTTGCTAATGTGTATTTTATTATTATTTTTTTTTATTCCTCCCTAATAGCACATCTCTAGGTAGGAGTCCCAAGTGCCTTGACCTCTTCAGTCCAAACTAAAAACCTCATCTTTCCTCACAATCTTCTTTTTCTCCTGGACACTCTAATTCTTTGGAATTCTCCAAAGTGTACAGGTTGTAACATTT
Source organism: Proteles cristata cristata (assembly GCA_017311185.1). NCBI lineage: Eukaryota > Metazoa > Chordata > Mammalia > Carnivora > Hyaenidae > Proteles > Proteles cristata. Next base: position 3,265,068 of record JAESUZ010000148.1, on the reverse strand, counting down.
TCTGCAAACATAAGATCAGTGACCAATTTCTGTCGATTTTGACATCACCACTGTAGGCATATTATGTAGACATTGCCCTTTGTTGTCACCTACTTTGTCCTTCTGACAGAGACCGAATCACTTGCATCTCTGTTTTAAAGCCTCTAAAAAGCTCCCCACGCATTACTTAAGTAAAGTCAAAATTTTGTAGCTCAAATTTCTACCCATTTTTATAATGTTATCTTCTACAGCTATCCTCCTCCAACTGTATAAACTAACCAAACTGGCAAAGTTCCTATTGTTGGATCCCATAACTTGTTCTACTATCTCCATATCTTTGTTCATTTTGTTTTTCTTTTACTTGGAATGTCCTCCCCCAATTCTGACCCTGATACTTCTAATGTCCCCTATCATTAAATAAATATTAAACAATTACCCATTTTATAATGTTTCTGTTATCTTTCCAAAAATATATGATTTGGAATAGATAGTAATAGCTTATTATTCCAAATAGATTTTCTTTCTTTCATGCTAAAGTGAAGTCTGCATTGTCCCATTCTACATTACTTAATCTGCTTTATTATAATCTAAATCGTGATTGGACTGTGCCTACTCTGAGCACAGGTACAATACCTTTTTCTTTTTGGTATGTACCTGCAGCATCCAATACAAGAGGCTGCTTGTTTTTTGTGAATCAAAGGTGGGCTCCAAAATTGTTGAAAATAAAAAAAAAATTGTTGAAAATAATGTATATAATTAGAGAGCATAAATTTTTATTTACAGTTTAATTATCTTTTTATTCAGAGAAAAGACATGTATGGGAAATCAGAAGGGGTCCCACTGATGGAAGAAAAGAAGAGAAGGATGAATGAGAGAAGCTAAAATAGTAAGTACCTTCTAGAATTTGAAAATTAAATTAATCTTTACTAAGTTTAGAGTAATAGCTTTCCATGTGTGTATATGTGTGTTTGTTACTCCAAACCAAGCAGTTTGAGTGTGTCAGGTGAAGAAATGTATTAATGAAATACTGTATTTTATCTTTTGTCTCTGAATGTTTTGATCAATTGATTTTTAATGATTTTTCTAAGTGACCTTATTTTTTATTTTGTTAGAAACATCAATTTCATTACTGTCACCCCTGTTAGAATCTGTAGTTGGTGGTAAGAAAATGTCAGTACTGCATGGAAGGTAGCAAATTGAACAAGACTGGGTAGATATTCATATCATCAGGTCTGATTTACATTTTCACTTTACCCCATTTTCAGCCTGACCGATGAGAGTGAAGTCACAATTCAACCAGCTTTGCCCAAGGAATATAAGCACTAAACTGAGTAGTTGTTCTTTCTTACAGAGCCCTAGACTTCTTTTTCTCTCCCCAGTATGAACAGGTATTTCTTCTCAACAAGTACAGCAGGGTCTCCACTCAGGGTCAAAACTTTCCCATATTCACTCATAGACACATCTTTTGTTTGTCATATTATCTTAACCTAGACACTCAACTATTTCCTTTAAAGTATTTTAATTCTCATATACCTAGAGCTCCTGTAGAGTTAATTTGAGGCTTCTTTATGTTTACTATGCCATATTTTTCTGCAATTTTCTTTTTACCATTTTACAGTCAATGCTGATTATATTGCCCTGCTTCCTGGACACACCTCTTCTACTTACTGCTGTAAGTAGTGTGTACCAAAAAAAGCATTCATATGGCTGTTCTACACAATGGTTAAAATGTATGGTTGATAATATTAAAAGCTAAGATTAAGTAAACATCTAATACATGCAAGAGTCCATGCTAAGTGTTTCACAGTCTTGTATTTTGTCTTCATAAGTAACCTAAAAATGTAGATGCTATCCTAACTTTAGGAAAGAAGGAATTGAGAAAGGTTATGTAATTTGTCGTGATGACCGAGCAGGTATGCTCCAGAGCCAAGATTCATATGCCAGCACTTTGCTATAAAGCCTGAACTCTTAGTCAATAGTGTTTGGTTTGGTTTTTTTGTTTTGTTTTGGTTTGTGTTTTGCTTTCTATTTATTTGGGAATTCTGGATCATTTGAAATGAGTGGAGTATGATTGGCAACACGTGAAGTTAGGATGTGAGGGGTCCCTGAAAGCATTTTTCCTTTGCATTTTTGCTTTGCATTTTTGGGCATGTCAGTTAGCATCACTGAGATTTGTATTTCTCATCAATGAAAGACCAATTTTAATATTTCTCCCCTAAGATTAAATGATGTTATCCAAATGAAACTTTGAAATTTTACAGATGGCAATGATTGGTAATTTAACTGTCTAATCTCATGTCAGTGTTATGTCCATGTTTAGCCTCTATAAACTTGCAACTTCATGAGGCATGTAGAAAAACTATGGATATCAGCAAAATTTTCACAGGGGCCAAAGGTAAAGAAGAATCATCTACATTTACCTCTTTATTCCCTCAATCTCATGTTCTCATCCTTGCTGCTGCCTTTGAGATATTTCACTCTAGTTGGGAAAAAAAGGCATCTGACAGACAAAAGCCACATCAATACCTTATTTTTGAATAGATTTTCAGATCAGGAGGCAACCTATGATAGGCTTATTTAACCTTTGTAATACCTAATAGAAACTTATACTGTTTTATAAATAAAAATCTAGAGAATTGGTAGGGTTAGTGGTTTGACTGAGGGCACACAGTGAAGTATTGGCAGTGCCAGTTTTAAAACCTGGGACCTGTGAGCCCCAGACCAATCCCTGCTGGAATCTGTCATAAGCTGCTTCTGAATAAAGCTCCAGCAAAATGCAAGCTAAAAAGAAATTTTGAGACAATTAGTTGAATAGAGTCCAGCTATGTTCTGTTTATTCTCATGAAGAAAATATTTCATGTAGGAAAAACTCACAAGTATTTGAAATTTGACCATTTGTTTTTCCCTTGCCCTCATGCTACACTTAATTCTTCCAAGCCTAGCCATTCTGAGACAATAAGCAAAGGAGAAGCCATGGAAGAACATCTAATGGTGCCACATGAGTAATTCAGCTGGATTTTCTGGATGCTCACTGCTTGTCAGAAGTTGAACAAAAACAAATCAGTGACTTGGTGATTAAATCAATAATGGTTTCCCCTACTCCTTCTGTGGAGAAAATGAACCCTTTAGAATCACTAACTTCTGAAATGCCATCTTTTCTGTCTCCCCTAATCTATTCTCTCTTCTTAAAGGCCTAACTTTTGAGGCTAATCATGAGTAAAAGGCTGTCAGGGAATTTTCAATGTTCTCTTCAATAAATAAGAAAATAACTGTTATTTTATGGGACATGATTTGGGGACTTTCTTTGGAAATGCATCTAAGGTGCCATAGTTATTTTAAATCAGTATTCCTGGATGGCTTTCTGGGAGATCATGAGTTTTTCTAATTATGCATTTGTATGTAAGTGCATTTTCTGGGCATCTGGTCCACTGCTGATTGCATTCAATTTGCAGAATGGCCCATGACCTACTAAAGTAAAACAAAAACAAAAATGAAAACAGAAATTGAAAATGAATATCATCTCATGAAACTTCACATTGAAATGTAACTGTACATGCATAATGTCAATGGAATTAGTGCATTCTTTTGTTGAAGTAAACCATGTTATATTAAAATGGGATAGGGCTAGAATGTATTATGCTAAATGAAATACATTAATCAGAGAAAGACAAAATGTGGAATTTAAGAAACAGAACAGATGAATGTAAGGGAACAGAAGGAAAAATAAGATAAAAACAAAGAGGGAGGCAAACCATAAGAGACCCTTAAATACAGAGAATAAACTTAGAGTTGCTAGAGGGGAGGTGGGGTGAGGGATGGGCTAAATGGGTGATGGCGATAAAGGAACGCAGTTGTTGGAATGAGCACTGGGTGTTATAGTAAATGATAAATCACTGAGTTCTACTCCTGAAGCCAGTAGTACACTGTATGTAAATTAATTTGAATTAAAATAAAATAAAATAAAATAAAGTGTTTTGCTTCATGAACATGGGACTACAGCAAACACTTGTGGGTAATATCAATGCCTTGTGTCAAGCTGCAGTAACCTGAAGCGTTTTATTTATGATGGGACTAGATCTGCCAAGAGACTGAAGATACATTCATCTAACAGTGATGACATACTCTCATCTAGACAGAGCCAGAGAATTGGTTTTTTTAGACCAAAAAACTTACCAATTTTATTGACCTTTTCAAAGAATCAGATTTTGGTTTTGTTGATCTTCTGTTAATGTCCTATAATCAATTTCATTGATCCTTGTCCTAATTCTTATTATTTCCTTTCTTCTGCTGACTTTTTATTTGATTTTTACATATTTTCCTAGTTCCATAAGATAATTAATTAAATAATATTTCATATTATTTGACAGAGACGGAGCGTGTGTGTGTGTGTGTGTGTGTGTATGTGTGTGTGTGTGAATGGGAGAGGGGCAGAGAGAGAAAGAGAAAAAATCCCAAGCAGGCTCCACACTGTCACTGCAGAGCCTGATGTGAGGCTCCATCTCACAAGTGTGAGATCATGACCTCAGCCAAAATCAAGAGTCTGACGCTAACACACAGAACCACACAGGCACCCCAGATAATTAGTTTTAGATCTCTCTTTTTTTATAAAATACATGCATTTAGTGCTAAAAACTTCCTTCTAATCAATGCTTTCATTACATCCCACAATTTTGATGTCAGTTGTTCATTTGAATTTAGTTGAACACATATTTTAGATTTGTCTTGTATTCATATTTTGTATTTTGGCATTTTCCAACTACATTTCTGTTATTAACTTCTAGTTGAATTCTATTATAGTATGAGAGCAGACATTATGATTTCTGTTTTAAATTTGTTAAGGTGTGTTTTTAAAAATATGGTTATTATAGAGCACATATTTCAAGATCTCTGATATATACAAATTTATACTTTATTATTTACAATGTTACAGTTGCATCATCTTTTATATTAATAGTTTGAATCTTTTTGTTACATCTACTTATATCTATTTCCTTTACTTTTATTTTCTCCCTGTGTGTTTTTAAGCCTCAAAAAATGTGCTCTGGAAACATTGACATCTTTCAAGTTGAGTCAAAACACAAAGAAAAAGAATACAGGTAACACTGAGTGTGAGTCTCAAAACGTAAGATATATTCGTAAAGGGATCTATGGCATTCAGCACGAAAAATAGATATAAGCATTTGTTAGAAAGTCAATTCATGCTAATATGAAAAGTACTGTTTGTATATGGTAACAATAATCTAAACATTGTACCTTTAAATGTGAGGAAGCAAATGTTTGTTTTTTTTGTTTTTGTTTTTGTTTTTTTTTTAATGTGAGTTAGGTAGTTTTCCCCTTGGAAACTGTTGCCAGCCTTTTAGAGCATTTTGAACATGAGCTTTCAGAGAGGTGAGTAGGTGGCCAGCAGTCTCAGGCATCTGCCCATTCCACAGCTGTGGCATGGGAAACTGTTACAGAATGAAAGAGTCAACATGTGATTCTAAATTAGTCTTCCTAACAATTAAATAAAACCATATTTATAGAGATCTTATACTAAAAGAAGAGAGTTTTTCTTTGAAATAAACAGGAGCCAGTTTTTAATGTGTGAAAGGTTGTTCTATGTTTTTGAACAGTTTAAAAATATTATGAAGTCTTAATTCATGGACCTTGTCAGAATCTTTTAACTTCACTCTGTTTAGAGATGAGAAACAGTGTTGAATATACTCAAAACCAAGTCATCAATGCAGGTGAAAAATTTGGAAGAATACTGACACATGGCTGTTTGAAAAGAAATCAGGCTGCATTTTGAAGAAATAAGGCAGGATACAAAAATAATTTATTCATTTAATACTTTCTTGTCCTGGCTACCAAAAAGGATGAGGAGAGGAAAAATGACCCAGTGTAATCTTTCTATGTTTTTAGATATTTTAAAATATCTTAAAATATTTCAACATGTATGAAAATAATGCAAGGTAGAACATAACTTGGTTAATAAGAAATAGATGTAAAATGTTCCATAGTTTCAGAGTATGGTCGTTTTTTAAAAAGACTTCATGTATATTTATTTTTAAAAGAGAAGAATAGGAAGTCATATTTCTCAAGTAGGATTATTTGATCTCTATTTTGAAAGATAGATTCATTATTGTCAGTGTGAACAATGTGCAGAGTCAGGAAGCTTAAGAAATAGAAAAAAAAATGAATTCAACATAGCTAAGAATATTGATCCATCAGGGAGTGTCATGGGATACGATCACAAAAAGAAGAGAGTTTAGGACTGGATTGTAGAGGGCGCTGAATGGCAACCTAAGGAGTTTGTATTTAGTTTGGAAGATAAGAGTATTGTTAAAATTTGCTCTATAGGCTAGTTCTAGAAATTAAAAAAAAAAATGCTTCCTAAGAGAAGAATTATTTGAAAAGTCTTGTGTTCTGCTACTGATTTATTTAAGTGACTTAAAGTGGTTGATTTTTTTTTTTGTAGAAAACAGGACTTGCTAAAATCATGGAGTTTTGTCTTAATTTTTGTCTTTAACATTCAAGTCACTCGGATTCTTCTGTCTGTCATACTTTCCTCTGTCTCATAACTTTTTACCTATCACCAATTCCCACAAGCCACTCAGATCATTTCATTAGCCTGCACTAATTGTAAGGTCTCTCTCCAACTACTTCTCTCAGATAAAGGCTATTAACATCTGTGCCATCTATTCAAGAAACTATAGTTTTTAGTGCGTATAGTGTTTTGAATTCAGAGGCTGCAAAGTCAAATATGCTTGAGACAAATGGTTAATGCAAATGAGCAAAGTGAATCAAGTTTCAAGGTCTAGATCAGCAATTCTTATCTCTAGCTGCAGAGTATTATCATCTGGGGAGCTTTTAAAAGTTCTAGGGATTTTAATGTACAGATAAGATTAAGAGCCACTATAAATCAATATTCTCAAATGGTTGTGAGTAGAAGAATGACTGGAGAGATCTTTTTTGTTTTGTTTTATTTTTTGTTGTTGTCCTTAAGGAATATTCCCAATCATTGACATTGACAAGAAATTATAAATGAAAGTGAGAAATTGTGGATCTCTGGGAACTTTATTTTTAACAAAGAATATCCCTAACACACCCACTTGATGATTAAGAGACAAATGGTTTGTGGACCACAATTTGAGACCTATTGATGAACAAATAAATCTTTTCTAGTGTAATAAGCATCAATAAGGGTTCTGTTTCTTCTACCAGGATATTTTATATACTTAATCAGGCTCTCTAATTGTGGGTTTTCTGATGAATATTAAAGACTTAGCTATGGGTTTTGATTATAAATGGATGGGAGTCATCCCTGAAATTTGTATCCAGTATGTAACCACTATGAACATGCTCACTTATGTGTTGAGGTTGTGAATTTATCAAAACACTGATATGACCATTCACTGACAACTTTATCTTAAGAATCATTATTTACCAATAGGCTAGTGACTTGAGAAACAAAATCCAGTTCGGAACACATCTTTCATTGCAGGAGTTACAGCTGTGTTCCTTGCTTTGTACAACACCTAGCACAGACTCTCTGCATATTGGCCTTTAATTCCAGAATAACTGTACTTAGAAAGAAAAGCTACAAGACATTTAGGTCATGTAAAAATATCTAACATTTATTGTCTGTCTTTATATTACTGGCCTTTTGCTGTTTGAGTCACATAGGTCTGTTTATGTCATGAGAACCTTTAAAAATGTTGTTTTAATTTTAGATGCAAGGACACTTATGCTCAAAGAGATTGAGCAATATGCCCAAGATCATCTGCTAGATGTTTATCTATACATAACAGTTTTCTTCAAAAATAGAAGCTTAAAACAAAAAATTTTATTATTTCTAGGCTTTGGGGGGAGAGCAGGAATCTGGGAACAGCTGCAGCTTATTTGCATGAATCCGGCTCTGAGTTTTTCCCGAAGCTACAATCAAGGTGTCAACTAGTGTGCAATCATTTTAAGCTTGACTGAGTTTGGAGAATACACTTCCAGACTCACATTATGGCTGTTGGCAGGAGAATTAATTTCCTTGGCACATGGTTCTGATGGGATGGATTTTCCTAGAGTATGGGATCCAAGGAAGAAGAATACACCCAAGATAGAATTATAGTTTTTTATAACCTAATTTTGGGAGGAATATGCCTTCTTTTCTGCCATATTCTATTTCTTAGAAGAGAGTCCAATATACATTCAAGGGTAGGGAATTTAAAGCTCTGCCTTTTATTTATTTTCTTAGTGTTTATTTTTTATTATTTATTTCTGAGAGAGAGAGAGAGAGAGAGAAAGAGAGGGAACACATGCATGGGAGAGGCAGAGAGAGAGGGAGGAAGAGGATCCTAAGCGGGATCTGTGATGATAGCAGAGAGCCCAAAGCAGGGCTCAAACCCACAAACCATGAAATCATGACCTGAGCCATAGTCAGATGCTTAACCAACTGACCCACCCACCCAGGCACTCCAAGATCTGCTTTTAAAGAGAAGAATATAAAATAATGTGTGGACATATGTAAAAAATGGTAAATTGTATTAACATAAACAGCTAACATAATTTCATATCATTTTATGCATTGTAAATGAATTATCAAAAAAAACCCTCGTTGTTTCTTGTAATATAATATCAGAAAGATAAAAGTCTAGCAATGCTATTATTTTGGGAATAGAACCATTTCATGAGTTACTAATTAGCAGTGGCCACAATTCATTTGTTCAACATAATTGATTGGAGTTTTATATCATTAATAGAGTCCTTTGGATAGAGTGTAATAGAGAAAATGAATATAAAAGACTTAAACAAAGTAGGTAATAACAATACTATGACAGGAATGATCAAGGTATGTGTAAGGGCACAGGAGAATTGGCCGGATTTATAGGATGGAGAGAATTAAAGTAGGGACTAGGAAATCATCCTAGTGGAAGTAAGTGTTAAACCAATTATTATGAGAAATTGTATGGAGAACATACTTTAGTGCAGGTAGTGCAAGTGCACGAGAGAGGGAGAGAGAACGAGCAAGAGTGAGAGTGTGTGAGAGAGAGAGAGAGAGAGATGTCCAAATAAGGAGATAACATTCCAGAAGGAAGGCACAGCTTAGACAGAAACCCAAGAGAAATCAGAAATCAGAAGTAAATGAAATGGTCTGGAGGTTCAGGGAATTCTTAGAAGTATGTTAAGGTAACAGGTTACAGAGGACAGGGAATGGAACCCTAAAAAGGTAAGGCCAGAAGGATATAGAAATGAGTGGAATACCCTGCTTTTTATAGGGAGTTTTGATTTTGTTCTAGACCAATGCTTGCAGCTTTATTTTTTTAAGTTTATTTATTTTGAGAGACAGAGCATGAGTGGGGAAGAGACAGAGAGAGAGAAAGAGAGAGAGAGAGAGAGGGACAGAGAGAATCTCAAGCAGGCTCTGCACTGTTAGCATGGAGCCTGATGAAGGGCTTGAACTCATGAACTGCAAAACAGTGACCTGAGCCAAAACCAAGTTGGACCCTTAACCGACTGAACCATCTAGGAGCCTCAACATTTTTCAGATTTAGTTAGGTATATCCCACCATCACAATTTTTGCCAAGTCTTTATGCAGCCTATGCTATTATTTATGCAATAATTAAACTGCATTCTCATTATGCCTGAATATATTCATCTTAAAATAGAGCATCTTGAGTTGGATATACCAAATTTCTTTTTTAAGACACAAGTTATACATACAGCCTATTTTGACCCTGAAGTAGGATGGAGAAGGGGCATTGAAGAGTTTTAAACAGATGAACAGTAGAAGATTTATGTTTCCTGGAGCTCACCCTGAGAAGTGTATGTAGGGTGAATCGTAGGGGGACACACAGGACACAACTTTGCAGTTGCATGTACCTTAAACTGTGCTGGCTCATGACTAAGTGTTTTCTTGAGGCAGAGTCTCAAAAAATCTTTGCCTATCGTGTGAGGATCATGGTACTCCCAAGCTAAACATCACAGAGTATGTGTAATCTTGAGTTGGGGAAACACTTTGTTGCATTTTATGAATCCCCAATAGCAAAAAGCTAATCCTGCTGTCTTTGTGACCTATAGGAATAAGATAGAGAAACTATTTGGAGTTTTGGAAACTTTTTTTGCCTAAATTTTGCTTCTTGTTTTGCCTAAATTTACCCAGAATACTCTGATTAGTGGTAAATACTGGCAAGTGTGTTGTATTCTTTCAAAACATTATAGTTGTTATTAGTTAATGACTTCATCTCAGAAAAAGTTTAAATATGTAAGTTACGTGAGCCATGATAAGGGTTCCTAGGTTGATATTAGAGATGTGCTTAGTCTTAGATATATTTATAGGTATTACATACTGCACGTAACTTCTGAAAACCTGGCAGGGCCATTTAGAAAATGATCTCATGTGTGGTTTTTCTTTGATAGTTAGAGAAAACTTGAACTAGACCAACAAGAGTTTAAAAGAATATAAAATCTTCAGTTTGGGATATGTTCAGGTTACTCTAAAAAGGATGGAATCTCAGTAATATTGCTTAAATGACAACATTGAAGTGACATAGGAAAATGATGTGCCAGCTCCAACTCATTTTTCTCCAGCTCCTAAAAGTACCTCAATTATTTAATAGTGTAGCAAGAATTAAAGAAATTATGTAGTCCTTTTTACCTTAGGGATCTATCTTTAATGTTTGATTTAAATAGGTTTTGCAGTGTTTCCAGTTCTCAGAAGCCAAAAGCATTACACACACACACACACACACACACACACACACACACACGCTTCATACATATTGAGGAAATGAAAATAACAATGGCTTTTAATTGGCACTAGTACTTCATGCTCCATTTCCTGTGCTGTACTTGCTCATTATATGTGTGTGTGTGTGTGTGTGTGTGTGTGTGTGTGTGTGTGTATACATATATATATACACACACACACACATATACTTTTTAACAGGGGAAGTTTATTTAACAGCATGGCATTGTAAAGGGACAATGATGAGAGAGGATGAATAGAAAATAACTCCTAGAGCAGAGAAGAGAAACTTTTGCCAGCTCTTTCAAATTAAAACTGAGTTTGGCAATAATTTGTGAAATCCTCATTTGATATTGCATCATGTTTATTGTGTGGTATTTCAGGCATGGCTGAATTGTTGGCAGATATTTGATTTAAAAATAAATCCCTAGGCCATTCATTTCCTGGTGTGTGAGTCACAGAGACCACACACCACTGTCACTCTGGCTAAGATGCATCAGTGCATCAAGCCATCTGGAGAGATTGGCTTCATATGCAGCATCCCACTTCTGCACTATTTTTTAAGAAGGGTCGTCTAGCCTCTAGATATTGAGGACATGATGGATAGTTTCTGAGATCTCTGGACCAAGTGGCTGCTTTTCCCATCAAAGACCAATCCTCACCTCTGTCTCCTGTAATATGCATACTTAGAGCATTAAGCTATGTGATTACATCTCTGTGATGTAAGACATTTTATGGATATCTTTAAAAATAGTAGCAATATTCATTTGAGGGAATAAAATCAAAGCAAAAAGCAGGCAACATTTAAAGTAATTGTGAAAAGTGCAAATGTACAAAGACGTTAACCTGATCCATTATTCTTCGACTCTCTCAAGATGCATATCTTCTGCCCTTCTGCCTCCATGGTGCTTGGTTTATTCAAATACTGTTCCCGATATTATCATCTACCTTACTTACTTGATTAAGGATTTATTTATCCACCTGCCCTATGTGGTTTCTCTACTTGAACCAGATTAAATAAATTTAAGAACATTGACTATAAGAATGTGTGTATTCACATCTGTACCTACCAATAAATGTCCTTGCCCTAACAGACATCCAGAATTTATTGAATAAAATTGCATCATTTCAATCTAGAGAGATCATAGTTCTAAATAAATAGAACCCTTTCACTTTACAAATGAGTAAATTAAAGTTCAGAGGAGTGTGACCTTCCTGGAGTCACCTGAGAAATCAGTGCAGGGTCTTCATTAGAACTGCCAGTCTCCAGCCTAACACTCATTATACCAGTTCACACTTGGCTCAAGAGTCATTGCTGTGATTTAGCATCTTATCTACAGTCTTATACCTTCTTCCAATTTCTGACATTTTCTTAATAGTTACACAGCATAAAGGCAGTAATTTTTAATACATGCATAAAAGGTGGTAGTGTTAAAATACTGGCTCAGCATGCAAAAATACTCTAGCATGGTATTTAATTCCAATTTTTCCCTTTGAAATAAATTTTAGTTGTTTTTACCTGCTCACCCCTTCCAACTCTCAAATAAGCAGAGAGTACTGGAGAGATTTGTTCCTTGTGTTACTTTATTTTGTTTTGTTTTTAATGTGTCACAGATAGTTCTTACTACTAGAATTTCTGGTTGTCTAATTATGTATTTGACTTATTTACATGGTGTTTTTAGAAAGTAGTAGGAAAAGGTCACAGAAGCTCTAATTGGTCTTTCTTGCAATGTCGAATGAAGGGATTAATATCAATAACGGGGTTAGGGCAACAGGCAGGGAACACATCATCAAACCTGAAGACGTGCCAAGCATAACTGTTGAACTATTTCATCTACTTTATTTTTAAAAGTTGTTAATTTGGTCACAGAGCCACTGATCCAGGCCCTTGTAATTACACATTTTATTTTGATAAATAATTTATGTCAAAGTCAAAATGCACCAGGCAATTGAGCTGATTTTTACTCAGGCTCTTGCAATAGGGTGCATGCATGCCAAACCAAGGTGGGAGTGTCTCTAGGGTGTTTGCCTTAAATTTTACGGGAAAAGGTAAGCCAGTTGCAGGTGGAGTGAGCCACATGATAATTTTACACTCAGAGGAGGTCTAATCCAGTTAACTACATAGGAAATGTTTATTTCTACCTTAGCTAGTTTGAGACGGACATAGTTCTCACTTGAGTTAATTGCTTACAAGGACAAAGAATTTTAAAAAATAACAATTAGCTAGAGGTGACAGGGGAAGGGTCTGTGTCTAGCCTTATCAGCAGGTTCAGGCAAAAGGGGAAATGTCTGTGTTCAGTTTTGTAATTTATTAATGGGACGCTTGTGCTGAAGACAAAGGCATACATGAATTATAATGAAAATCATCCATTCTTCTTTGTTGGTTTACCTTGAGGAAGATTCATTATTCTTCTATTCCCCTGCTCCCTCCCATAAGATCAATCTACCAATCATCTTAAGAAGCCTGTATGAGTGTCCTGTGGTTGTTCTAACAGGTAACTACAAACTCGGTGGCTTAAAACAACAGGAAATATTCTCTCAAAATATTGTGGGCCACAAGTCCCAAAACAGCGTAACTGGCCCGAAATCAAGGTTGTGGCAGAGCTGCCTTCCTTCTAGAGGCTCTACATACAAATCAATTCCTTGCCTTTCTCAGCTTCTGGTGGCTTCTCCATCTTGGCTTGTGCTCTCATCCCTCCGTTCTTCAAGGCTAGCATCTTTAAATCTCTCTGTTTTGTCTTCTCACTGCCTGCCTTCTCTGTGTTTTTCAAATCTCCTTTTCGTCCCTCTTGCAATACCTAAGATTGTGTTTAGGGTGAACCTGGGGAATCCATGTTCATCTCTACTTTTCAAAATCCTTAACTTAATCACTTCTGCAAACACCATTTTCCCAAAAAAGATAACATTTATAAATTCTGAGGATTACAGCCTGATATCTTCAGGGGCAATCATTTAGCCTATTATAGACTCATATGTATATTTTCCCAAGTCCTTAAAGCTAATAAATGATAAAGGAATTCCAGCCTGGAATGGGTGCTTTGCCCTTTTCCTTAACTGTGGTGAATCAAGAAAGGGGCCAAGAGATTAATTCAAATTTGTTTAACACTTACTATATATTTCCCACTGGCTGTTACATCCATTATCTCATGTTACATTTGAGTCAATATTTACAGAGTAATTGGCAGTATTCATACTTTACAGTTGAAGAATACAAGACAAATCAGTTTTGTTGGTGCTTTGTAAGCACTGATATGCAGATAAATGCAATGAAGTTTTCAACAGCCTAGAGATGTGGTAAAAAGGACATGAAAAATGAAATAATTATGTAATAGTGACATTTCTGTGAATCAATTTCTTTTTCTGTCTGGTCATCCAACTTCAGTTCAAAGAATTATCACCTATTTTGAAAGAATTGGTCCTTCTTTGAATATTTTGGATGTTAAAATACCTTTTATCATGAAATAGTGCTGAAATATTCTCTCTCCAATTTGTTGGTTTGTTTGTTTTCATGTCAAAATTTTCAGTTGGCAATTCAAATTTTTGTTATTAATGCTTAATTTCACTCTTCCATAAAATACAGCAGCCCAGGAAACTGTGCATTAACTTAATGCATTATCACAACTGGTGACATTGTGATTCAGAATTACATGGCTCCAAAGCCTGTTTGCACCCACAGCCACGGAGTTCTCCTGATGACTAGCGACGAGAAAGAATGACACTTCCATTTCTCCACCACAGGTTATTTTGTATTGTTTTCATGCAAAGAGCTCAATAATTAGCAGGGTTTGTAATATATAATTTTGTAGTTTCCTTGTCAGTGTTGTGCCACCATTGGCAGGTGGCAGTTTATTGTCAAAAAGACAGAAATAAACTCATTAGTTTGATGGTGATGGTGGAGCTGTGTTTGTAACAGAGCAGAAGTATAATCATTATAATAGTGATACATTCTTGGCTCCTTCCATTGAGTAACTTACCGACGCAGCAGTGCCCTTCCCCAGGTTTCCTATATAATTGAATGGACCAGTTGCATATTGAAGTAGCTGAACTTGCAGATGATTTTCTAATCAAATTGCATATTTCATTTCTTGAATTTCCAGATATAGGTAGTTTGCTAAAAAAGCTGAAATTTTAAATAATTAAGATGATAGAAATGGTTTGAAGAGCTGTGCCTACTCTCTGATTGTTCTTTTTGACCAATTTCCAAGCTTATGTATTTTAATTTTTTGGTTCTTTTTTAATATAGAAAGTAGTTCTTTTGTATAACCAATCAGCCTTTACACCTCATTACATTTATACTCATATGTTACATAGTCAGATTTATATTGTTTATCTTATATGAATGAAGAAAAGTGAGACCTGAAAATGTCCGTTTCTTTAAGAAAACTAAACTGGGATTAAATTTGACAAAGGCTGTAAGAGGACTCTATTTTCAGGCATTGTTCCATTTGAAGATTCACAACTACAAAATGTAAGAAACTGTTCATTGCCCTATAGGCTAACTCTAAAGATAAGTGGTTGTTTTATACCTAGCCACATCTTTTGGGAAAGTGATGGATTACCCATGCTCCCATTAGAAAGGGGAGGATTTCGATGGAGAAATATGTACGTATGTGTATATTATTTCAAATCCAGTTGAAATGCCAAACCAAAAAAAAAAAAAAAAAGGAGAAAGAAGGAGAGCAAGAAAGAGATGCTGAGCTACAATGCCACTAAATGTCTAATACTTTAAACACCTTTGTTAATACCACTTGAAACAATGATAAACATTATGTATTGCTATCCTGAGTTTTACTGCTGATAAAGCTGAAATTCAGTTAAGTCATTTATCTAAGGTCATGTTACAAGTAAGTGGCAGGCCTGAACTTTAAACTCAGGTCTGTCTGATGCCAATGCCCATATTCCTCCCTCACACTTATCGCACCTTGTGCTGGCTTTTTTTCTAGGGAATGTAGGTGCTGCAAAAGTAAACGATTCTCAGGGTGGGAATAGCAAAGTCCTTGGAGTTAGGGAAAATCATTGAGATTATGATTAGTGCTTTGCTCCTCTTTTTCATTATAAGGGTGGGAATGACTCTTCTTCTAGCTCTCTATATCCTTATGCAGATTCTAGCCTTTTCTGTAGTAAATTTTTATAAAGTGTTTTCCAAAATTCTGAGACAGGAAGAAAGAGAGGAGAACACTGGTATTAGATTAAGTGGAATTTACTTAATGTTATTTAATGAATCAGAATCAAACTATATTTCTATCACTCTTAGGGAATTCTTCACATCGAAAGAAAAATTATTTCAAAGTTGAGTATGATGTTTCAAGTTCTAGTGATGTTTACCAACTTAAGCTTATTTTTGTTTCTAACTTAAATATTGTGAATATTAGTAACAGTAATAGCCATTTAAATTTGTTGTATAAATTTTACTTAGGAAGAGTAAAATGGAAATGGAAAATGGCATTTTCTTCCTATTTTCTACGCTTATGTTTATGGAAATCCAGAATCCTGGATGATAAGAAAATGAGGGTGATGGCTGCTAAAAATTTAACCTGGGGTGCCTGGGTTGTTCAGTCAGTTAAATATCCAACTCTTGATTGGATTCCAATCAAGATATTCCACTCAGGTTGTCAGATCAAGCATTGCTCTGGCTCCATGCTGAGCATGAGATTCTCTCTGGTCTCTCTCTTTCTCTCTCTCTCTCTCTCTCCCTCTGCCCCCTCTCCTGCTTATGTGCTTTGTCTCTAAAAAAAAAAAAATAAACTGTTAAAAATTTATGTATAACCTGATTACAGTCAAACAACCTCAACTAATCTGTCAGAAAGAAATACTCACTTTGTAGATGGGTCTTGTGTATAGTGTGAAAGTAGACCACAAGGGTGATTGGAAGGAAAGTGTGTATACATTTGTGTGTCCATTAGTATGTTGCATGGAGGTCAATCAATAGTAGAGAATTAATCTATAGATATATAGGGTAGAAAAAAAACATAGTTTTGCTTCCTTCCATGAATTAAACAAGAATTTCCCCTCTTAGGAGTTTTCCATTTAGATTCTTAGAGGCTACCATATTAAGGATATTGGAATGGATCAAATCTCATGTTGTTTGAAGGTGTTTCTGAAAAGCATTTGTATGGCTGATTTAAACATCACATGGATCTTCCAAAGTCTTGGGGATCTCAGCATTACACAGATTCTAAGATTTAGAGAAGCTTATTAATAATCCATAATTCACTTTGTCCCTATAAATTTGTAATTGAATATATTAGTCTAGAAGATTTGTAAAACCATATGCTTTGGAGATACATTAGCTTTAATATAGAGATTATTTATTCTTTTTTTTTATAGAGAGATTATTCTTAAAGTTTCCCTCTCAGCAGGAAATTTCAAATAATATGTAAAGCAGATTTTTTTCATGTAGTTTTGCAATGTATACTGTTAGCATAAAACACTCTATTGTTGTTCTTTTTTTTTTTTTCAGTAAACTCTACCACTAATGTGGGGCTCAGACTCATGACCCCGAGATCAAGAGTCTATGCTTGACCAACTGAGCCAGCCAGCCGCTCCTGCTTGCTACTTAATGTTGCTCTTGACATGATAGAATAAGATGGCTCCTCTGCTTTGACTATTTACATGTCTCTTTCAGTAATCCAGTTAATATATTCCTAATTCATGAGTGTTTCTATTTCAAGTTGAAAAATACTCCTTTCGGTACACAAATTAATGGCACATTCTTGATTCTTGAAATGGCCATTAAAATAAAATTAAATCATTCATTCAAGCGCTTATTTTTCGTTCATATATATCCATCTTAAACTTGAGGAAAGTATACCATTTTATATTTGCATTTAGGTCTTGTTTACAGTTACCATTTCAAAAGTATTGAGGAGGCACTATAGTAGAGAGAAAAGAATGTATGAACTAGAGTCAGAATTGTCCTTGGTAACTTTTCTAGATATTAGTGTTCTTGTCTTTAAAATAATATTTCCTACTGCATAGGGTTGTTGTTAGCCTTAAGGACAATATTTCTTTTTTGTTATTTTATTTTGAAAAACATTTTTAATGTTTATACATTTTTGAGAGATAGCGAGGGACAAACTGTGAATGGGGGAGGGCAGAAAGAGAGGGAGACACAGAATCTGAAGCAGGCTCCAGGCTGTTTGCTGTCAGCACAGAGCCCGATGCAGGGCTCGAACTCAAGAACCGTGAGATCAGGACCTGAGCTGAAGTTGGACGCTTAACCGACTGAGCCACTCAGGCACCCCAAGGACAATGTTTCTAATGCATTTTTTTTTAATGTTTTATTTATTTCTAGGAGAGAGATAGAGACAGATGAGCAGGGGAGGGTCAGAGAGAGAGGGAATCACAGACTCTGAAACAGGCTCCAGGCTCTGAACTGGCAGTCAGCACAGAGCCCGACGAGGGGCTCGAACCCACGAACCGCGAGATCATGACCCAAGCGAAAGTCGGACGCTTAACCGACTAAGCCACCCAGGCGCCCCTCTAATGCATTTTTAAAGTATAAAATATTCTAGAATTTTTTTAATGTGGTTATTTTTTTCTAGTATATATTCATTATGAAATAAAATAGGTGCTTTGTATGAATTTCTATTCACAGTGAGAAGGAAAAGGGTAGCCAAAGGACTGTAATCCATTCTCTACTATTTCTGTGGGAAGTCCAGGAAAGAAAAGTAACCTGGTCAGATCTTCTTGTAAACAAGCTAGTAATAGATCTGACAAACCATGAGAGTCCTTTGTTATATAATGCTTCCAAAATGATTATCTTGATTGGTCTAGAATGGCTTATGGGTAGATAAATCTGGGATCTGTGAACTTATGAGCCATTGCTTGCCTTTGCTGAAAATATACATTTATCGAAGACTGCTTATATTTAGTACGTGCTGTGCATCCAATGCAAAGGAAGAGACTGAATAAGATTAGAAAACCTGACTTCTCCCTGTTTTAATTGTGGCTTTTATCCTTTAATTACAGTAAAACTTGACACTGGATAAGATCTTAGCTTTTTTAATATTATTTCACAATCTGTTTTTGTCTATACAGGTAAAAATTAGCTGTTTTTAGCAGCTGTTTTTAGTTTCTTGAAGCTCAGAAACCTTCAAGTTTCCTTTGATATCTTCCTTATTATCTCCATATCTAATCAATTATTGTAGCCCATAAATTTAGTTCTAAATATGTCTTCAACATGTTTGTTTCTCTCCATTCCCACTGCTATCACCTCAGGCTAAGCCTGTATCATCTCTTTTCTGTTTCTTGTAATAGCCTCATACCATATCTCCTATCCTCATTATTATCCTCCTTCAATCCAATTTCCACACCACAGATTCTTTATTTTGAGGTTCTTAGTAGTTCCCCATGGGTTTTCTTCTAAAGGTCAAAATCTTTAACATAAATCTTTATAGGCCCCTGCCTGCCCTGACTTCCCATGCTATGATCTAATCACATGATTTTTTTTTCCCTGTTTGTCAGTTTTACTAATATCCTTCCCACCACGGAATCATAACACATGTTGATTTTCTACCTGGATCATTCTTCCTTAGTTAGTGTATGTCTCATATATTACTGAAATTTCACTTCCTCCCAGAAGACCCCTTGACACCAGCTGGTAGAATGGGAATTTATTATATAATTTTATTGCCTCTCAGTGTCTTCAAACAACTAGTTACTTTTTTTTCTAATTTTTTTAATGTTTATTTTTGAGAGAGAGACAGAGTACAAGTGGGGGAGGGGCAGAGAAAGAGGGATATGAGACAGAATCTGAAGCAGGCTCCGGCTCTGTGCTGACAGCTCAGCAGGGCTCGAACTCATGAACTGCGAGATCATGACCTGAGCCAAAGTCGGACGCTCAACTGACTAAGCCATCCAGGCACCCCAATAACCAGTTACATTTAAACTACTTAATTTCTATAGTCACATATGTGGCATAATATTCATAAGGGGAGGAACTAGGTCTCTTTAGTTTACTGCCATATCCCAGTGAAAAAAACAGTGTCTAGCAAGTAGAAAGCACTCTAAAAAATAACTGACAGGAAGTCATTTCCATGTGATGAAAGCACAGTGACTAAATGTGGTGTGTTAGTAGATGTTTAAGATAGAACTAGCTTGGTTCTTTCCTCCCTAATGCCTGTTTGCTGAGTGTTCTATCAGAAAGACCCTATAATGCAGTTACTACAAAGGGGTAAGTCAGGTGACCTATTAAAATTAATGCATAGCTTTAATTAACACAGCAGCCTTTATTTTTTTGAAAACCTTAATGTTTAAAAAAAGCATTGGTTAATAATAAAGCAGGTAAAATATCTTCTGTCAATTAAAAGAATATCAAGTGTTCATAGAGAATAATAGATAAATGTCTTCCATAGAGATAAAAGATGAGCTATAAGCTTGGAAGCAAATATAGGATAGACATTGTAGACTTCAGATTTTTGTGGGGGCTGGAATCATCAGGCAAAATATGTGCATTCAGAAGAATGCTCATGTTATTGTTCAATTGTGCCTTCAGCACAGAACTTTTTTTTCCATCTTATTTCTCTTCCACAGATGTATAGAGTTTATGTTTCTCTTTTAACTATCATTTATCAGCATGTCAAATGGGGAAAAATCTGAAGAGACTGACACAGCAGTCATTAGGTTTCTTGGAGAGGAGGTGAACATCTGACTGTTCTCAGAGATGCTTCTGGCTTTTAGCAGGCAATAAAGCAGAGCATAAACAGCTGCAAGCAAGACAGAAAAGATCTCTCATCTGATTGTAGCTTCTATTACATTGCCAGTAAGGATGAGTGGGTTTAAATTTTGATATACCACCTATGTCACTGTAGAAATGGCTCAGTGGGTTGGTAGATTGTCATTCTAAATACTAAATCTTTTAGGAATCTTTTGATTCAGTGGTCTGATATAGTCTTATCAATTGCACATGTCAACGGGCACTGGTTCTTTCCTTCAATAGTTTGGTATATTGTCCAATATAGGTGATATATTCAGAGATTTTAAACTCTGTAGAAAACTTACAGTAATAGGATTGCAACTACTTATATTGTTAAAGCTCCTCTATGTTGAAAAATGATTTGAGACGTATATATTTTCACAGAACAAATGAAATGTCATGATTTTTATGGCATGGTATGATTTAATGAAATGTCTCTTAATCTGCCAGTTTCACACACTTCAATTGTGTTTAATGTTCCATATGCTATGTATATGTATGTGTGTATACTTCTGGGAGATGGGGACACAGTCGATACTATACTAGTGTTTATGAGTTAGTACAACCTGGAAAGAATCAGAGTAGATAAATGTTATAGCAAGAGAAGACTTTGGCTGAGGGTCAGGGACAAAAAGGAGTGAGAAGGACAGCATTCTATATAATAAAAGGCGCCTGATTTAGGAGTGCAAATGTGAAAAAGATTGTAACCAGCCTGAGTCCTTGACTACAGCTCCCCTTAAAGACTGCAATGCATTGACTATGCACCAAATCTGGTGTGGGGAGGGACATTTTTCTCACAAGATGCTTTCCAGGTAAAGCCTTTGTAATTGTCTATACTCAAGCTTGAAAAGTCATACATAGGTTTTGGTCAAGGAGCTATACTTCTCATTTCCTGTCTTTGAAAATAGGGATATCAAATACCTGAAATACCATGGTGTCCTTACTCTGAGAACAGTTCTACATAAGGAAATGTAGAAGAGAAAATACAAGTAAAGGAGTCCATGCATTTAGCTGTGTGGGTAGTGTCAGATGCCTGTAAGCCCCTTTTTAGTGTTTCCCAATAGAAGTTCAGAGACAAAAAAGAAAAGGAAAAAGAAAAAGAAAAACTAGTGTGAGAATGAATAAAGGAAACCTAATTCTAAATGGAGTCGGGAAACAATGAAATGAGAGTTCTCACTTGGGATCCACTTATTGCAGCTTACTTTACATACCCTGGTAGGAAGAAGATTCCTTTACATAACCCAACAAGG
This sequence comes from Proteles cristata cristata, assembly GCA_017311185.1. Lineage (NCBI taxonomy): Eukaryota > Metazoa > Chordata > Mammalia > Carnivora > Hyaenidae > Proteles > Proteles cristata. The sequence goes on along the minus strand of JAESUZ010000148.1, from coordinate 3,243,424 downwards.
AGGAAGATCTTCTCTGTGCTCTGCAACAGTCCAACCAATGAAAAACTTCACAGCTCAGCCAATGAAAAGCCACCACAACCCAAACTCTCATTCTCCTCAAATGAAACTTTGGGCCAAACAGCTCCTCCCAGTGGCCTCCTTTCCTCTATTAAAGCTAGTGCTCTCCTTCATTCTTCAGATTTGGCTATGGTTCTCCATAGTTTGCCTGTCCCAAGTTGCAGTTCCTCTCCTATTCCAGAATAAACTCATTTTTGTTGGTTAAATAACTGGTTATTTTATTTTATTTTATTTTATTTTATTTTATTTTATTTTATTTATTTCTGAGAGAGAGAGACAGCATGAACAGGGGAGGGTGAGGGAGAGAGGGAGACACAGAATCCGAAACAGGCTCCAGGCTCTGAGCCAGCCGTCAGCATAGAGCCCGACATGGGGCTCGAACCCACGAAACAGGAGATCATGACCTGAGCTGAAGTCGGGCGCTTAACCGACTGAGCCACCCAGGCGCCCCTGGTTATTTTATTTTTAAGGTTGACATTAGATAATCAAAACTATGGGTAGTTTGGCATGTGGAAAAAAGATTATAGAACATTTTTTTGAAGTTTTCTTTTTTTTTAATGTTTTATTTATTTCAGAGAGAGAGAGAGACCGCATGAGTAGGGGACAGTCAAAGAGAGAGGGAGACACAGAATCTGAAGCAGGCTCCAGGCTCTGAGCTAGCTGTCAGCACAGAGCCCGATGCAGGGCTCGAACCTATGAACCATGAGATCTTGATTTGAGCTCAAGTCGGCCGCTTAACTGACTAAGCCACCCACTGAAGTTTTCAAAGTCATGGTATGGAAGTGTTTTTACAGGGATCTTAGTTAAAAATCACATTTCTTGATTAAGAACTGTTTTAGGCTCTTCAATTCTAACATTCACCCTTGACACTGACAATTGAAAAGCCAATGAATAGATGGACATTTCTGAAAAAGAAACTGGCATCAGTATAGCTGTGTTTTATGAATTGGCCATTTTCAGAACAGTTTAAAGGGAAAGAAACAGGAAACAGGGAAACCATTTAGAATACCACATGTATAGTTCAGGTAAAGAAGAGGCTGACCTGAAGTAGAGTGGGTGAAATGGAAATGGATGCTAGTGTACACAGGTACAAGGCATATTTCATAATTTAATGTATATGGTTTGTTAATTTAATTGGTCCAAGAATGAAAGATAAGCAACACAGAAAGAGATCTGGTTTTAGAAAGACTTCAGTTAGTTTCCTGCTAACATTTACTAGGTATGTGACCATGAATAAGTCTCACACTTCTTTTTTTTAGTCTTTGTTTCCTCATCCATAAAAGGGGATGATTATAAATAACAAGTGCTAGATTTATTGTGAAGTTTAAATGCATCGTAAGAAGGGCACCTGGGTAGCTCAGTCGGTTGTGTCCAACTCTTTTTTTTGACTAAGGTCATGATTTCACATTTCATTAGATTGAGCCCCATGTTGGGCTCTGCACTGACAGCTCAGAGCCTTCTTGGGATTCTGTCCCTCTCTGCCCCTCCCCTGAAACCCTGAAAGTGTTCTCTCTCACTCTCGTTCTCTCTATCTCTCAGAATAAGTAAATGAACATTTGGGGAAAAAAGATAAATGAATTATAAGAGAAGCTTAGAAATGCTGGTGTGTGCGAGATTGCTATATAGATATGGATATTTCAATGAGATTATTGATCATATTTTTAGGTAAACGTTATTCTTTCTAGATTTTGAGTTTTGTACAATGTAAAAACAATCATAGGATAATGGATCATGAAATTTTATGCATTGTACATCTTGCAGTCAAATCACAAATGATGGGACTTACATATTCAAGTTCAGATTATACTTATTAAACATATTTAGTATTTAATACATGCTTTGTGGGGGGCCTGGGTGGCTTAGTCGGTTATCGTCCGACTTTCGCTTAGGTCATGATCTCGCAGTTCGTGTGTTCGAGCCCCGCATTGGGCTCTGTGCTGACTGCCAGCTCAGAGCCTGGAGGCTGCTTCAGATTCTGTGTCTCCCTCTCTCTCTGACCCTCCCCTGCGCACACTGTCTCTCTCTCTCTCTCTCTCCTAGAAATAAATAAAACATTAAAAAAAATTTAATACACGCTTTGTGCTTACAAAATATTCTGACAAACCATATTCTAAATTTTTCAATACTAAGCTGATTTTATATGAAAATAACCAATTACAGATGAAGATATAAAAATGAAAATGCATTAGAAATAAGTATTGAGCATTGAATGCTACTAATAAAGTTATTTTTCCCAGCAGTGTGTCCTTGTATTAAGAATATATGACTTTAAAAATGTTGTGGATATTGTATTGATCAGCTGACCTATGGAAATAATCCTGCTATGTATATTAGGAACACATAACTATGTTTTATAAGTAAATGTGGCATGCTATTTGAAATGGACAATGAGTGAAGCTTCACATTTCCTGGACTTGCTGAGTGGAGCACTTCATGAATTGTAGAACTATGGTGAGAAAAGGCATTCTAATAAGATATGAAGACTCAACAAGCTTCATTTCATGTTATTTCTATCCTTAAAATTCCAGGACAGCACAGATGTTCTCTACTAAATGTTATTAATGAAGGACATTCTCCTTGATTGATCATATATGTCCTTTGCAGTTGCACCAGTTCAAGGAATAACTTGAACAGCACACACTACAGAGCCAGGAACATAAGTTGTTTTCTGAAGTTTTTACTTTTTATGTATTTTTAGACACACTTAGGAACTCCTTGTGGCAAGAGGTTTACATGCCTTTTTCTCATTTAATCCTAACAACATCTCCATGAGGTAGAGATCATTACTATCCTCAGTTCACAAATGAGATAACCGAGGTAAAAAAGAAAAACGAAAAGGAAGAAAGAAAGAGCCAGTAGCTCCTATAAGCTAGTTTGGCAGAGCCAGGATTCCACAACCAGCCTTTAGCATGAAATCCTCTGCTTGTGACACCACACTGTTACTAGTAGGAAACATGCCACTAACATAGAGAGGGGAACTTTCCATAAGCTTTATAATATAGTGCAAGAATCTTTGGGACATTGCAGCTTTTCTATGGAATAGAATAGAATAGGACAATATTATTTTAACAGCATTATTATGTCTCCATAAATGAGGGAAATAAAGGTTTTAAGGAAAAAAATAACCCAAATGCCTTCTTCTTAACCAAATCTGTTATTTTTATTTATTTATTTATTTTTGGTCTCATGCTTCATTTAATCTATTACAGGCTCTCTGTCTTCAAATATAAATGGTAGTGTTACAGAAGAAGCAGCAAACTCAACAGTTTAAAAACTAAGTTTACATGGTGTTAATTTCTGGCAACATTCCTTCAGATCTTTTTTTGTTTTTTTGTTTTTTTAATGTCATCCCCGGCTCCCATCTAGTAGATGTGCATCATGCCATAGAGGAATGTCCAAACCACGGCATAGGTGAAGAGGCCTCCAGTGAGACCTCAAGACAAGTTTTTGTGATTTAAAATATTTGTTCTACCTCCTTCCTGCTTTGAGAATTAAGAGCAGGAAGAGCAGGATGGAGGCAAGCAGGTAGAAGATGAAGCCACGGAGGCTGGTGAGGCTAAGGCTATGGGCCGTGGTGTCCTGACAGCTGAGGGCCATCCAGGATGGCTGCTTTCCCTCGCAGAGTCTTTTTTTTTTTTAACCTCTTTTAATGTTTTATTTATTTATTTATTTTTATTTCTAGGAGAGAGAGAGAGACAGCGTGAGCAGGGGAGGGTCAGAGAGAGAGGGAGTCACATACTGAAACAGGCTCCAGGCTCTGAGCTGGCAGTTGTCGGGCTTGAACCCACGAACCTCGAGATCATGACCTAAGCAAAAGCTTAACCGACTAAGCCACCCAGGCGCCCCTCCCTCGCAGAGTCTTGTAAAGAAAAGGACAGGGCTTAGAGGTGTATTGAATCTGCAATATTTCACATAGATAACTCGGGTTTTTATAATACCTAATTATTACCTCCACTCAGTGGGAATGAGATGAGGAATCTAAAACTCTAGAAAGGAGAGTGGAGAAGAGTGGACATGAATAGAAAGAGCCAAAGTAGAAAAAGGTTGATAAAACAACATTGTACAAGGAGTACACACTTACTGTTCTGTCCCTCTCTGGAGACCCTAGAATGCTGATACCTTTAATGAACAGCAATTTTTTTCTTTCACTTTTTTATTTAAATTCTAGTTAGTTAACATACAGGGCAATATTGGTTTCAGGAGTAGAATTCAGTGATACACCACTTACATACAACATCCAGTGCTCATCATAACAAGTGCCCTCCTAAATACCCATCACCCATCTAGCCCATAATGATTAGTGATTTCAATATATATCTTTCAAATACAGAATAGATTTTTTGACATAACACTATGTAAAATCTCTGTAAAGGACCATGAGAATAGCTGATCCACATTTTACTACAGTCAATGCAAACATGTATTTTATGTATGTTCCTCATGAGAGAGTTAGTATACGATGCTTCCTCATGAGAAAATTGGTGAAACCCTATGTAATATAGCAAAGGCAAATGGCTAGGAGGTGATAACATCCAGAATCTTCTATCTAAACTTACCCTATGTCAAAGTCATCCATTACTTGTCTGGCTCTTACATCACTTTACTGTGAAATGGCTATTTTTTTTGTAATGTAGCCTCAACTCCAATCTCTTTGTAACAGCTCATCAGGTATATGTATCGTTCTACTTATTCTGGCCTATATGAGATGCTGTACAGTTTTGTGTAAGGCTGAAACTTAGGAGAGTTTTCTCTAAAAATACCTATAGTTGTCACCTAGAGTGTCTCATCCACAGTTCCCCAGAGTTAGAGTTGCAATAAAAGACTTTTAGCAGGGATTTATAAGTACCATAAACTGTGAAATAATGATTTATTCTATTACTTTCTGTATTATAGGTACACTGTCTCTTCCATGCTACAACAACCTAGGATTTGGTTTATAATTGTTTAGTACATGCTGATTATTAATTATAAATCAAAATAATTAGTAAGTCAGATTTCAAAGTGTAGCTTTAAAAATGCTTTAGGGGGCGCCTGGGTGGCTCAGTTGGTTAAATGACTGACTTCGGCTCAGGTCATGACCTCACGGTTTGTGAGTTCGAGCCCCGCATCGGGCTCTGTGCTGACAGCTAGCTCAGAGCCTAGAGCCTGTTTCAAATTCTGTGTCTCCCTCTCTCTCTGACCCTTCCCTGCTCACGCTGTCTCTCTCTCTCTCAGAAATAAATAAAACCATTTTAAAAATAAATAAATAAAAACACTTTAGTATAAGTTGTGCAATATATATGTATATATTAGCTCCAATCTGTTCTTCAGGACAATTACTTAATATTTGAAGCTCTTTAATCAGTTATGCATTTTCCAGGGTTACCTACTAAAAGTCTTCAATTTGGACTAAATAGTCTTAAATTGACTTTTTCTTAATTACTAAATGACATTAAAAATAATTTTCTGTGGAGAAATTTCTGGTAGACAAGCTATGTGGATTGTTTATGAAGATTCTATAGACACTTTGCCAAAAAAATCCAAAGAATTCCCTGTGTCCGAGAGTGGAGCTCTTAGCTTTTTTTTTTTTTTTTTTTTAATATTTTTATTTATTTCTAAGAGAGAGAGAGAGACAGCGTGAGCAGGGAGGGTCAGAGAGAGGGAGTCACAGACTGAAACAGGCTCCAGGCTCTGAGCTGGCAGTCAGCACAGAGCCCGACGCGGGGCTCGAACCCACGAACCGCGAGATCATGACCTAAGCGAAAGTCGGACGCTTAACCGACTAAGCCACCCAGGCGTCCCGTCTTAGCTTTGAGCTCACAGTTGATACCGGAGAGATAATTCCTCCCTGATAAGACCAGGAGATTTGCTAAACTTGCCATTACAGTGTTGTTGCACCACCTAGAAGGACCATTCACAGGACTTTTCAGTGTTCTGTAAGAAAGAAAACTGAAATTTCACCTGCTTTACCAAAAGAGTATGTAGAACTTCTGTGCATACACATTTGCATACGTGTGTATACATTCGCACCGATAAATGTCTCCGTGTGCAACAAAATTCAGGCTGATAAATAAATCTCATTAAAATGTACCATATGGTAGTGAATTTGTGTTGATAGAGAAACATAATCATAAGAAGTCACCAATCTCCACCATAAAGTACCCAGCTGTTGTGAAAATGATATTGGATTAGTTCGGATCCTGACAGTAGCAGCTACAATAGGTAGCAAGTGATAAATAGGGACAAAATATTATTGACATCCATGACATGTTGTAAGGATTAATTGTGATAATCTATGTAAAGGACTCAGAACAGTGTCTGCTTCTTAGAAAGCCTCTATAGATGCAACATTGTATAATTACATTCTTTTATTTATATATGCTATATTATGTGTATATGTATATACCCTACTATTTTGTAACATATTTTTTCCACTTTCCTGAACTTTATTTTAAAAAAAAAGCAATGGTGGTAAATGTCTAGAACAAGGTCAATTTTCTAAGATTCTTCTTTTGAATATGTAACATTTGATTTCCAAACACATGCCAGAGCGTACATGCTTCCCAGTTATGCTAAGTAGGTGAGAAGCTGAAATCCTAAAATGTTCATCTTCCAACTTTTCCCAATCTATGACCTGTCTTTGGATCAGCAATAATTGCCTGAACAGCTACTATGGCTTCATTAATTTTTGTCTGTAGCACCCTGACCTCTTCCAAATGGAACAATCACAGATTTTTGAGCAGCTTCATTAAGGACTGCATCTCCTCTGTCAAAAACAAGAATGTGTTTATCTAAAACAACAGGCAAGTCTTATTTTCTTTGATTTGTTTTAGCAACCGCATCCTGTGTCAGGTACTCCTAGATGGAAATGTGAATTGCCTTAAGTATTACCAGGTAATCATCATGGCAGTGAATCTGAAGATTAGCCAAAGCCATTACACCAGCCTTAAAATTGGGATTGTTTACATCCGAATTGATCAATAGCTCTGCATTTTTACCTAAACTGTCAGCATTTTTTATATTAACAAGCACTAAGTCCTTGTATTTTCAGCATTGTCTCCACATTCAAGTCTAACAGCTAAACCAAGAAGCCTGTCAATTACTTCCTGTTGATCTTGAATCTTGAAAAGATAGTTAACATCTCTGCAATACTTTAAAAGAACTTGGGCCAGGGGTGCCTAGGTGCCTCAGTTGATTAAGCATTGGACTTTTTTTTTTTTTTAATGTTTTATTTATTTCTAGGAGAGAGAGAGAGAGAGACAGTGTGAGCAGGGGAGGGTCAGAGAGAGAGGGAGTCACAGACTGAAACAGGCTCCAGGCTCCGAGCTGGCAGTCAGCACAGAGCCTGACGTGGGGCTCGAACCCACGAACCGCAAGATCATGACCTAAGCGAAAGTCGGACGCTTAACCAACTAAGCCACCCAGGCGCCCCAGGCGCCCCAAGCATTGGACTTTTGATTTTGGCTCAGGGTTTGCGAGTTCCAGCCCCACATTGTTCTCTGTACTGACAGCATGAAGCCTGCTTGGGATTCTCCCTCTTCCTTTGTGTCCCTCCTTTTTTTCATGTGCATATGGGATCCCTCACTCACACAGTCTCTTTCTCTCAAAATACATGAATAAACGTAAAAAAAAAAAAAAGAACTTGGGCCAGTCACTGCTGCTGTGGATGTTTCTTAAATTACCTCTGTTTTTACTCTTTTTTTTTAAAACTTTTTATTATTTTTTTTAAAATTTTATTTTATTCTTTCTTTCCTCTTCCTAACTTTCATTTATTTCTAGGAGAGAGAGACAGCATGAGCAGGGGAGGGTCAGAGAGAGAGGGAGCCACAGACTCCGAAACAGGCTCCAGGCTCCGAGCCGGCAGTCAGCACAGAGCCCGACGCGGGGCTCGAACCCACGAACCGCGAGACCACGACCCAAGCGAAAGTCGGACGCCCAACCGACCAAGCCACCCAGGCGCCCCTACCTCTGTTTTTACTCTTGTAGTGTATGATATTCTGGTCTTCAAGAGAGTAAATTTTCTAAATTTTATTTCATTGCTGCAGTTGAAACCATCAGGGTTGTGGTAATTGAGGGTAATGAACTTGCATCAGATCCTGGTCCCTGCTCTGGTCTCCTAGGCTCTGGCTGGAAGAAGAGAGGCCAGGAGAAGTGAGTCGTGCTGGCACTGGCAATGAACCAAGAGCTATTTTGTAATATTGAGAAAAAAAAATTTAGTATGTATTTTATTTTTGAGAGAGACAGAGCACAAGCAGTGGTTGGGGGGGGGAGGGGTGGTCAGGGAGAGAGAGGGAGACACAGAATCTGAAGCAGGCTTCAGGCTCTGAGCTGTCAGCACAGAGCTTGACACATGTCCACCAACCTCTAGAACATGACCTGAGCTGAAGTCAGACACTTAACCAACTGAAGCACCCAGGCACCCCTATTTTGTAACATTTAAAACATATTTCCAAAATGATTCCTTTAGTCCCTTTTTGATGACTACATATTGATGTTGTAGTATTAGTATACACCGTGTAGTTCAGCTGCTTCCCGTCATTTTTCTTCCCTTTTAACAATAGATTAAATGCATTTATGAACCGCTCTATGCATTAACTATTTTGAGTTCTATTGAGTTACAAGCATATAATAAAATGCACAGGGAAATGTTTTTCTGACTATTGCCATATAGTCCTTTGTTGCTTTTTGAAAAGTTTATGCAACTTTACAATATCAATAGTACTATATCTACTCTTCCATTTTGTTACAGCTTTTTGCAGTGGGTACTATAATTATTGCTAGTGTTTTTTTTATTTTAATATTGTTAACTTGAGGTTGTTTTGATAAACAATTCTTTGATAAGATTAATGGTGACTATATCCTTAGTGTGTGTACTGTTTGCCTTTATTCATTTTTAAATGATCTCTGTACATTCATTAAATTTTAAAAATATAGCACTAAATATAAAAGTATATACTTAGTGCTTAATTACTATGGTTACAAGAGTAAAAAAACAGTTTAATTTGGCATTTTTATTTACAACACTAGTGACTCTATTAAGATGAGTGGCACATCATTACAAGATGGTTCCACATTTGATAGATGCCTGAGATACAGAGAACTCTCCAGAACCTATGTAGGGGTTCCGTGATGTTCTTTGTCTAGAGTTGCCTTATTGAATATGCTCTAAATGACTAATGAGGTGAAAAAGGAAAAAGTATGGAAAATTCAGACTTGAAAGGAAAATACCAAGGAACAAAATAAGCTGCAATTCAATCAAAATTACATTTTAAAAGACAGCCAGACTATAATTCTCCTGAAATACATACAACAAATAGCATAGATATTCACCTTAAAGCTTAATCACTTGTGCTATTTATAAGAAAATATACATCAAGGGACTAGGTAAGTAAGAGTGAGTTATATGCAAAGAAGCAGAGAAAGGGATTATGGCATAAAAAATAAATGAAGATAAATCTTGAATTATTAATCTTTTGGAACTTCTCAGTTGTTTCCCAAGGCAGATGATTGTCGTAGTCATTAGACATTAGTACCAGAGTTGACAAATAGTATATTTAAGTCAGGAGTCTCCCTACCCATTTGACTACTCAATGGTATAATTTAATTTGGTCATAATCAAGATGCCTCTCTCTGGAAATGCTAAAGTGATGAAGGAATGTTATGAAGGAGTGTAAATTCATACAAATATATCTCCTATCTGACTGACACAATACACACACTACAATCTACAGTTAGGCTCCTCCACTGAAGCTGAAACTAACATACCTTCCTTGGGTCTGTGGTATAGGGTCTCTCTGTACTATTTTTGTCCTTTATTTAAAATGAATAATTGCTTTTTTTTTTTTTTTTTACCCCTGGGTATATGAAATTAGATCCCCTTTTCAAATGATGGATAGCGGGTAAGGATATTTATGACTACGAGTAAATGAGTTTTATAGATAAAGGAATGCTTTTCAATATTCTGTGACTTAGGACAATTTCTGAGGCAGAAGAGGGGATGACGAGATTGAAGTTCCACTATCTTACCACACACAATATTTTACTACACTGTCATTAGACATATCCAAGTCCAAATCGCAACTACATTATACTTGGTTATATATTTCCTCAGTTTTTGTGGATCTCGTGTTTAATTCCCCACATAATAAAATATAATAAAATACAACTTGGTATTATTGAAAGGATTAAAATTAGTTCTCTCATGGAAATCTTCCAATAAAATGACTGGTTCAAAGAGGAAAACAAACCCCTAAAATTCAAATCTCCTTCCTCTTCATGTATATTCTGAAATACATAGGTGGTGATAGTGAAGTGTGCCTCCTGTATTCTGACAGTTGCTTTCTGTGATTGAATAGTCCAGAAAAATGTAAACTATTTTCCTTAGTATAAAACTCAGTTTGGGGTATTTTTTTACACTAACCACCTATTCATCAATTCTTGAATTCCCTGATTCTCTGACACTTAGTATCCAACAATTCTCTTCAGTTCAATTCTGACACTAAGTACCCAGAGTTAGAGTCAGACCCTATATGTCAAAAGGTTCAGTCCCATATGACTGCTCTCACTTCAAGATACTGGCTACAAATGCTACAAAACTTCTCTGCTGACTACAAATTGAAGGTTCCTATAACCCCTTCCCTTGTTCCATAATTTACTAGAAAGACTCATAGAACACAATGAAACACACATTTATTGCTTTATTACAAAGGATACAAGTTAGGAATAGTAATATGGAAGTGATGGTATTCAGGACAATGTAGCAGGGGATGCAGGTATCTTCTATGCCCTCTCCAGGTATGCTACTCTTCCAGAGTCTTGATGTGTTCACCACTCAGAAGGTCTCTGAACCCTGTTGTTATTATTATTTTTTTAAAGGAAGTTTCATTACTTAACCGTGCTTGATAGAAGCATTGGTGACCGATGATTAACAAAACTTCCAAAACCTAATTCCTCTCTTCTCTTTCGAGGTCAGAGGAAGGGCTGAAAGACCCAACTCTTTAGCCATGCCTTCATCTTTCTTGAGAGCAGCCCCCATCCTGAAACTGTTTAAGGGCGCCACCTATCTGAGGCCCACCTCATTAGAACAAAAAGTCTCCTATCATCCAATCACTTGAAAAATTTCAATGGTTTTAGGAGTTGTGTGCTACAAACCGGAGATGAAGACCAAGTATCTTTCTACAACACTGCATGTAATATGTTCAGACAGGAACATGCAGATCTGCCATATCCCTATATAGATGAAAGGGCAGAGGGTCAGAGAAGGGAGCAAAGCCTGAGTTCCAATTCTCCTGTTGCCAGGGTGTATACATATATATCCTCTTGAGAACCTTTTTTCTCTATGTGTGCACAGTTGCTAATATTCTTACTATTTGTGATCCACGTGTTACTGTCCTGGATATTTCATTTTCCTTTACCATTTACCTTTAATTCAGCTTGATTATGGAAATACATTTATATTTCCCTAGCCTGTTAATCCTCTTAAATAATTGGTGGATAATTAATTCCAGTGATATATTAGTTAGCTATAATTTAACTACAATTAAATATACTTTAAAAACAAAGATCAAACCCAGAAGGTAATTTCCTTATTAGGTAGCATTAAATACAAATGAATTCTTCCTTTTCTCCTGTTCAATTTAATAAAAATCTTCATTTTACTTTGGCATTTGTGTCTTTCCATTTCCATGTTTTGAAAGGTTAGAAATAGCAATATTTCCCTGCTCAATATTTGGCATGAATATTTGCTATGAAGGCTATTCACTGTTTAAAATCCAGTAAACAGAACCAAAACATTCACAAATTTCTATCTAGTATTTATTAAATCTCTGGTTTTGAATGATGCAGCAAGATTTAACAAGATTGTTTAACAATAAAAACTATAGGGCAGAGTCTCTATGGGTTAACATGATATTAAATATATTAAATATATTTTTTAAAGGTCACAGTAGTTCAGTTTACTAGGAAATTATTTGAAACCAGAAACCACTGGTTGATACACTAAACTTTAAAGAAAACATTTGTGTGTGTGTGTGATGTAATCAGATAATAGCCCATAGTCAATATTAGGAAAGACAGTGGAAAGAAAAACAAGGTTGTGATTTTGAGACTCTTGTGAATAAGTTTAGTATTTTAGGGTTTTTTTTTCTCTTAGATGATGATCTATGTTTATTTAAGAATATAAATAAAACTCTTAAAAATTATAGCCAACTGTAATAAATATACTTTTTATTATATGGCATATATATTATAGGCCAAATTAAGCATATTTTGGAATATTCAAACAAAATAGCTTTTGATATTTTCACAAAATCAAGAAAATTGTGTGAAAGTGTATATACTTGTATGTGTTATACATACATACATTTATATGTTCATAAGATGTAATAAGTGGGAAAGATTCATACGTGTGTATACATTTAGGCCTTAACTACCTAAATGGCATGACTCTTCATGCAATTATTTTGTTTTGTTTTACTTATTCTGTTTTTCCATAAAGGATTTGTTGATATAGATGTGCTATACCAGCTCTGACCAATACAGTATTGTAGGTTACTTGGAGTTTGTAGTTTGTTAGGAAATGAGAGTTGGGTAGGGAGGTTATACCATATGTTAATTTAATCAGGATTTATATATTTTAGTCATAATTATCCGGTAGGAACATTTGATTATTGGTAAATCTGAAGTGAATAATTAAGTACCTGGAAATTCTGGAACTTTCCGGCCTATAGAAGAACTTGAAAGTTTTATATAATTGTGAGATGACCAAAATAAATATGGTGATTTTTACTTACAATGTATTTAATTCCCTACAGTATACCTACTCTATCGGTACATTATGTAATATATATTCCAGAGATTATCTTAGGTATTTACAGTCACATGAATTGATTCTGAAGATTATATTCCAGGGAAATATTTCAAATATCATAAAGATTCTGTATCTTTCTTGATAAACTATAAAAGAGATCAGCCTTGTAGATGTGAACTGAATATGTCTTTTTTGTTTTTTGCTTCTCACAACTTTAGCAATGCCTTTTTTATCTTATCAACTCAGTACATTAAGGATTCAAAGTAATTATATCAGCAAGATTCTTTCTTTTTAAGACTTCAAATACCAATATGACTTACAGAATACTTCAATTTTAACCAAGGTGGAATCTTTTTTTTTTTAGATTTATAATTTATATCTACTATGTTCAAAGAAAGGCATGTGTAAGGCAAATAAAAAGTTGTACAATGGATCTTAGGATATATATTGTAAGTGTAGACAGGTCAGGTTAAGAAAGATTTTAAAGAACATTGTGCTTGTCCTGTAGGCAACATAAACAAATGATGATTTTTTTTTTTTAAGAAAGATCATTTTGTGGCCTGAATGACTGCCAAAAGAGTATATCTGTTGGGATTCTATTAAAGTGGTGTATAACTTTCCAAGCAATTTTTACTGCTCAACTGTGTCTTGTTGAATCCTTTTACTCTGCTCCTTAAAAATATTCCAGGAAGAGCCTATACTTATATCTTTACTTTATTGTATTAAAATCCAAAACTCCAATCTCATAGCAAATTTAAAGTTCTCTTTCTAACTCTTCTCTATTGCTATTGGGCCTTGACGATTTTACTTTTTTTTTCCTTCTTTTAGATTGAGAGAGAGAAAGAGTGAGAGAGAGCACATGAGCAAGGGAGAGGGGGAGAGGCAGAAATATTAATCTGGCTCCATTTTTAGGACAGAGCCTGATGAAAGGCTCAATCCCACAATCCTGGGATTATGACCCGAGCAGAAATTAAGAGTTAGATGCTCAACCAATTAAGCTACCCAGGCATCCCAGGGGATTTTTCATCTTATTTATTTTTTTCTCAGTAAAGTCTCCATTTATGTTTTCTAGGTAAACTCTCCACCCAACGTGGGGCTCAAATTCATGACACCCCCTGATCAAGAGTCACATGCTCTACTGTCTGAAGTGTGCCAGGCTTTGGGGACTTTAAAGAGTGAGTGTACTTTTATTCTTCATTTCATGCCTACCACTACCTTGGTTTGTAAGTGTGTTTAGGGCCTGAGTCTGAGGCAGTGTCTCCCCTCCTTTGGACTAGATTTTCCTTGTTTGGGGAAGAAAGAACAGGGAAAAGAGAAGATAAGTTACACAACTTATCACATGCTTGTGATGGGCTGCAGAACAATTGCTGTGGTCCTTCTCAGACCTGTTCTAATGTGATTATCTCAGCAGAGATGATGACATTGCTTTTCCTCTTGAAAGTAGCATTTGGACCTGCCCTGGTTCCTGGCATCATTTATGACCCATTTCAAGAATAATAGTTGCCTTTATTGCTATCCTTACCAAAACTGCAATTCCAAGTGAGGTGTTGATTTTATATTCTTACTTTTCTCTTAATCTTAAACTTTTTTGCTTCCTCATGTGGGGCTATGAAAATAGATCCTTAATCTCCATGAATGATACTTTTTTAGTATCCTTTTATGTTACTTTGTAAAGTTGAGGGGACCACCAAAAATGTAGAAAAGATTTTTTGGTCATGAAATTTGATCTGGGCACAGGTCAAGGACACGGACAACTTTTGTTGTTCTTTCCTCTCCACTTCTCTTAAAAACACCCATAAAGCATAAGCAGTGGAGTTTGGTTGACCATAGAATGACAGTTTGTTTTTAAGTAAATCCAGAGGAAAATGTGTAATGCAAAATGTTCATTGATCTCTTTATAATGTGGTTTCTTATGGATACTTTATTTTCTTTTTTTTAAAAAAATGTAAAAAAAAATTTAATATATTTCTGAGAGAGAGAGAGACAGCATGACGGGGGGAGGGTCAGAGAGAGAGGGAGACACAGAATCTGACACAGGCTCCAGGCTCTGAGCTAGCTGTCAGCACAAAGCCCAACGCGGGGCTCGAACCCACGAACAGAGAGATCATAACCTGAGCCCAAGTTGGACACTCAACCAACTGAGCCACACAGGCACCCCCAGATACTTTATTTTCACTTGTTTGTGTTTGTTGCCGATTCTGGGGTAATGAAAATTCTCTCTCATTATCTTAATGTTCTAGCTACAGAAACAAGCTTTTGGAAGGGGGTAAAAACAACTTCTGCAAAATGACTTTATGAGAAGGATATTGGGACCTCACAGAATTAACATAAAGGCTGGAGAAAAATTAAAGCAAAATCAACTTCAGAAAGCTAGGAAGCAGAAATTATAGAAATGGCTTCCATAAAAGAAATTGTCTGGCTATGGTATTATAGCTGAATATAAAGGGGTCTAAATATTTTTTTCATCTTTACATGTTTTTGTTTCAAGATTTAATTCCAGGAAGTGAATATGTGATTAAGCAGGCTTAGATTAAAAAATATATATTGGCCTAAAGAACATGAAAAAATGTGATCTAATACATTCTTATTCTATTCAATTTGAAAAAAAAGCATAAAATCTCTTGCTGTCTGGGATCATGTGAACCACAATGGAGGATTTATGTAATTGTACACTGTTTTAAAGAATATTTATTTCACTGTTTTCACTGTTGCCGCAGTGAAATAAGTTGGTTTTTAAAAAAGCTTTATATGTTTCACTGATTCTTTTTCATGCTCTGTCATTGTGGTGGTAAGGATTTAAATAATCTATTACTCTTACTAACTCATGTATGACTTTCCAGTAGCCATTGCCATGTATAAATTATGATTATTTTCACTAGGTTTGCATGGCCAACTGTAGCAGAATTTTCTAGACATGACAAATTACAGTGCTAATGAGGCCATAAGTTGGAATTAGGTTCATTGTAGAAAATAATTTCTCCAATTATTATTATTTATCATCCTCACATTTTGGATTTTTTTCTATCAGCTTCAAAATGAGAACATAGAGTTATTCTTTCAACAGAATAAGATAAGGATTATGCTAGGGGCACCTGGGTTGCTGATTCAGTAAAGCATCTGATGCTTGATTTTGGCTCAGGTCATGATCTCAAAATTCTTGAGATCCAGCCCCATGTTGAGCTCTGTGCTGACATTGCAGAGTCTGCTTTCGATTCTCTCTCTCTCCTTCTCTCTGCCCCTCCCCTGTTCGTGCTCTCTCTTTCTCAAAATAAATAAACAAAACTTTATATTTATATGCCAAGATCAAATAGACAAAATTTCTAAACAAAAACCTCTATGCTTATCAGCATTCCTGCAGCAAATTACTTCATATCCATAATATATTCTCAGTGTGGAATGTGCACGTCAGAATTAGAATCTATTTGTGCTTTCACAGAGGACTAACAGCCTCTCATTCAAAAGTGGTTGATCCTTGAGGTACCTGCATGGCTCGGTTGGTTGAAGTTCAGGTCATGATCTTGCGGTTTGTGAGTTGGAGCCCCACCTTGGGCTCTGTGCTAAAGGCTCAGAGCCTGGAGCCTGCTTTGGATTCTGTGCCTCCCTATCTCTCCTCTCCTCCCCCACTCACACTCTGTCTCTCTCTCAAAAATAAATAAATATTAAAAGAATTTAAGTGATTAATCCTTAAAAATTCAGTTATCTTCTAAAAGTCAAATAATGCATTCATTTAGATGAAAGATTTTTACTTGCTAGTGTAATCTTTGACTGTGGTACAATTTCTAATATCACAGTCGGATTCATTATTTTTTTAAATAAATGATTAGTCTGTGAACATAGTATGTGGAACTGAAAATTCTGTCTGATGAAGTTGCATCCAGGAGTGAAATAGAAAACTGGGTGCCAATTTATTTATTTTTTAAAGAATAATGAATTTTATTCCTTGTATTACTCATGTTAGCTTGTTTAGCACATTTTTTTAAAAAGTAATAATAATAATAGTAATAATAGCAGCTATCTCTTTGAGTGCTTTTGAACCATTATATCAGGGTAATCAGTGTACAGATGCCAATGCAAGTTCAGAAGATGTATTGTTGCCAATGTTACCATTCCACAGATGAATCAAACAGAGGGACTAAGAAAACAGTTTTCTCAGGTTTAGAGAGCAAGTACATAAGAGATAGCAACCAGGTTTGTCTGGATAGGGAGCTGTTATGAGGCTATATTATATAAAAATGGCCTCATCAATGGGATCAGAAGTACTCAAAGCCAATTAGCTATAGTTTGTTTAATTCTCTTCTTCCTAGAGTAGATATGTCACTAGGACATCGAATAACCTGAAGTTCTTTTTTTTTTAATGTTTTATTTATTTCTGAGAGAGAGAGAGAGTACGAGCAAGCATGACGGGGGAGGGTCAGAGAGAGAGGGAGACACAGAATCTGAAACAGGCTCCAGGCTATGAGCTAGCTGTCAGCACAGAGCCCAACGCGGGGCTTCAACCCATGAACTGTGAGATCATGACCTGAGCCAAAATTGGATGCTTAACCAACTGAGCCACCCAGGCGCCCCCGGAATAACCTGAATTTCTAATGCTCAGATGTATATTTTGCGGTGTCAGTATGACACTAGTCACATTTCTTTCAATGATTCATGTTTGTCATTCTTTGATGGGTTAGCCAAACTCCCTAATGATTATATAATGTTTTGCTGATCATATCTATATATTCAGATAGACAACAATAGAGTAGTAATGCTCTGTGAGACATCCTTCCTCTTCAAATGACTCTGGTTGTCAAATTCTTATGTATTGACCCATAAGCAATTTATTGCCCTGTCCCTCACTGGCACCTTAATCTGAAAACCTCCTCAGAGAAGGAGGGACAACTTCACTATAACTGTCTGGTTTCCCTCCCATATATGATGTTCTAGGTACACACACACACACACACACACACACACACACACACTATATGTATGTGTGTGTATATATATATTCTATAGCATTGTATATATATAGATTACATATACATATATGTCATCTGAAAGACTGATCTTAGTATATATGTTTGTCTGTTACTGATTTTAAGGAATCAATTTAAGAAATTATAACCTCCTCTAAACCTCTCAGATCTCATCTTCATAAGGTCAAAGGGAAATTTTGTCTCTTTAAAATAAAATGAATACTTTTGAAAATGGATGAAATGAGAGATACACTCACTTTTATTCATAATAGATGAATCTTCCTGAAGTGTTTAAATAACTTTTTGGGTATAAAATTTGGGAGCATAAAATAATAAAGACTTTTCAAATAATATACTAAATAGACTTGAAACATCACTCCTTACCCATAACCTTATATGAACATTCTCACTTTCTAATTACATGAACTTTTAAATTCTCAAGTTGGAATTCACAGATTTGCACTCTGGCAACTGAATATTCAATGTCTTGTCTCTTAGCTTTGCACAAACCATAGACTTTGTCCTGGACACAGTTAGTATATTTAGCATATGCATATCATTCCTGCCTCCAAAATCATACCTTCAAAGTGAAATCCCATACGGGGCGCCTGGGTGGCTTAGTCGGTTAAGCGTCCGACTTTCGCTCAGGTCATGATCTCGCGGTTCGCGGGTTCAAGCCCCGCGTCGGGCTCTGTGCTGACTGCCAGCTCAGAGCCTGGAGCCTGTTTCAGTCTGTGACTCCCTCTCTCTCTGACCCTCCCCTGCTCACGCTGTCTCTCTCTCTCTCTCCTAGAAATAAATAAAAAAATATTAAAAAAAAAAAAAAAAGTGAAATCCCATAGAGAACTTTCTTTTGAAATCTTTATTAACACTGTCCATAAGATACTTACTGTCTGCATATATTGGTCGTAACAGCAATTGTCATGTTTTGTGGTTTTGTGAGAACATTTGAATATTTAATAATTGTCACAAATGTCAGATGAAAGAAAAAAATTAAATAATTTTGTTCTGAAGACCCAATTTTTATTCAATCACAAGGAAAGAATAAATGATCTCACAAGGGAAATGTAAACTTTGGTTCTTTAGATATAAAAGAGACAACTTCTGGCCAGTTCAGTTACTTTGGAAGGCAGCTACGTTAACCTGTACCACCAACACACACTAGTCACTTTGAAGTAAATTCTCAGTAAGTTCAGAATCCAAACACCTTAACCGAGTTTTGTTTTCTTTTCCTTTCCCCTATTCTAAGTGTTCTCCCGCTCTCTTCTCCTTACCTAACTGACCCTTAGAGCACGGTAGCTTCTGTACCTTTAAACGACTCTGGTTTCTGTCCTCTGGGTCTTAACATTCTCATGGAAAAGAGGTTGCTGTGGCCTGATTCCATGTCCCTGCATGTGCCAAGCTATGTTTCATCCCACCTATCATTCAGAGCATTGTGCTGGCCTCAGTAGGGTGGAGATTCTGTTTGCTGTCACTAACCTCTGGTCCTGAGATGCTTCTGTGGCCCCTTCACATCCCACAGCATCCTCCCATCTCTTTATACTTTTCTGAAGTCATCACAAGAGAGTATTTTTGCATGTCATGAACAGATCATATCTTCGTCTTCTCAGGACACAATTTTAAAATTTGAAACTCTATCAGTATTGAACATAGCAGGAAAATGCAGTATCTGGATGTTCTCTGATGGTTTCCACACATATAGCAATTTATTGGAGTCTCAAGAATATTAACCCTCTTTTAACAGAGATTAAGGTGACAAAAATATTAGATCAATTCTCACATTCAAATTTTTCCTCTCCTTCCCATGGTAGTTTTCTACTTCCTCTAGTTTTTCTAATCAGTAGAAACTTCCTTTGGACCTGAACGTGAGACAGGAAACTATAAACACCCTAGAGGAGAAAGCAGGAAACAGCCTCCTTGACCTCCACCACAGCATCTTCTTACTTGACACATCCCCAAAAGCAAGGGAATCAAGAGCAAAAATAAACTGTTGGGACCTCATCAAGATTAAAAGCTTCTGCACAGCCAAGGAAACAACCCAGAAAATTAATAGGCAATCAACGGAATGGGAAAAGATAGTTGCAAGTGACATATCAGATAAAGGGTTGATATCCAGAATCTACAAGGAACTCACCAAACTACACGCCCAAAAAACAAACAACCCAGTGAAGAAATGGGCAGAAGATATGAACAGACACTTCTCCAAAGAGGACATCCAGATGGCCAACAGACACATGAAACGATGCTCAGCATCCCTCCTCATCAGGGAAATACAAATCAAAACCACACTGAGATACCACCTCACGCCAGTCAGAGTGGCTAAGATGAGCAAATCAGAACCCTAGATGCTGGGAAGGATGTGGAGAAACGGGCACACTCCTGCACTGTTGGTGGGAATGTAAACTGGTGCAGCCCCTCTGGAAAACAGTGTGGAGGTTCCTCAGGAAACTAACAATAGAACTCCCCTATGACCCAGCAATAGCACTGCTAGGAATTTACCCAAGAGATACAGAAATGCTGAGGCAGAGGAGCACATGTACCCCAATGTTCATAGCAGCACAGTCCACAATAGCTAAAACATGGAAAGAGCCTCAGTGTCCATCAACGGATGAATGGATCAAGAAGATGTGGTTTATCTATACCATGGAATACTACATGGCAATGAGAAACAATGAAATCTGGCCATGTGTAGCAACATGGATGGACCTTGAGGGTGTTATGCTGAGCGAAATAAGTCAGGCAGAGAAGGACAAATATCATATGTTTGCACGTATAGGAGGATTAGGAGGAACTTGACGGAGGAACAAGGGGGAGAAGAAGGGGGAAATGGTGGGGAAAAGGGAGAGAGGCAAACCATGAGAGACTCTTGAATGCTGACAAAAACTGAGGACTGATGGATGTGGGGGGGAGGAGGGGTGGGCATGGAGGAGGACACTTGTAGGGATGAGCACTGGGTGTTATGTGGAAACTAATTTGACAATAAACTATTTGTAAAAAAAAAAAAAAGAAAACAAAAAAAGAAACTTCCTTTGTACCTATTCCTTGTCTTTTCTAATTATTTTTAATAGTAAAATTCTGTCATTTAAATAGCTCTTGAGGGCTATCTGCCTGGCTCAGTCAGTTAAGCATCTGACTTAGGCTCAGGTCATGATCTCTCGGTCTGTGAGTTTGAGCCAGGCGTTGGTCTCTGTGCTGACAGCTCAGAACCTAGAGCCTGCTTTGGATTCTGTGTCTCCTCTGCTCTCTCTCTCTCTGCACCTCCCCAGCTTGAATTCTATCTCCTATCTCTCTCTCTCTCCTTCTCTCTCAAAAATAAATACACATTTAATTAATAAATAAACAAACAAATAAATATATAAATAAATAAAAATAGCTCTTGATACAGAACTTTTGAAATTGAAGAAATACCTGACTCATTCAAAAATACCATAAGTTAGTGATAGAGAAAATCTGTTGTAAGATGGCCGACAAGACTAATAGGAAACACCTGTCCCTGATTAATGAGGAATGCGGAAGTAACAGGCTACAAATCATTCCCTCTCATAATGCTCTGTGCTCAGACCTCTGGAGAATGATTTTCTCTAAGCCCACCAGTGTAAAATAAACCTCCTCCCTTCCAAGATCTCCCAGTGCTGCTTGATTCTTCCATCGTGATTCAGACAAGATTCCATTGGATTTTCCTGATCAGGAAACCCAATCTCACTGGCCCAAGGCAAGGTGGTGACAGAAGGAGGAAAGGCGCACCCTGCCTGAATTTCTACGGTCTCCAGCTCGGTTGCTTTGGCCCAGTCCTGCTCTGCTGTTCCCACATGACTCGAGGAGACTTGGCAAGTGAGGACCTGGAACCAATGTTGGAAACCGGTAAGGCCTGGGCCCTACATCTGTCCTGTCCTGCCCATCCATAGTGATAGAAGGGGGAGCTGATCACTCCTAGAGACCTCAGTGGTCTCACTGACAGGAAACCTGCAGGGGCCCCATTAGCCCACCCTTAGTGGTGAAAGGGGGACCTAATCACTCTCTAGAGACTTCAGGGCTCTCTCTTTTAGGGGCCCGCACCTGTAAATCTGTCCTGTCTGGCCCACCCATAGTGGTGGAAGGAGGAGCTGATCACGCCTGGAGACCTCAGTGCTCTCATCCATAGAAATTCTGTGGAAGGGAATGTAATAACCTCTGGTGTGTATGTGAGTGTGAATGTGCGACTTGGTCTGGCTTGCCTACTGAGTTTGATTCTGTGGCTCCATTGGTGGGCACCCTTAAGGTCTCCAAAAGCCTATGGAGTCTGAGTGGGCCATTCTGTGGTGAATGGCATACAGTCTATGGTGGTGTTGGAATAATTTCTGATTGTAAGTCACAGAGCTGAGACCACTAAAGCTAAACATCACCTAAGCTCCTTCGGGATATGGCCAGATGGGCATCTGACTGGTCTCCTCATTAGTGAGGGCACCCCTATCTCTTTGTCTTTGGACACAGCTTCATGGGAACATTATGGGGTTGGGAAAGAGCAAACCCACAGTTCTTGAAACTATATTTGAGAACTTTGAGAAGGGGTTTTTGGGAAGCTATGGAATTAAGATGACTCCAGCAAATTAAGGACCCTATGTAAGTTGGAATGGCCCACTTTTGGGGTAGGATGGCCCTTCAAGGGAACCTTAGATGTCCCAATGGTCGGCCGTGTCTGGCATGTTGTTACCATAGACCCAGATTACCCTTATCAGTTCCTATATATCAACTCCTGGTTAGAGATTGCCCAAAACCTCCACCTTTGGATGTGATTTACCTGCAACAAACAGGGAGAGGCTAGGGTACAGACATCCCAACCTCCACAAAGTCCTGCCAGTGATCTGGAGGAAGAACCAATTTTACCTCCACCATATAATCCACCGAGACCATCAGCAGCTAACCCCCAGGCTCCCAATACTCTGCCACCTTCAACCTCCCCACCACCTCCGGACTTGACAGATCCTCTTTCTCCTGGACCAGTGGCAAGATTGTGCCCTCAGCCAGGTGCAGGTGCTCTCCAGATGCTGGTACAAGGGACTGGTGTGCTGGCCAGAATGCAGGAATGAGAAAAATCCTGAGAGACATGATGAGAATGGAATTCTTCAGGCTGGCCACTGGATTATGAGCCTTTATCCACTACTGATCTCCTCAACTGGAAACATAACACACCATCATATTCTGAAAAACAGCAGGACCTAATAGAGTCCCTCTTCTAGACCCACCAACCAATTTAGGAAGACTGCCAACAGCTGCTCCATATTTTGTTTAATACTGAAGAGAGACAGAGAATTAGGGGAGGAGCTCAGCAATACCTTGAGGAACATGCACCAGATGGCATTGTCAATCCTGGGATCTGGGCTAGAACTGCCGCGCCTGAAGAACGTCTTATGTGGGACTTCACTAAAAAAGAAGGACAAGTCTGTATCCACCAGTAGCAAGAGGCTTTCTTCCAGGGGATCCAAGCAGGGGCTAAGAAGCCCATGAATATGACCAAGATATCCTCAATTACTCAGCAGCAAGGGGAATCTCCTGGGGATTATTATGACAGGCTATACGAGGTTTACCACATTTACACCTCATTTGATACTGAGACACAAGATAGCCAACAGATGGTAAACACCTCTTTCATGGCCCATGCAGCCCCAGATATCAGAAGGAAACTCCAAAAACTTGAGGGTTTCAGTGGAACGAACATCATGCAGTTGGTCGAGGTTGCTAAGAAGGTCTACATGAATAGGGAGGGCACTGCTGAGTGCCACTTGGTTCTTCCGCTAGGTGATCCAGACCTATAACATTAAGACTATTACATGCTTAGTTTTTTTTTGAAATTGATTCTTACCTTTCAAATTGTTTATTTGTCCATGCAATTATTAATACATTGCATTAATAATTTGGAACCAAAGGCTGTGAATTGTTTTCACCAAGAATGAAAAGTGTCAAGAATGAAAAGTGAAAAAGACATTAATATGTTTTCAAAAGTATTTTTAATGGATCATCTTACGACTTTTATATGCTGTTTTCCCAGAAGATAAGTTAACTGACATTTCTTTATTCACCAGTATCTACTGAGAACTTTCCATGTGTTATACCTTGATCAGACAATGGATTTAAAATGCCTCATGTGTAAACATAATTTTGAGCAGGTCTACTCATATAATTTTAAATCTTAGAATATTGCTCTTCTTATCAAATATATCTTACCAAATTATTTTAATAACTCCCTAACATTACTGAATTTATTTTGTCCTGAAATTATTCTTCACAGATTGGACAGAGCAAACATTAATAATTGTATACACTATATCATTTTGATTCACTCAGTCCTTCAACACTTTTCATTGCAAATATAATTAAGACTTGAATTTCTGCAGTGTTCTGAAAGGCCTGACATGCACCAGATCTGATTTATGTTTGTGTTTTAATCTGAAGGTCAATGCATAACAGCCCATCTTTTCCCCTAAGCTAAGGTTCAAAGCAATTATGAGAGCAACAAAGTAAGTACAAAGTAAATTAAAATCGGACCTTTACTATTGATAATGCCTAGATTCCATATATGACTTAGATGAGTTGGCCAAACGAGCTTATCAATATTTTATCCCCAAATTAGATTTAACCACTTGGTAATATTCTTAGCTATGCAATGCCAGGCCAAATTCCTGGAAGGCCCACCTGTGAAACTTTTCTTGTGGAAAAGCAAAGGAAATTGTGTACTTCTTTAAAGCAATCTTCAGAGAAATATAAAAAAGAAGGGAATTGAGTCCTGTCTGTTCCTTTGTCCTACTGCAAGAGCATAATTAGTTTATGATGCTGTAATTGATGTCTGTTTTCATAAAAATATGAGTCCTGGAGAAGATGCCCATCAGAGTTCTCTCGAAAAATCCTGAATTACTCTCTACTTTCTATCATTGTTCCCCTGAACTGCTTTAAATTTCCATACATAAATAATGAAGCAGCAGAAAGAGATATGAAGGAATCAATCCCATTTACAGTTGCACCCAAAATGATAAAATACCTGGGAATAAACCTAACTAAAGAGGTAAAAGATCTGTGCACTGAAAACTACAGAAAGCTTTAAAAGAAGTTGAAGACCAAAAGAAATGGAAAAACATTCCATGATCATGAATTGGAAGAACAAACATTATTAAAATGTTGATACTACCCAAAGCAATGTACAAAGTCAATGCAATTCCTACCATAATAACACCAGTGTTCTTCACAGAGCTAGAACAAACAATTCTAAATTTTTTTATGGAACCAGAAAAGACCTTTAATAGCCAAAGCAATGCTGAAAAACAAAACCAAAGCTGGAGGCATAACAATTCCAGACTTCAAGATGTATTACAAAGCTGTTATTATCAAAACAGTATGGTATTCGCATGAATAGAGATACTTAGATCAGTAGAATAGAATAGAGAAACCAGAAATGGACCCAAAAAATATGACCAACTAATCTTCAACAAAGCAGGAAAGAATATCCCATGGAAAAAAGAATCTCTTCAGTAAATGGTGCTGGGAGAACTGGACAGCAACATGCAGAAGAATGAAACTGGACCACTTTCTTAAACCATACACAAAAATAATTTTTAAATGGTTGAAATACCTAAATGTGAGACAGGAAACCATCAGAATCCTCTAGGAGAAAACAGGTAGCAACCTCTTTGACTTAGGCTGCAACACTTCTTTCTTGACATGTCTCTGAAGGCAAGGGAAATAAAAGTAAAAATGATCTATTGGGACCTCATCAAGATAATAGACTTCTGCACAGCAAACAAAGCAATCAACAAAACTAAAAGGCAAGCAGGGAATGGGAGAATATATTTGCAAATGACATACTGGATAAAGGATTAGTATCCAAAATCTATACAGAACTAATAGATTCAACACCCCAAAAAACAAATAACCCAGTGAAGAATTGGGCAGAAGACATGAATAGACATTTTTCTAAAGAAGACATCCAGATGGATAACAGACACATGAAAAGATGCTCCATATCCCTCATAATCAGGGAAACACAAATCAAAACCACAATAAGATACCATATCACACCCGTGAAAATGTCAAAAATTAACAACTCGAGGAATAGCTGTTGGCAAGGATGTGGAGAAAGAGGAATGCTTTTGCACTGTTGGTAGGAAAGCAAACTGGTACAGCCCTACCGGAAAACATTTTGGAGGTTCCTCAAAAAATCAGGGACCCCTGAGTGGTTCAGTAGGTTAAGTGTCCAACTTTGGCTCATGATCTTGTGGTTTGTGAGTGTCAGCCCCATGTTGGGCTCTGTGCTGACAGCTGGGAGCCTGGAGCCTGCTTCAAATTCTGTGTCTCCTCTCTCTCTGCCCCTCTCCTACTCACACTCTATGTGTGTGTCTCTCTCTCTGTGTCTCTCTCTATATATATGCAATAATTAAAAATAGAACTACCCTACAACCCAGGGATTGCACTACTAGAACTTTATTCAAAGGATACAAAACTACTGGTTCAAAGAGGGTACAGGCACTCCAATGTTTATAGCAGTGATATCATCAATAGCCAAGGTATAGAAAGAGCCCAACTGTCCATTGACTAATGAATGGATACAGAAGTAGTAGTAGTAGTGTGTGTGTGTGTGTGTGTGTGTGTGTGTGTGTGTGTGTGTGTGTAAAATATACAATGGATTACTACTCAGCAATGAAAAAAATCTCGTGTAATTTGCAACAACATGGATAGAACTAGAAGGTATTACATTCAGTGAAAAAAAGTCAGAGAAAGATAGATATATGAGTTCACTCATATGTGAAAGTTGAAAAACTCAACAGATAAATATAGGGGAAGGGAAGGAAAAATAAGATAAAAACACAGAGGGAGGAAAACCATAAGAAACTCCTAAATACAGAGAACAAACTGAGGATTGATTTGGGTGAGCAAGGGAGAGGGGAAAATGGGTGATGGGCATTGGGGGGGCACTTTTCAGGATGAACACTGGATGCTCATATGTAAAAGATGAATCACTGGGTTTTGCTACTAAAGCCAAGACTACACTGTATGTTAACTAACTAACTAACTAAATAAATAAATGAAATAAATTACTTAAACATTCTTTTTTCTTTTTCGGACTATGATTCAACAGGGAGTTCTCCCTTCCTTCTTCATCTAGTTATCTTCTATTCACTCTTTTCATCTCATTATACCTTCCCTTACCTACTCTTTTAACACACTGTATTTTAATATTACTATATTAATGTTTTCTTTATATTACTAAAAAAGTTTTAAATTATGTATTTTCATAGCTATTTTTTTAATGTATGTGTATCATCCAATATAGTCTAGGTTTTATGGAGTCAAATGTTAGACTCTAGATTTTATGGAGTTAAAGTTCTGTATATTTTATTGCAGAATTTACTGTTTGACATAAAGTAGCTAGACCACATGTTCAATAAATGTTTGTTGATTAGAGAAAGAACTAAATTAATACTCTTGCATTCAGTTACATTTTTTTGAAATACCTATAATATTTCCAGATTGATATTGAACCATATACTCTGGAAATATTAACTGGTTTCTTATAAGTAAATGTGTATTCTAGATATGATAATATAAATCAGGCTAGCATCATTCTAGGCTGTTCAGTGTGTGGAGAGTATAGTTGGAGTGCATGATAACTGAAAACTAGCCACTTCAATAACTCCATCAAAGCCTTTTGTTTCTTCACATTTACGAAACTCCAAGTCTTCCCACAGATTTATGTCTCCATTCATTGTCTTCTTCAATATCTCCTTTAACTCACTCTCAAATTATTATAATGATTTTATAATAACAGCATTGAGAGTGTCAAAAGATGATAGCAATGCTAAAAATATCTATATGGCCTATATGTTACTTTTTAAGGTGTTTTCAAATCCTGAATTTTATTTCATCCTCCCCAGAATCCCTGGAGGTAAACAATGTTATTTTGCTTCATATAGAGTTAAGAAAAATAAGATTCAAGAAAATTAAGTAAATGAAGATAACAAAGCTAATAAGTCATAGCTCTGGGTTTCAGATTCATATCTATTATTTTCAAGTGAATTGATTTTTCCACAATGCCCAACCATAGCACACATAATATGGCCTCCACCTACTTTATCTACATTATCAGTGCTCACTCTTAAACGTTACCAAGACTAGATTTATCCCCCTTTCCTTAAACCATGTCTAAAGTCCTAACTGTTTACTCTTTCATAAAATCTGCTTTGCAAGGGAGGATGATTCAGTGGTCTCTGTACCCCACTGCCAATCTCTCCATTCTCTTTTACATGCACATGTGTACACATATGCACTTGGAAATTCCTTCTTGTAAATAAAGAGCAACTTTTATATTTACCTGAAGCTTCCTTCTAACAATCTCTCAGACTGTTACTTGCCTATATATATATATATATTTTTCTATATTCATTGTCGGAGGCCGTGATGGTTGCGACAGGTCCAGGGGTCCCTGAAGGATGGACGGTGCTGGCGAAAGAGAATGAGAGAGCCTGAGATTCTTTCTGATCACCAGGCAGTCATCTCTGTCCTGTCGGTTTTGGTGTCTTTATTTTAAGGCTCAACAACAATATGATATCAGAAGACAGAATTTTTACAGGGGCTAATTATTTGTGATAAGATGCTTTGATCAGCAGAAGGTGTACAGAAACAGGCTTTACAAAAGTATTCTTGCAGAACCTCCCCATATTCTTGACGTCAGTCCCCCAGATTAAGGTACTAACAAACTTATCTTATTTTGCATGGGTAGACCTCTAGACAGTTTTTAATCACAAGAGGAAGAATATATATTAGGCTTGCTCCTAAATTGCTTGAGCAAGGCTTTTCCTTGATGCTGAATGTGCAAGCACCATGGGGGCCATAAATGTGTCAGTTATTGCACCTGGGTTTATGTTTTAGCTACTCTTATCTGTTCTCATCCCAGTTGCCAGTGTAAGGGAGGGTGTTTGTGGAATGTAGGCCTTGAGGAAGGGACTGCTATGCTTCACCAATTAGCAAAGATAATATGTAGTAACTTATGTTCTGCCCTGAAATAGGCTCTTTGTCTCAGGGCCAGGCTCAATTGTAACTCTTGTGTTCTTAACCCCTTAAGTCTTGGATCTGCAAGGCCCATAGGAAGAGCCTTTTGACAATCATCCATAGAGCTTTCATCTAAAATCTCTCTTGCAAAGGCAGAAATATGCTTTTCCTTATGAGGTGTCTGTGTTCAGAACATTGGTCTGATATGGAATATTGTGAGGCCTGGTCAATACCAGCACAACATGAGCCAGTAGTAGCAGGAGATACCAGTTTTCATTTCTCATGGCTGGAGCTGTGCAAACGCTGCCATTTTCTTGCTGTGACTGCCAACCAGAGAGGCCAGTGCAGCTCCCAGCAATTCATGACATGTAATAATATAAAAATCTAGGTTGTGCTATCATGGTTGTTGTAAATTTGTTGAAGAGAAAGATGGGTATGTACAGAGAATTAAATAATTCAAGAAAGTACCAAAAATTGGTAGAAATAATAAGAGACAGAGATACAGTTTAGGAATGGTGATGATGATGATGGTCACAGCTAGGATTTATTGAGCATATAATAAACAGGATATGCACTATCCTACATGCTTTGCACAAGAATCTCATGATAACCTTTCGAAAATTCTCTGAGGGTCAGTATTTCAGGTGAGATGAAAGAAGTTATGCAACTTGTTCAAGTCCCATAACTAGTGATAAATGAAGTCAAGATTTCAGTATGGGTCGGTCTGACTACTGAGGGTGATTGAATGAGTTAGAATAGAGAAAAATGTTAAATTACATCATTTCTGCTTGAAGCTACCATGGAGGAGGTAGAGCCTGAGATAATCCTGAAAGTCATTTAAAATTTATATCAATGGAGAGAAGAAGACATAATTCTAATACAGGCAAGTAAATGTATTACTCCTGTATCTTAGCAGTGATCAGTCTTCCCTTGGTCCATATTTACAGAAATTGGTGAAGGATATGAGATGGATATTTTACTATAAATCTTTGCTTTAACATGTACTGTTGGTAATCCTGATTTGGAATGAGAACAGATGGATTTAAATGATATTAGGCTCTTCAAGTTAATCCTGAACATACCATTTAGAAAAACCTTAGGAGAATTGAAAGAATCTGGAAGCATTCCTTTCTCTATCACGTTAAAATCAAAACAAATAAATGTTTCTAGTCTGGTGAAATTCAGAGAGCTTAATGTAGTACTGAAAGATTCATATACTTTGTGCATAATCCCACCCAATGCAGATAGAAACGTTTGTGGCAAACACTAAAATAACTCAGATTACTGAACAAAATTATGACTTATTCACAATACACTATTGCAATAAAATGTCAAAACATAGGTAATAAAACAGCTTGTAAAAGATTAGAAGTGGTAAAGCTTGGGAATCCAAACCCTAACCTTCAATGGGTCAATCATTTGTTTCCATTAGTAATAAAATGAAGGGGGTTGCCCAGATGGACCTATCAGGAAGAAACCTGCAACAATTGGCATCTGCCTCAGGCCTGTTTAGTAGCAGGGAATATATCGCTTCTGCTTGTATTTCAGAAAAATCAACCTATTTTCAAGTTGGTCTTGGAAAACTTATTAAAGGAAGAAAGGAAGGGAGGGAAAAAGAAAATTTTCCAAAACCAAATGCTGCATTACTCCATTTGATTTGGTTTGGTTTTTGTCTGTTTCTTTTCGTCTTTTGTACAGATAAAGAGAAGTTATAAATCACAACATGCATTCCCCCATGTGCGTGTGCATGCACACACACATAGGGGGTGGTAGCTGGCTTAGTAATCTTTGTAGTATACCACAATGATGCTCTACAATGGTATATATGTTTTAAGTACTGACTGAACATGGAATGAAATTATTTTCCCAGTGAAGAATGAATATCCACACAGAAAAGGATTAGTGGTGATATTGACAGGTCTAGATATTTTCAGATTCTTTATCTTTTGAGAAGAAATGTGGGGCTATGCTCTTCAATCAGTCAGGCCAACTAACCATGCTTTGCTCTACTACTATTGAAGATTTAAAATGACACCTGGCTAATGATTATTGAACCTAGGACACATTTCTTATCTTTATATTTCATAGTCTCATCGTATCTATATACTTAAAAATAAGCATGCCCTTTGTTTTCAGTAAACAATAAGGGATTTATTTATTACAGGATAATGCCATGTAGCTTACTGGAGTTTCCAATCAGGATGAGGAGATCAAATGCTCTCACAGCAGCCCTGGTTACCTCTGACCTGAGTTCAATAATCAGTTAAGAGACAGATATGGGAAACTATTCTACAAAACCAGCACACTAACTTCTTCATGACCCTTAGATTCAATTATCAAATTTTCAAACACTAATATTCCACCCTGGCAAATAAATAGCCAACTTAGTTTTGAAGCATTTTGTCTACATAATAAGTCTAGATTAGATCATCCTCTGGTTTTACATCCAGATTATTTGGAACTCCTTTGAAATAATAGTAATAGAAATGATACAAATATTAGGGACAGGAATACTGAAGGAAGTAGGTAAGAATTGCAAAATTGGAGTAAATATTTTTGTCAGTCAGCTCTGAAAAACACTAAAACTGAGCCAATGACACACGGGCAATGGATCTGCACTCCTACCCTGAAGGACGATGGGTGAGATTATGTGAAAGAGGCTGAGTCGATTTACTTATTTGATTCCATAAACTTCATCACACCTTGCTATGGATCAGACACCTGTTAAGAAACGTGGATACACAAATGAACAAGGATGTCAAAATCTCTAACTGCATAAATATTGGGAAAAACTACACATTAAATAATTCCACAAATAATGAAGTAGTGAAGATTTCAGGCTAACGTGTCTAAATGTCCTCTGACATAAAGCCATCATGGATAGATAGATCTAACCAGTAGTGTTATATTGGGGACAGGATAGGGGTATCTGCTTTGCTTTCACATGAGGGCTTCTTCTAGTACTGTTCTGAACACAGGAATACAATTACTATACTATACTATACATTAGTATTTTGTAAATCCTTATTACCTTGTTTGTCCTCAATTATAGAAGAAATAAAAAAAGTTATCTAAAAATCCTGTAAGATATTTAAAACTAGGAGCCATATTGGATATGTGTCCTATTCTCCGTTTTGCCAAGTACAGTCCTGGCTACTTTCTGGGCATTCTGGAAATTTTCACATTGAGGAATTTCTCCACAGCCTTTTGTTGACTGGGATAATATTACACTTATATTTTGAGTATTTGTATGCACTTTAAAACTACAGATTATTGAAAGTTTTTATTGTGGTTTGGAGTGTTGAGGTTTGGAGCCGACAGCCAAGAACGAGTTCTTGAGATGTCTTTGATGCAAAATGGTGGTTTTATTAAAACACAGAAATAGGACCCACGGGCAGAAAGAGCTGTACTGGGGTTGTGACAAGTGACTGATTATATACCTTCAAGTTGGGAGTCAGTGATAGCCTAAGTCTCTAATGAATTTTGGAAGCAGTTTCCAGGACCTTGATGGTGCCAGCTACTATTAGGAAACTGACATTTATTACTGTCTAGTAAAACCTCAGTCATGAGACCCTTCTTCAGATGTATATCAGTGGACCATATGCTTTGAGTATGATTACCAACATATATCTTTGGGGGTAGAGATAAAGGAAGCTCCCAAAGGAGGTTTTATATGTTAAAGTAGACTTAAAGGATTCTGAGGGGCAAGATAATGTTAAGCTAAGGTTGCCTTTTGCCCTTATTTGCAAAGTATCATCATTGAGACAGCTGAGTGCCTAGAAGAAGGTCACTCTCCCTGTCTCAAGGATTTTTGCGGGCTGTGAGTTGTAAGGAAATATTATTTTTTATTTGCCTTTGTTTCCCACATCATTTATCTCTGAGGAAATTAGATAAAGGGATGTGATGAAGATTAGATCAGGTGGAAAGTCTAAAACAAAAGTTTTTCTGATTTAAAATGATAGTAAATAACAGCATTAAAGAATGCATTTCCTTTTATGTTGAGGCTCAGAATAGGCAGTGATTTCCATGTGTAAAGAGAATTGTGTTACTGGGGAAACTGAGCCTTGCCATTGGAGAGCTTCATTTCAGTACCTATTATAAGGGAACAGAATTTGGGTGTGTTTGAATCATTTTAATGATATTTACATCTTCTCTAGAGAAGCCTATGACTGCAAAGGATCAGGGTTGAGGCTAAACTATATTTGTATTCATTGTCAGGGAAATTCTGGCGATATGACAAGTATTGTATTTACCACAAAGGAATTTTTACAATAAAATGTTGTTTACCAGGCAGTTTCTACTTCAGAAATCATGTTTAAAAAATGTCTTCTTGTGTTACATTTAAGAAAAAAAAAATAGTAACCTGAAATAGATGGCAATAAAAGGTGCCAAGAAGAGAGTGAATTGCATACCTTCTACTTAGGACTTTGTGAATTTCAGTTTCTACATGTGTAAAATGGAGACAATGTCTGCCCTTCTAGGAGTCTCCTCATCTCTCTCTCTCTCTCTCTTTCTCTCTCTCTCTCTGCCTGATATCTTAACATCTCTCCATAACTCAGTCATGATACTAATAGCTGATCTTTACTGAGTGCTTACTATATGCCGAGAAATCTTTTATGTTTTTTGTGTGTTAAGTCTTTTAATTTCTTAAGCTATTTTTTAAAAGTTTATTTATTTATTTTGAGAGAGCACTTGCCAACACACATGTGAGCACTTGCAAGTAGAATAGGGGCAGAGTGAGAGAGAGGGAGAGAGAATACCAAGCAGGCTGTGTGCTCAGCACAGAGCCTGATAGGACTCCATCCCATGACTGTGAGATCATGACATCAGCCACAAAGTCAGACACATAACCGACTAAGATACCCAGGTACTCCAACTCTTTTAATTTTTATAACAACCCTATGAAATTCATACTTTAATAATCTATATTTTACAAATTAGAAAACCAAGACACAGAGAGGTAGGTAACCTGTCCAA
This sequence comes from Proteles cristata cristata, assembly GCA_017311185.1. Classification (NCBI taxonomy): domain Eukaryota; kingdom Metazoa; phylum Chordata; class Mammalia; order Carnivora; family Hyaenidae; genus Proteles; species Proteles cristata. The sequence goes on along the minus strand of JAESUZ010000148.1, from coordinate 3,209,632 downwards.
ACTTACACATCTAATTGGTAAGGAGAAAAGCTGTCCCTTGAACCTAGACTCTGGTTCCAGATTTGTGTACCCTTAAATCCCATGTTACCCAGATTCAGAACTTTAAACTTTGTGCTTGGATCTACATCTGCCAAAAAAAAGTTTTTCTTGCATCCTTCCCTAAAGTAAGTCACATTTCAAGTGTCTCTATAGGTATAATTGTTGTCAAAAGCCAACCTTATACTTTGGAGTCAAAATATAATGTGAAGATAAGAATTTGGAATAAAGAGGAATAACGACTTTATTGTTTTGTTGGGCAGAGGAGGCTACAACAGGCTATCACTTTTGAAAACGACAAACTCCTTGCAGAGGAAGAGGCTTGGAGGGTTTTATAGAGAAATACAGGACCTAGCAAGTTTCAACAGGAATTGTGTATGTCTGCCAACCTCCTTAATCATTCTCAAGGTGGTACCAGGTTCTTGAAACACAGGGCTCAGAAGGGAGGAGGGGAGGTTTGTGAAAGAGAGGAAAACAGTTACTTTAAAATTGAGCTTTGCTGAGGCATTAGTGCAGCCATTTGATTTTTGTTCAACTTTATGCTTTTAAGCAGTTTTATAATCTCTTCCAGAAATATTTCACTCCATTTGCCTACTCCAAACTTCTCTGTGCTACCATGGGAATCAGTGTTAACAGCTTGAATCACACTATAATTCAACTTCTTTTTCTTACTTCTCTGTTTACCCCAACTATTCTGAAAACTCCCTTTGGGGCAAAGACATAATTTTTCAACAAATTTTTCATGTATGTAAATGGTAATATGCAGAGATAACATGAGACAATTTGGTAAAACTGCCTTTTGAATCATAAAGTACCCAAACAAAATGTTACATATAATGATTATTCATTAACAAGGCACTCAGAAAAGTGTTCTCTATATTAAAAAGAAAATAGGAAAAATCATAAAAGGAAAGTAGTACAACACAAGCACTACTAATTTATGCCTCTGATAAAATGGGAAACATTAACTTTACTGAATAGCAGATATTAAAGGAAGAGGTTTCCTTTAGTGAATATTATGATGTAATATGCCAGATGCTGATAAATAATGACAATGCAGCCCACATCCATTATATACTCAGTTGAATAGCTAAATAAGATGAGAAAGGGCTAGCTACATTGGTGCATCATATGTGAAGTGAAGTTAGAAGTCTATTCTTATTCTTAGGAGATTGTACAGTGAGAATGAAGACAGGGAAGCCAAAAAGGATTGGCAAGGCTCTCCTTCCAAATACGAGAGGACTATCACTAACATCTTTGTCTAAAGTGGAAACGAGTAGAGAGTCTAAAAGTCAGCTTAGAAGAGAGGATATAATAGTTTCCAGAAGCAGAGAGACTGTCTTCTTACGATAGATTTGCCCCCTTGAGAAGATTATAGTGAGAGGCCTAGATAAACTAAACCAAAAACGTAACCAGCTTTTCCGCTTCTGGGCAAATGCCTGCGCTAAGGGAAGCCATTACCTAACTAGCTCTTTCCGCTTCTGTAACAACGCTTAAGGCTTGCTTTCCCGCCACCGGATTGCCCAAGCGACTAGCTTCATGTTCCCACCGTCACCCCACCTTGGCGGCAGCCAATCCAAAAAGGCCAGCGGCTACCCCCTACCTTGCTGAGGGAAGGGTCTGGAGAGAGAGATGTTAACCTGTTAGTCGCCAAACAAGACTTTAAACTCGCTCTATGATAGGCTGAATTCAAAGGTATCCCAAGTGTTGTAATTGGATCCCGCCAAAAACCTGATGGCGGGAACCAATCAGATACGGTATATGTTCACATTTGAATGTTAACCAATGGCAAACTTGTAACCATGGAAATCTCCTGTCCCTCCCCATGACTTGTTTACTTCTGTCTATAAGAAGGCTGCAAAGGCGGTGTTCGAGGCCTCTTAGCGTCACCGGCAACGAGTGCGCGGAGGTCCGGGTTCGAACCTGCGAATAAACAACCCTTGCCGCTTGGCTTTGACTCTGGTCTCTGGTGGTCTGATTTTGGGGTTCTCTCGAACTCTGGGCGTTTCATTAGTATAGTTTTTAGTCTTCCCGATGTGGATATTAACATCTACCTTATTGGACTCTTGAGATGCCAAGGTGTTTGTGTATGTTAAGCTGCACATCAACATATTTAAAATGGGTTTTTCATAAATTTCAACTTTATCGAACTCTTGTTTTCCTCCAATGTATAGTGACCGACACTACTAATTAATAGACTGTTGTAGGCTCTTGATCTGAAGATCTCTCTTGTCCAGCAAGAGAGCAGACACAGGATTAAAATGCGAGAGAGGCTAATGTCTGGGAAGGGACAAGAGCCCTGAGTAACGGTCCTTGCTCCATTTTTATTAAGATCAGAAGGCTTACAAGCATGATAGACATGCCCAAAGATACAATGAAACTGTGATTATTAAGTCTTGGGGCTGAGGGAAAGGGGATTTCGCAGTGTTAGGGGTTTGGATCAGTACAAACCAAAATCCCAGTGCCTAGAGAATGGTGGTTTATAGCAGGCATGAGGTGTCACCTCTGTTTACATAAACTTGCCTACAGAACAAGAAAGAACCTGCTGCCTTTAGGGACAACAAGTTATCTTTCTTTTGCAAATGAGCTCTGTTCTGGGCAACTACTGCTGTCTATAGCCCCGTTTACCTATTTAACTATTTTGGCCCTTCCTGTGAAAGCACCTTTCCGCTATTGTACTAAATTGGGGGGTACTTCCACCCTGAAAACCTAATCTTGTTTACCTGATATTGAATGTTTTCATCCTGAGATTTCTTATTCCTATACCTTTGTCCTATACTGGGGACCTTTGCCCTGTTTGCCTAATCTTGTTTACGTAATCGTGGATGCATTCATCCTGTGGCTTTTTATTTCTTTGTGCCTTGTTAATCCATCAGGGAATTCCTAAGTTTATTCCAACAGTAGACCAGGGTATAATATAATTTTAACAATTTGGCTTTAAATGATTACAAATATATGCCTATTTTAAATTGGAGTTTTATTTAAAACTATCCTTAACTAATCCTATTTATACAGATACACTAAATGCAATCAATTATGATGGTTACCTATTTTAAAGTTATAATTGCTTTCAGTAAGTGTATTAAATCTACAGTGGTTTAACCTTAATTCCTTAGTAATCAGTGTATTATAACAATTAGTAATCAGTAATTCCTTAGTAATCAGTGTATTATTGCTCAAGAACAATAGATATTAACCAGTTGTTGTTACATATAGTCTACTGATTCCTAAGAAACTTTATGACTGCAAATCAGATGAAACATAGTAAAGAAATAAAACATACTGAGGAGAGCAGAGATTATTTCACAGTAACTTTCATTTCAATTTTAATAGTGTAGTTGAATTTTTAAATATCATAAACATTAAACTTAAAGGTAATTCACCACTTAGATTGATAGCAGTCCTGCTTACTCATAAAAAAGTGTGGATTAGATTACATGCTTTAAGTGATACATGTTATGGCTTAATCAAGGCTTAGGGACTAGGTATGGAGAGAGAGGAAGTTGAGAATTATAAATCCCAGTTTTTAATATTCACTAACTTTCACATATCTCACTACAGATAACCAGGGTATGTTTTAATTTTTCCTATTTTTCTAGATGAGGAGATAGGTTCATAGAATAATTAATGCCTAGGTCAAGCCACACAAATATAAAAGAAGTCTTATGAAACTCCACAGAGGCAATATTTATGACGAGAACACTTAGTGTCTATGTAGCACCAGACACTGTTGTACAGGTTCAGGATGCAAAAGTTAGTGACCCAAGAAAAGTTCTTGATTTCTCAGTTTTTTGTCTGTCTGTTTTGTTTTGTTTTGTTTTTGGGGGAAGATGAGCAATAAAGTAGTCAGCAGATAGATAAGTAGCATGACTTCTAGAATAATGAGTGCTATGGCATAAATAAAGCTGGAAGAAGGGATAGATCATGATGAAGAAAGTACTCATATTTTAAATAGATTAGTTGCAAAAGGTTCTCTGAAATATGAAATGGGAGTATTATCCAAACAAACTACTTTGGAAGTAATAAGTTATGAGAAGCCATAAGTGCAGGTGTTCTTAAATCAAGACCTTGGGTAGAAATGAACTTGGCATTTTCCAAGAATTTCAAGACCAGTGTAGTGGAGCGAGAGTGAGCAAGGGGAGAAAAATGATAAGAACAGAAGTCAGTGAAAGAGGCAGCAGCCAAATTATACATGGTCCTGCAGGGACTTTGAATAATTTTAGCCAGGAAATGAAATGATTTTTTTAAAGGATGAAAGAATTATTGGATATCACAATTCCTTGATATTTCTTGGTTTCAGTAATTATTACTTTGATCATTATATAATTTCTGGTCCCTAAAAGAAAGAGATGACACATCTCAAAAGAAGTGTTCAATAAATGGGAGATTTATAGAGGTTTGAATAGGGTTAAGAGGAAAAAAAAAGGTGGAGCATAGTAAACCTTTATGTGTTCTTACTGTGAGTCCTTTGTGACTTTGTCTTGATTTGCATGATACATACTTCCGTTAGCTAATACTGTTGGCATGGAAGTATGAAGAAGCTCCCCCATGTATTCAATGGGTTTTAGATACAGTCTTTGCTCCCACAAACCAATTTCTCATCTGTAAACAGTATCAAGCACCAAGAGGCCAAGAGAGTAACAGAAAAGAGATTCTCTTCTCTCCCTCTTGGTTTAATGGTATGAGGAGTCCTACATGAAGATGAGAATGTTCCATGGTTGAATTCCTACATTGCGGCGTTCTTCCATTTGCAGTCAAGGCTTCTAAACTTATTGAACCAAACTTATTGAACTTATTGAACCAAAGGATTAGAATGTTCCATGGTTGAATTCCTACATTGCAGCATTCTTCCATTTGCAGTCAAGGCTTCTAAACTTATCGAATAGAAAGCAGCAATTTCTCAGTGGAGTTATTAGGTAAAATAATGTCAAGAGCCACTTTTATTTCTACCTTTTAATTCCTGGACACATAGTAACATGACTATAAGAAAGAATTCACCTTCTATTATTTACTTGTCTAGAGTATATACTACATCCTTCAAATCAGAACCACATGCTTGCAGGGCATTTCCTCCTACCCGTTATTCTTAAGCTTTCAGTAGGCAATTCATGGATCTATCAAAACAGCTTTTTCCAGGTGGATTGAAATAGCAAAGCTAATACAACCTATAAGGCTTAAGCCAATACTTTAAATCTCAAGTGAGTGCATCTGTGTTGACAAATAAAAAAAAAATCTATAGATGTGTTCATGATTCTTCTGATTTAAATTGGCAGGATCTCATAATTCTTCTGTTCTATAGCCTAACTCCTTTTGGACCAGCCCTTGTTTTCTGGGCCAGCTCTGCTGCAATCTAGCTCTCATTGTGGGCTTAAAGCCCATGATGAAAGATAGGAGTATGTTCTTTTTAGCAAAGACATTTAGTGGAATTTAGAAGTTCAAAGCCCTTTTCCTCAACTGTGACTGATCAAACGTTTCCATACTGTATCTCAAAGTCCCAGTCTTTTCCCCACACTATAAGAAAATTGGACAGATTGAACACTTAATTGGTTTGACAACTTTATACTCCTTCTACTCAGACCAAGAGAAATCATTGAAATTGGTAAATAGTCTTTCTTCTCCTGTGCTAAATCAGGCATTAGAAGCATTTACTTTATCCATCCTTCTGTGTAGCCACTAGTTTCATTAGAAGCAGTACCATAAGTCAGCTTTTCTTTACTCTTCATTGCTATACTAAAATGTCTAAGGTACTCTAACACCCGCATCTTGTCCTCTATTGCTACTACTTTCCATAGTACTATCACTGTAAATTTTCTGATCACAATATTATCACAACACATATGTTCCCAGAATTCCCCTTTATCTAACTAGGATATCCACCTATATGTCAAATGTTTATGAAAAGTCCAATCTCATTCCCATTTTGATAATCTGATAACAATGTATAAAGTTCCTAGCAGGAAAATGAGTGTAGGCTCTAAAGGGTCATTAAATTTAGTTTAATGGAAGGACTATTATGAGAATGTGGACAGAGTTAAAGAAAACCGGTAAGGGTTGATGAAGCACCCTGGGGTCAGCAGCAGAGTTAAGCAACCACTACATTTGGGTTTAAAGGGATAAGAGGTGAGAGATTTTAACAGAGTCTGAGAGTAATCTAACTATAGATAAGAACCAGCAATCAACAGCTATCATTTTTATTTATTTATTTTTAAAAATCTTTTCCACATTTATTTATTTTTGAGAGACAGAGCATGAACAGGGGAGGAGCTGTTCAGCTCTGAGCTGTCAGCACAGAGCCTGACACAGGACTTGAACTCAGGAACCCTGAGATCATGACCTGAGCCTAAATCGGATGCTTACCCAACTGAGCCACCTAGGTGCCCCATCAACAACTATAGTTTTTAATAGAAGAAATCATTCACGCCCAGCCTAGAGTACAGAAAGGAGAGAACTTCTCTTTTTATCCCATTCTCCGGTCTCTTGCTAGTATTTATCATTGGTCAAAACCAAATAGAAATTAGAGAACAAAAAAAATTAAATAAATAAATAAATAAATAAATAACACTTTTTAGGACACTTAGGGTGTAGAGGAAGGTAGTACAAAAAAATGGATCTAGAACTTATAAAATATACATAGCATAGCTATCCTTCCCCTTATGTTCATAATATCTGGCAATGTCACAAAAAATAAATTGCCTTTGGATTTTGAAGGTTCAGCTACTTAGAGCCCGGCTAAATAATTCTCACTTAATCTCAAACTGAAATTTTAGGTAAATTATTCTAGGAACTCTGTAGCTAAGCTACAGATTCACATACACCTGTAAGAGCTGTTCTGTAGTAAGATAAGTAAGCTTTAGAGTCCTTTTTCAGTGACAGTGGTTTATTATTGATTTCTTAAAAACAATCAGGCAAGATGGGCATTAAAATTACATCAATTTACTGAAATTGCTGTGTCTTCGGTAACTCCTATGCAATTTGAAATCAACTGTCAGAGACAATGCTCCATAGAATACCTTTGTCTGCCAGTCTCTTTCCATGCTATCTGTAATAGAATAGAATAAAAATAAGAAGAACAGGGTTTGGGTATAATTCACTTCAAGAAATACATATTTTACTTGTTATATCATTATTATCTGGTTGGAAAATTAAATATGATTCTCACATGCATTCCTAAGGAAGTGTCTATAATTTAGTAAGACAATAAAAATAATTCAGCATAAGTTATTCAATATGTATTATATGTCTAATGCTGTTGAAGGTTGTCTTAAAAAGCTATGAAAATTTTACGAACTTTCTTTAAGAGTTTAATTAACTGACCCCTCACACATAAGACACAAATACAGCAAATCATACTGTTATGTGAGGGCACTGGACATCAAAATTGAATCTTTTTTTTTTTTCATTTGTTTTGTTGTTTTTGTTTTGTTTTGTTTAATTTCAGTACGGTTAACATACAGTGTTATATTAGTTTCAGGTGTACAATATACTGGTTCAACAATTCCATACATTACTTAGTGCTCATCATGATAAATATACTCTTTAATCCCCATCACCTATTTTGCTCATGCCTTCACCCATCCCCCTCTGGTAACCATTAGTTTGTTCTCTGTGGTTAAAAGTCGGCTTCTTGCTTTGTCTTTCTCTCTTTTTTCCCTTTGTTTTGTTTCTTAAATTCCATGTAAGGGTAAAATCATATGGTATTTGCCTTTCTCTGACTTACTTTGCCTAGCATTATACTCTGTAGCTCCATCCATGTTGTTGCAAATGACAAGATTCCATTCTTTATATCTGAATAATACTCCATCGTGTATATATACCACCTCTTCTTAATCCATTCACTGGATATCAATGGACACTTGGGCTGCTTCTAAAATCTGGCTACTGTAAATAATACTGCTAGAAACATAGGGGTGCATATATCCTTTTGAAATAATGTTTTATTTTTTTGGTAAATACCCAGTAGTGTGATTTCTAGACCATAGGGTCATTCTATTTTTATCATTTTGAGGAACTTCCATACCATTTTCACAGTGACTACAACAGAGTGCATTCCTACTAACAGTGCAAGAGGGTTCATTAAACCCTATTTTTATCATTTTAAAGAATTTCCATACCATTTTCACAGTGGCTACACCAGATTTCATTCCTACTAACAGTGCAAGAAGGTTCCCATCCTTGCCCACACTTGGCTTCTTGTGGTTTTTATTTTAGCACCATTCTGACAGGTATGAGGTAATATCTCATTGTGGTTTTTATTTGCCATTTTCCTGATGCTGAGTGATGCTAAGCATCTTTTCATGTGTCTGTTAGTCATGTTTGTCTTCTTTGGAGAAATGTCTATTCATGTTTTCTACCCATCATTTAATTGGATTAATATTTTTTAGATGTTGAGTATATAAGTTCTTTATATATTTTGAATATTAAATATTTATAGATATGGCATTTGCAAATATCTTCTCACATTACACAAGTTGTCTTTTTGTTTTGTTGATTGTTTTCTTTGCTCTGTGGAAACTTTTTATTTTGAGGTAGTCCCGATAGTTTATTTTTTGCTTTTATTTCCCTTGCCTCAGGAGACATATCTAGAGAATGGTGCTACAGCCAGTATTAGAGAAATTACTATCTGTGCTCTCTTCTAGGGTTTTTATGGTTTTACATCTCACATTTAGGTCTTTAATCCATTTTGAGTTTATTTTTGTCTATGGTATAAGAAAGTGGTCCAGTTTCCCTATTGGATATTATTTCTGTTTTCTCAGGGGTTAATTGACCATATAATCATGGGTTTGTTCTTAGCTTTCTATACTGTTCCATTGATCTATGTGTCTAGTTTTGTGCCAGTAGTATACTGTGTTGATTACTACAGCTTTTTGGTGTAACTTGGAATTGGAATTGTGATTAACTCTAGGTTTTTATTTATTTTATTTTTGGTTGTTTGTTTGTTTTTCTTATTGTCTTCTTTGTCAAGATTCTTTTGGCTATTTGGGGTCTTTTGTGGTTCCATACAAATTTTAGGATTATTTGCTGTGGTTCTGTGAAAATATTGTTGGTATTTTGATGGGGGTTGAATTAAATATGTAGATTGCTTTGGGTAGTATGCAGAGCTTAACAATATTTGTTCTTCTGATCTCTGAGGATGGAATGTTTTTCTGTTTGTTTGTGTCATCTTCAGATATTTTTATAATCAATGTTTTATGATTTTCAGAATACAGGCCTTTCACCTCCTTGGTTAAGTTAGGTTATTTATTTGAGATTTCTTTTCTTTTCTTCTTGAATTAAGCTTGTATTGCTATCAACTTCCCTCTTAAAACCACTTCTGCATTCTAGAGATTTTGGACTGTTTTGTTTTCATTTTCATTTGTTTCCATGTGTTTTCCTTTTTAATTTCCTTCTTTTATTTCCTGGTTGAGGCATTCATTATTTAGCATATTATTTAACCTCCATATGTGTGTTGCCTTTCTAGATTTTTTCTTATAGTTGACTTCTAGTTTCATAGCATTGTGGTAAAAAAATATGTATGGTATGATTTTAATCTTCTTGAATTTGTGAAGTTTGCTTTGTGGGCTAATATGTGATAGTTCTGGAACATGTTCCATGTATGTTTGGAAGGAATGTGTATTCTGCTCTTTTAGGGTGGGATGTTTTGAATATATCTGTTAAATCCATCTGTTTCAGTGTGTTACTCAAAGCTATTATTTTCTTATTGATTTTCTGTTTAGATGATCTGTTCATTGATGTACATGGGGTGTTAAAGTTCTCTAATATTATTATATTATTATCACTTAGTTCCTTTATGTTTGTTATTAACTATTTGGTATATTTGGGTACTTTAGGTTGGGTGCATAAATACTTATAATTGTTATATCTTCTTGTTGGATTGCCCCTTTTGTTATTTTATAGTGTCCTTTTTTGTTTCTTCTTATAGTCTTTTTTTTTAATTGTTTAATGTTTATTTTTTTTTGAGATAGTGAGAGAGACAGAGACAGAGCTTGAGTGGGGAAGGGCGGAGAGAGGGGGAGACAGAGTCCAAAACAAGATCCAGAGTCTGAGCTGTCACCACAGAGCCTGATGTGGGGCTCAAACTCATGGACCACAGGGTCATTACCTGAGCCAAAGCCAGAAACTAAACTGACTGAGCCACCTAGGTGCCCCTACAGTTTTTGTTTTAAAATTTATTTTAACTGTAAATTGTTACCCAGGCCTTCTTTTCACATCTATTTGCATGTAAATAATTATGCATCCCTTCACTTTCAATGTGCTTGTGTCTTTGGTTCTGAAATGTGTCTTTCTCGTAGGCAGCATAAAGATGAGTCACTTTTGATTGGAATGTTTAGTCTATTTACATTCAAAGTAGTTATTGATGGGCATGTATTTATTGCAGTTTGTTACTTGTTTTATGGTTGTTTTCATAGTTTTTCTCCATTCTTTTCTTCTCTTGCTTTCTTCACTCATGATTAGTTGGCTTTCCTTAGTAGTATACTTGGATTCCTTTCTTTTTATTTATTTCTGCTTATTTATTACTGGTTTTTGATGTTTTTACCATTTGGTGTACATAAAACATCTTCTGTATATAGCAGTATATGTTAAGTTGGGAGTTGCTTATATTTAAACCCATTCTTTGCCCTTCTCCACAAACTTAGGTATAAAGTGTCATGTATTACATTTTTTTTATATGTGAGTCCCTTGACTGATTTTTGCAGATATATGTATTTTTACTGCTTTCGTGTTTCTTACATTCTTTACTCTTGCTTATGGTCTTTCCTATCCACTCAGAGTACCTTTTAACATTCATGTAGGGCTGGTTAGTGATCTGGCATTCCTTTAACTTTTGTTTGTCTGGGAAACTCTATATCTCACCTTTTATTCTGAATGATATCCTTGCTAGATAGAATATTCTTGGCTGCAGATTTTTTAAACCTTTCTGGCCTGTAGTGTTTCTGCTGAAAAATTAGTTGATAGCCTTATGGGGTTTCCCTTGGATGTAACTGCTTTCTGTGCTCTTGCTGTTTTTAAATTTCTTTATCACTACTTTCTTGTTGTCTTATTTACCATGTGTCCTGGTGTGGGCCTCTTGGGTTGATTTTGTTGGGGGATCTGTGTGCTTTCTTGATCTGGATTTATATTTCCTTCTGCAAATTTGGGATGTTTTCAGCTACTATTTCTTCAGATAAATTTTCTTCTCCCTTTTCTCTCTTCCTTCTGGAATCCCTATAATGCAAATATTATTATGCATGTGGGATTACTGATTTCCCTAAATGTATTTTTATTTTGTATATTTTTTCCTTTCACTTGCTCAGCTTGATTACTTTCCATTACTCTGTCTTCAAGGTCAATGACTCATTCTTGTGCTTCTTCTAATCTACCATTTATTCTTTCCAGTGTATTTTTTATTTTAATTATTTTGTTCTTCATCTCTGTTTTTTTTCATGTAATTGTTGTGTCTGATGTCCTCCATACTTTTCTGAAGTCCAGTATCTTTATGAATATTGCTTTAAATTTTCTATTGAACTTGTTACTTATCTCCATTTTGTTTACATCTCTTGCTGTGATATTGTCCTATTTTTTCATTTGGGACACATTCCTCTGTCTCCTCATTTTGTCTAACTCTCTGATTTGTCTGTTTCTCTGTGTTAGGAAAGATGGCTATGTCTCCTGCACTGGAAAGGAATGGCCTTATGAAGATGAGGTACTCTAGTGCTCTGCTGCGCCGTGTTTCCTGTTTACCAGAATCTGGCACTTCAGGGGTGTCTCCTGTCTGTAATATCTGTGCCTTGCTTTTGTGGCTGAGCAACTTTTTCCTTCAGTGCAGTTTTCCACAGAGGGTCTCTTTCCCTTTTTTGGACAATGATTTGGTTTTAGTGGGCCAATCTGGGGATGTCTTGGGCTTGAGTTCAAATAGACCAGGGATTTATCAGAGATGCAGTAGCACCAAAAGTCAGGGTGTTTTTTTTTCCTGTGTTTTCGCCCTGAGAAACTTTCATTGGTGGTCAGGGCCTGTAGTCAGAACAGTTGTCTGCCTCCATACCACTGCTAGGTCCTGTGTCTGACTTTGTGTGGTTATCTTTTCTGCTCTCTGGGGCAGGGGTCACTTTGGAGTGGTGCTCCATTATAGAGGCTGCTTGCACACTGCCAGGCCTGTGGTATTGCCCTATATGAGCTCTGGCCAAAAGTGTATTGGAGAGGGTAGATGTGCTAAAGCACAGCACTGGGTGGTATCTCTACCAACAAGCTTTGTACACTCCTGGTCCTCTGCATTAGAGCCCCCAAAGGCACCCATCAGCCTCCATAAAAGTACACTGCAGGGTGGGGATCTAGAATTGTAATGCAGCAGCATTGCTACAAGCTTTGTGTGCAGCTTCCTTTGTGGGAGGGGTCCTGCAGAGCCAGGACTGAGACAGGCTGTCTGGAGGGATGGATTGGCAGAAGCACAGCGTGGGGGTCAAGGTGGCAGTGCTAACAAGTTAGGTACTGAGCACTGAAGGTGGTTGTGTGTTTAATCTCTGGAGCTGGGGAGAAAAATGGCACCTGCCAGGGTCTTTTTTCCTGGAGGAATTCCCCAGTGATTTCTGTCCCTCAGGACATACTATGAAATTGGTAAATAACTCTCCCTCTCATTTCACACTGCTTTTCAAACCGCATCTTCTATGCTATACATCCTTGGCTGTCTGTTGTGCTGTCTTTTTCAGGGTGGGAGCTTATTTCCTCTTGTCCCTCTGGCTTCAGAGTATAGCGCTCCCTTTTTTTTAACCCAAGTTTTAAGTCCCTTTGGTAGTAAGAAGTCATAAAATTTGGCCCCTCTGGTTTTTAACACAAATGTTATGGGGATTTGTCTTCCGTGCATGGACTTTGCAATGTGGCAGGCTCATTCCCTCCTCTCTTCATGCCTGAGGCATCCTTCCCTCCCATGGACAATACTGTGGACTCCTTTATTTCCAGAACACATCTCCTCCCTTCTTACCCTCTTCTCTGCATTTAGTTATGGAACTTATTCTGCCAATCCTCTGGGTGTTTTTTTGGATTATTTACTCTGATGAAAATGCTATTCAGCTATATCCTTGAGACAAGATAAGCCTAGGACCCTCCGACTCTACCATCTTTTCCAGAAATCTGAACCTTTGGTTTTGTTTGTTTTTGTTTTATTTTGTTTGTTGTTGTTTTTTAAAATAAAAACTCTACCACTTCTAATTTGATATTCTGTCGAAGGTCTACATCTGTATCTTTGTATAACACAAATTGGATTCTGTAGATATATAGATAATATTAAAACTTTAAACTATATATCTGTTTTAAATACATATTAAAGAAATATAATTAAATTAGATTTTGAGCCAGTTTACAGAAAAATATTAAATAGTAGCACAGATGGAATGCAGATAACATTATGAATGTGTTAGGTGAATGAACACAATTTTAAAAATATTACCTAATTAAAAGTTGTTTTCAAGGGATACTGAGGATTAAAACAGGATATATATGGTAGAACCAATTAGGAAAAATTGGTTTCTTTTGGGGGCTTATCATCTGTGAGAAGTAAATGATGTGATTCATTTTCAGAAATGACTAATAAAAGCAGTGATGTCTAGTTACAAATAGATTTATTTTACATTCTATTAGAAATATGTACAAACCCCTCTCCTACACGCAATGGAGTCCCAAACCCTTAAACACTTTACTTCCTGGTTCTTACTGCCTGCTCGATTTTTTAGGCTTATTTCTCATGGGCTTTGCAATAAGCATGAGCCAAAGAACTGAAGTCTCTGTATCACATCTAGGAATGTACATTTGTTCCAATCAGACAACTTTTTGGCCTTACATGGGCATGGGCGACTTCTGGGTAATGCTGTAAACTCTGTAGTACTCAGTCAATGAGGATCAGGGAAGGGAGGGACTTCATGCTAAGAGATAAATTGCCTGCTGTAACCACCCTAAGTGTACCTGTCCATCAAACACCCACTCCTGCAAGAATGTTAAGGCCTCACTTCACTGTGCTCTGAGTCTCCACCTGTCTCCTTTTATTGGTTTGGTGGGCTTTTGTTTCTTACAATATCTAACTATATTAGGTGCACAAACGATGCCAATAATAACCTACTGAATGATTAACAATTATTAGATAAGTCTAATTTTTAGTAGATGAGAATGACAATCACATACAAATAAAATACAATATAACATTGTAGATTGTGGAGAATAATATTCTTGGAATTACTGAAAAGATTTCCTTTTTCTAGGAAACTCTACTAAATTAGAGAGTGTAGTTTAGACACAAGAGCTATCAATAAAAGAAAGCATAAAATAAATATGAACAAGGATAAAGTACATAAAATGAAGTATGGATTGATTAACTAGGTATTATTTAGAAGCTATTTGGTTGTAGTGGATGAGCCAACTAAAAGGTGATTGTACAAAAAGTGAGTATTTTTAATTACCTGTGAAAATAAAAGCTCAAATACAGGGGACTGAACAATAACATTTCTCACCTTGGCACCATGTTGCTTTTATTCTCAGACATTATACAAGTGACTTCCAACATTTTTAGCTTATATCCTTACTGCCAACAGTGTGAAAGGAAAAGAAAACCTCTCTGCATGGTAACTCCTGCATATATTTTGGGGTTTGCTCCAAACCAACTTGAATCAAGGACCATGTAGAGGACAACTTTTGTGGCTAGAGATCTAGAATTATGATGATTCTCCAGAACTGGGGCAAGTAGTTTCCTCTTTACCGTGCTTACGCCCATATGTCGATGGAGTTCTGCTGAACCAAATAGAGTTAGGGGAAGGATTGTACCCCATAAGGAAATTGTTATACTGTTTCACAAAAGGGAGTGGATTGTGGGATACAAAAAAATAGTATTACCGCATTATAGGTATTGTACCTATACCACTAGTAGAGGTACGGCCAGTAACATGTCTGAGTTATTTCTCAGCAATAGCTTTTATGAGGTGAGATTTTTCATTTACTATTAAATACTTGCCATGTAGTCCATATTTTCTATTCCATGGGGGTTTATTTTAGATTGCACTTCAAGTAAACATTACTCTTCACAGATGAAAATAAAAAGAGTTTAGTCATGTCCCTATTACTATTGATGGCATAATTCCAACATTTTAGATAATATCGGACAATGAGAATACAAGAATAGAAAGAGATTGCTGACCCAGAGCAAAGACTGTGCACAGCATTTCAAAGATAATAGGCTTGCAAAACAAATAATGACTCAGCAAAAACATTGCTTAATTCTTAGTTATGAGACCTAAACAAGACCCAAATCTTCACTGGAAACAGCAGTGAAGTTAGAACATGCACAAGAAAACCCAATCTAGACCACAGCTATCCTCAGTTATCCATGTTCAGAGTCATTGCCTTTTCTGAAGGACAAGAAACTTAGTACTAATATGGAAATTCATAGTAAAAGTTTAATATTTCATTCTACATAATAATATGGAATGAACGCAAATAGTGTGTTAACTGATTATGGGCATATAAGACCCAGTGCAAAATGAAAATGTGAAGCCTTTATTAGAAAATGATTAAGGAGTTCAAGATCATTAATCAAATGTGGGGTCCTTCTTAGTGTGAGACCTTGTGCAGCTGCACATGAAGCTGTCTTTGGGGCTTAATCATGATGAAAAACTTATTTGCCACTCTTACGCAGTCCAAAGTTAGAGTCTGTACCAGTACCTGCATTTGACACCCACAAACGGACCATTAAAATAAAGTTTAAGAAGCCCCAAACAGGCCCCTCAGATAAGTAACACTACCTAGAGAATGTAGTTTTAACAAGTAAAGTTTCACCTGTAAGTTGCACAGGCCTCTGAGCTACCCTGTTAAAAAGCATCTGGTTATTTATTTGCCATGAAGAGAAAACTAAAACACTCAGGACTTTGTGGAAAGATTAATAATAAAAAAATAAATATATTTGATCCCCTTGAGTTAAAAAACTTTACATTTCTTCAGGTTCAGAAAGACCATGAGATCTAATATTTATCATAAAACAAGATTAGTAGGATTATAATATAAACTTACATTTCAGAAAAAGAATTGCACAATGGAAAATTTTATTGTAGAATTGGAACTTTGCCTCATACCAACAGGTGAAAAGATCTGGATACCCAAATATTCAGTTAATGTTCAGGTAAGAATTGATTGAGCATTAAGTATTCACAATAACATGACTATCATCCCTTGGTATTATAGTAATTACACTAATAGCTACTATTTATTGAACTCCTTATATATACCCTAAGAATTGTACTCAGTTTTTAAAATATATGTCTGTATGCCCTAAGTAAGTTTTTATTTCCCCCTTTACCTATAGGTGAAGAATTCAGATAGTTCCAGTAATTTGCTTTTGTTAACATAACTAATAAATTAGATGGGCTAGCAAAGACTATCTAAACAATCTATGCCTTTATTTCATTATGCTTGGTGCCTACCTTTTTTCCTTCAAAATAGGAACAAAAAAAGCTGTGTTAGTTATAAAAACTGTCCAAGGTATGTTAGCTTTGAGAACAGAGCTCACCTGGAGCACAAAGATGAGAGAGACCATGCAGATTTCCCACCAGTTCATAATTCTTTGTGTACTCTGTGAGGTCAAGGTTCCCCATCTTACACAGCAGTACTTTCTAAAAATCTTGCAGATTCTGGCTGATAATTGATTCCTATCAGGATGTTACTGAATGTCTTAGGGATTAACAGGATAAAAGGAGGTGAGAATAAAACAAAACAAAACAAAAAAGCTAACATTAATTGAGCTGTTACAAAATGGCAGGACCTGTTTGCAGAACTTTGCAGGTATTGTCACAATAACTTTGTGGAATGTGTTCTATTATTATCTACATGTTATAGATGATGAAATGTGCTTTTTCCAATATCACCTGCCAAAGCTATGATTCAGACATGGGTGATTCCAGATCATGAAGGTTTAAATGATACCATATTGAAGTGTTAGATATAAAATGTCTTAGACTCAATCATTTAAACACCACTGTATTTCAGATAGTTGATGTTTCTGTCTCCAAAGACAGGCAATGAGGAATATGGTTCCTGGGCCACACTAGGTCTCTTTAATGAGGATGAAAGGGAGGAGAAGAAAGTCTTGAAGACATGATTCTCCACTCTGATTTACTTTTCAGTACCCATCCATTCCTAGTTCTTCCTCTTTGCCCTCTCCTTTGGCCTCCAGGGTCCATAAAACTCGGGATCCCTTTTTTCAGGCAGTGAGATGAGTCCCCACATGGGTGCTGATCTACCTGACCTTTGACCAGCATGATCCTCCATGAGGGAAAATGGAACAGGGGAGTTGGCAAGTCCTTTGGGTTAGACTGGTTTATCCTTTCACAATCAGTGATGAGAGACTTCATTGTCTCTTTCATTTTGGTTCCTTGTTTTTAATCAGTTACTCCAACACCTGACAGCTCAGGTCTCTCACCTGCTCAGCTGAGTTCCTGATAGACAAGAGTGATCTGTTTATGTTTTCTAACTTTGTGAGAGATACTTTAAAACTGGATGAAACAGGCTTTTCCTTCTGGTTAGGACATAGAAATTCACTACAGAATTTCATTGTCATCCACTGGAGGCTCTTTGAGATGTCATCTACCAGAAAATATAAGGGAAATCTCCCTCATCCAATCTCTTCTATCCAAAAATACAGTTAAGAAAATGAATAGGTAAACACATGGAATTCACAATACTTCTCTCAATTGATTTATATTAAAAATATGAAAAGAACTCTTACAAATTAACAATGAAAAGTTATTTAACAAAAATAAAAAAACAAACAGGGAAATGGGGTGCCTGGTTGGCTCAGTCGGTTAAGCATCCGACTTTGGGTCAGGTCATGATCTCACAGTTTGTGGATTCAAGCCCTGAGTCAGGCTCTGTGCTGACAGCTATCTCAGAGCCTGGAGCCTGTTTCGGATTCTGTGTCTTCCTCTTTCTCTGACCCTCCCCTGCTCACGTTCTCTCTCTCTCTCTCTCTCTGTCTCTCTCTCTCTCTCTCTTTCTCTCTCTCAGAAATAAATAAAACATTTAAAAAAGACAATTTTTAAAAAACAACAAACAGGGAAAAAAAACCTTAAATAATAGTTCACAAATGAAGATGTACCCATGGCACAAAAACACCTTGAAAAAAGGTGCTCAACACAAATTAAAATGACAACTGTGTACCACTTTAGAACTAACAGAATAGCTAAGGAAATAAAAGCCTGATGATGCCGAATGTTGGTGTGGTTTAGAACAAAACTGGAGGTTTTATATGTTTCTGCCGGGTAAAATAATAAAACCAGATTGGAGAAGTATTTGGCAGTTTCTTGTAATGTTCATTATACACCTACTTAAAGACCATACTGTAGTAGAATGAATCCTACATAAGCCACAAAATAGATATCTGCCCCAAGTCTGTCATTCAATATTACTTGTTCTACAGAAATACTATTTACTCTTTCTGAAGCTCAGTTTTCTCATTTGTAAAGTAAATATCTTGAAGAGGTAGCTTTAAAGATCTTTACAAGCTCTCAGATATAATTCTATGTAATGAAAATAATGAATATGCAGAATGCATGAGAAATAGATACCATCCTAAAGACCAGAAACAAGGGTGGCTGGGTGGCTCAGTTAAGTATCTGACTTCAGTTCAGGTCATGATCTCTCTGTATGTGGGTTTGAGACCCACACTGGGCCTCTGCTATCAGCACAGAGCTTGCTTCAGATCCTCTGTCCCCTTTCTCTCTTTGACCCTCCCGCCTGGGTCATACTTCTGTGCTCTCTCTCTCAAAAATAAATAAACATAAAAAAATTAAAAAGACCACAAATGAGCAGTAGATTGCATGAGACAGACAAATCTAATGATAAATTCTATGGCCAGAATTGGAAACCATGTTTACTTAATAGAATAGGTTAGTTTAAGATCAATCTGTACTGGTTATATTACCAGTTGCTAAAGCTTTTCAAGCCTAACATGAACCCCCTCCCCTGCCTTTTATTTCTTTCTCTTGATTCCAGACTTTCTGGTTCATAAACAGATGCCTGAAGTGTGAGATTGAAAACAGGATTTGTAAAAATTTCTTTGTGCATTTTTTCACAGATAGGAAGAGGATTCTATAGTGAGAGTGTGAAGAATCTTATTTATTGATTTTGAAAAGGATGAGGAGATATTTGGAAAATAAATTTTAAAAGAGAAGAGAGAAAATGCTCCCTTTTCAGAAATTTTCCAGTGTCTTCAGGATGGCATGCCTTAGGACAGCACAGCAAAAGCTAAGTGCCATTTCAAAAGAAATAAGCAGCAGAGTTCTTCAAAATTAAATCATCTGGCATTCCCTGGAGTCTCTCTGTTTCCAATTCTTTCCCATGTGTGTTCAGTGTTTCCTTGGATGTCTGCCTTCTTTTATTAAATGGCATCTGTTGGATGGGGAGCCTAAGGGATCAGAGCCACCTTAAACCTTGATATTCCCTACCTACTGCAGGGTTTGGATGGCTTCCTTGTTTGGCTTACTATTGCTCTCTTTATATTTTTGTGACCTTGTTTTTCACAGAAGTTAGTAATTTCATTACTGAATACATACACTACTGCCAAGGAAGACAATAGTTCACTTTCTTATAAAAAACTCTTCAGCTACCTGTGTAACTGACTAGCTGACCTGTACTTTGAGGAACTTCACAAGTTCAATCTACTACAAAACATTTTTATTCATTCATTCATTCATTCATTCATTCATTCATTCTTTTTTGGTGAGTTATGTGTGAAAATTATGGGAAATTAAAAATCTATCTGAGGCAATTTGGTTGCATCAAAATGAAAATCAAATTTCGATTTGAAAATCTGTGGAAGAAGGAGTAGGCAGAAATACATTTGGTTAAAGCATTTGTTCCAAAATAAGCAATTCCAGTCTTATGTGTTTTTGAAATAATCTGGTGAATTTGGGGAACTCAACTTTTTTTTTTAAGGTTTCTCATTTTAAATTGTTTACATGTTCTGTGAGAGAAGTTATAATGAACTGTGGTGTGTTTTTTGAGTTATGTCTCTCTCCTTTGGGGCAACTGTAAGAAACTTGTGAGACATTGCCCTTAATGTTTTTTTTTTAAGTTTATTTATTTATTTTGAGAGAGAAAGAGAGAGAGTGTGTGTGAGTGGGGAAAAGGGAGAGAGGGAGAGGGAGAGAGAGACAGAGAGAGAGAGAGAGAGAGAGAGAGAGAGAGAGAGAGAGAGAGAGAGAATCCTAAGCAGGATTCACAGCATCAGTGCAGAGCCTGATGAAGAGCTCAAACCCATGAACCATGAGGTCATGACCTGAGCCAAAATCAAGAGTTGGACTTAACCACCCAGAAGCCACTTGCCTTTAATATTCTTAACAGACTCATTTTTATTTTAGAGGAGTTCTACAAAGAAATGTTTTCACTATGTCAAAGATATTAACAAGGGTTCTTATAAACCTACCCTTCATTCCATATTTAATCTAAGGCTATTTCTCATTTTGAAAATTATTTTTTCGGGGTGCCTGGGTGGCTCAGTCAGTTAGTCATCTGACTTACATCTCAGGTCATGATCTCACAGTCTGTAGGTTTGAGCCCCGCATCAGACTCTGTGTTAACAGCTCAGAGCCTGGAGCCTGTTTCAGATTCTGTGTCTCCCTCTTTCTCTGCCCCTCCTCAGCTTGTGCTCTGTCACTCTCTGTCTCAAAAATAAATAGTTAAAGAAATTAAAAAAAAAATATTTTTTGACTACAGAAAATCACTTGACCCTTCTCCATTTACTTTAGATTCTTTTAGGTAGTAAAGTTTTTTTTTTCTTTATTCTTTAATTTGTCTCTCTCTCATAATAATCTATCATATGCAGCAGAAAGAAGCCAATTAAAATTTGCAACTCTCTGTTTGAAAATTGACTAACTACATGTTTACTAGGTAGCTTTTAGATCTTCTAAGTTACAACAGCCCCTAACAGCAAATCTCTCACTATTCTTTGTGCCTCCATTAATAGTCTAACCCCTCTTCCAGCCTTCCCCCCCTGCATTTCATCTTAAATTCATTACCACATGTGTTATGTTTTAGTTATGGTAGCACGCCACCTCTGGAATTGATTTTCAATTCAGTTATCTATAGCTCTGAATTAAAACAAAACAACTAACCAAAACTTAGTGACTCTACACAGCAAAGATTTAATATTTTTCACAATTTTTTTGGTTGCCAACCTAGTCATTGCTTGATTTTTCTCTGGGGATTACTAATGAAGCTGAAAATATTTGATAGTTTGACTTAGGTTGGATGATCCAATATGACTTGCTTCATATGCATTTGTTTATACATGCTATTGGCTATACTGCCTTAATGTACCTCCATGTGACCTCTTTTCCTCTCACTTGGATAAATTCTGCTAGTTTACAGCAAAGTGGTTTCCAGATTTCAAGAGATACAGTGTGTGTATGATGTGTTATAACCTAGTCTCTGAAACTCACATGATACCACTTTTGTTTCCATTTATGACTCAAAGGAAATCACAATGCTATTCTGGATTTAAAAACTGGAGGACTCATCTCTACTTCTCATTGGGAAAAACCACACATTCACATTTCAAAGAAGTGTGGACAATCTGAGTTATGTTTAATTGGGGTCATCCTTATAAATACCTAACACATTAAAATTTACATTCTATACAATTCTATGAAGTGTGGTTCTCCTTACAGTGAAACTCTTAAAATTATTAGATCTTTCCTACCAATCTGCTGGCATCACTCAGTCTTCTTCCATACTTAATTACAAAGGTCACCAATTCTAACCTGAATATGTTCTCTCCTTGTGTTTCCATCTTATTATCAATGGTTAAGAAGAATCCTCCAAACAGCATATGTTTTTTCTAGAAGTACTGTAATCTCCTATTTTTGTGAGTGTGTGTTTTTTTATGTTTATTTATTTTTGAGAGATATAGAGACAGACTACAAGCAGGGGAGTAGTTAGAGAGAGACAGAATCCAAAGCAGTCTCATACCTCACAGCCTGAGTTGTGAGCACAGAGCCCCATATGGGGATCGAACTCACAAACTGCAATGAAGTCAGATGCTTAAATGACTGAGCCACCCAGGCTCCCCAACTCTATTTCTTTTTAAAATATTTATTTTGTGAAATTTAAATTCTGAGATATTATTCCATTACATTATTACTTGCATATTTTCTGACAAGAAAACTGTAGTCAATCCAGTCTTTACTTATGTGTGTCTCCACTGCAACCCCTCCCCCCACATGGCTCCATTTTTTATTTTTTTACAAATACATTATTGTCAAATTAGTTTCCACATAACACCCAGTGCTCATCCCCACAAGTGCCCTCCTCCATGCCCATCCCTCCCCCACCCACATCCATCAGTCCTCAGTTTTTGTCAGCATTCAAGAGTCTCTCATGGTTTGCCTCTTTCCCTTTCCCCCACCATTTCCCCCTTCTTCTCCCCCTTGGTCCTCCGTTAAGTTCCTCCTAATCCTCCTATACGTGCACACATATGATATTTGTCCTTCTCTGCCTGACTTATTTCGCTCAGCATAACACCCTCAAGGTCCATCCATGTTGCTACACATGGCCAGATTTCATTGTTTCTCATTGCCATGTAGTATTCCATAGTATAGATAAACCACATCTTCTTGATCCATTCATCTTTTGATGGACACTTAGGCTCTTTCCATGTTTTAGCTATTGTGGAGAGAGCTGCTATGAACATTGGGGTACATGTGCTCCTATGCATCAACATTTCTGTATCCCTTGGGTAAATTCCTAGCAGTGCTATTGCTGGGTCATAGGGAGTTCTATTGTTAGTTTCCTGAGGAACCTCCACACTGTTTTCCAGAGGGGCTGTACCAGTTTACATTCCCACCAACAGTGTAGGAGGGTGCCCGTTTCTCCACATCCTCGCCAGCATCTAGAGTTCTCTGATTTGCTCATTTTAGCCACTCTGACTGGCGTGAGGTGGTATCTCAGTGTGGTTTTGATTTGTATTTCCCTGATGAGGAGCGATGCTGAACATCGTTTCATGTGTCTGTTGGCCATCTGGATGTCCTCTTTGGAGAAGTGTCTGTTCATATCTTCTGCCCATTTCTTCACTGGGTTGTTTGTTTTTCGGGCGTGTAGTTTGGTGAGTTCCTTGTAGATTCTGGATATCAACCCTTTATCTGATATGTCATTTGCAACTATCTTTTCCCATTCCGTTGGTTGCCTATTAATTTTCTGGGTTGTTTCCTTGGCTGTGCAGAAGCTTTTAATCTTGATGAGGTCCCAACAGTTTATTTTTGCTCTTGATTCCCTTGCTTTTGGGGATGTGTCAAGTAAGAAGTTGCTGCAGTGGAGGTCAAGGAGGCTGTTTCCTGCTTTCTCCTCTAGGGTTTTGATAGTTTCCTGTCTCACGTTCAGGTCCTTTATCCATTTTGAGTTTATTTTTGTGCATGGTGTGAGAAAATGATCTAGTTTCATTCTTCTGCATGTTGTTGTCCAATTCTCCTAACACCATCTGTTAAAAAGGCTGTCTTTTTTCCATTGGATATTCTTTCCTGCTTTGTCGAAGATTAGTTGGCTGTATACTTTTGGGTCCACTTCAGAGCTCTCAATTCTGTTCCATTGGTCTATATGTCTGTTTTTGTGCCAATATCATACTGTCTTGATGATGACAGCTTTGTAGTAGAGGCTAAAGTCTGGGATGGTGATCCCTCCCGTTTTGGTTTTATTTTTCAGGATTACTTTGGCAATTCAGGGCCTTTTGTGGTGCCATACAAATTTTTGGATAGTTTGTTCTAGTTTTGAGAAGTATGCTGGTGGAATTTTGATGGGAACTGCATTGAATGTGTAGAGTGCTTTAGGTAGTAATGACATCTTAACTATGTTTATTCTTCCTATCCATGAGCATGGAATGTTTTTCCATTTCTTTGTGTCTTCTTCAATTTCCTTCATAAGTTTTCTATAGTTTTCCTCATACAGATCTCTTGTATCCTTGGTTAGGTTTATTCTGAGGTATTTTATGGTTTTTTGTGCCATTGTGAATGGGAGCAGTTTCTTGATTTCTCTTTCTGTTGCTTCATTGTTGGTGTATAGAAATGCAACCGATTTCTGTACATTGATTTTGTAGCCTGCAACCTGGCTGAATTCTTGAATCAGTTCTAGTAGGCTTCTGGTGGAGTCTGTCGGGTTTTCGATGTAGAGTATCATGTCATCTGCGAAGAGTGAAAGTTTGAATTCCTCTTTGCCAATACTGATGCCTTTGATTTCATTTTGGTGTCTGACGGCTGATGCTAGGACTTCCAGCACTATGTTAAACAACAGTGGTGAGAGTGGACATCTCTGTCGTGTTCCAGATCTCAGGGGGAAAGCTCTCAGTTTTTCCCCATTGAGGATGATGTTAGCTGAAGACTTCTCATAGATGGCTTTGATGATGTTTAAGTAGGTTCCTTCTATCCCAACTTTCTCGGGAGTCTTTATTAAGAAGGGATGCTGTATTTTGTCAAATGCTTTTTCTGCATCTATTGACAGGATCATAGGGTTTTTATCTTTTCTTTTATTGATATGATGTATCACATTGATTGATTTGTGAATGTTGAACCAGCCCTGTAACCCAGGAATGAATCCCACTTGATCTTGGTGGATGATTCTTTTTAATGTGCTGCTGGATTCGATTTGCAAGGATTTTGTTGAGAATTTTTGCATCCGTATTCATCGAGGATATTGGCCTGTAGTTCTCTTTTTTTGCTGGATCTCTGCCTGGCTTGGGAATCAGAGTGATGCTGGCTTCATAAAATGAGTCCGGGAGTTTTCCTTCGCTTTCTATTTTTTGGAATAGCTTGAGAAGAATTGGGATTAATTCTGTTTTAAATGTCTGGTAGAATTCCCCAGGGAAGCCATCAGGTCCAGGGCTCTTATATGTTGGGAAATTTTTGATTACTGATTCGATTTCTTCACTCATTATGGGTCTGTTCAGGTTTTCTATTTCTTCCCGTGTCAACTTTGGTAGTGAGTGTGTGTTTAGGAATTTGTCCATTTCTTCTAAGTTGTCCAATTTGTTGGCATATAATTTTTCATAGTATTCCCTGATAATTGCTTGTATTTCTGAGGGGTTGGTTGTAATAAGTCCATTTTCATTCATAATTTTGTCTATTTGGGTGCTCTCTCTTTTCTTTTTGATAAGTCTGGCTAGAAGTTTGTCAATTTTGTTTACTTTTTCAAAAAACCAACTCTTGGTTTCATTGATCTGTTCAATTGTTTCTTTGGTCTATGTTGTTTATTTCTGCTCTAATTTTTACTATTTCTCTTTTTCTACTGGGTTTAGGGCATTCTTGTTGCTCTGCCTCTAGTTCCTTTAGGTGAGCTGTTAGATTTTGCACTTGCGCTTTGTCTAATCTCTTGAAATAGGCCTGGAGAGCAATGTACTTTCCTCTTAGGACTGCCTTTGCCGCATCCCATAGATTTTGAATTGTGTTTTCATTTTCATTTGTTTCCATATATTTTTAATTTCATCTCTAATTGCCTGATTGGCCCATTCATTCTTTAGAAGGGTGTTCTTTAACCTCCATGTTTTTGGAGGTTTTCCAGACTTCTTCCTGTAATTGATTTCAAGTTTCAAAGCATTGTGATCTGACAGTGTGCATGGTATGAACTGTATTCTTTTGAATGTATTGAGGGCTGCTTTATGTCCCAGTATGTGATCTATCTTGGGGAATGTGCCATGTGCACTTGAGAAGAAAGTAAATTCCCTGGCCTCGGGATGTAAAGTTCTAAATATATCCATCAGATCCATCTGGTCCAATATGTCTTTCAAGTCCGTTATTTCTTTAGTGATTTTCTGTCTGGTTGACCTATCCATTGCTGTAAGTGGAGTATTAAAGTCCCCTGCTATTAGCACATTCCTATCTATAAGCTTGTTTCTGTTTGTGATTGTTTTAGATATTTAGGTGCTCTCATATTCGGTGCGTAGGCATTTATGATTGTCAGTTCTTCCTGATGGATGGACCCTGTAATTATTATGTAGTGCCCTTCTTCATCTCTTGTGATTGTCTTTAATATAAAGTCCAGTTTGTCT
The DNA here is from genome assembly GCA_017311185.1 of Proteles cristata cristata. Taxonomy (NCBI): domain Eukaryota; kingdom Metazoa; phylum Chordata; class Mammalia; order Carnivora; family Hyaenidae; genus Proteles; species Proteles cristata. The sequence goes on along the minus strand of JAESUZ010000148.1, from coordinate 3,183,564 downwards.
GTTATAAGTATCGCTACTCCGGCTTTCTTTTGATTTCCTGTAGCATGATATATAGTTCTCCATCCCCTTACTTTTAATCTGAAGGTATCTTCCAGTCTAAAATGAGTTTCTTGTAGACAGCATATAGATGGATTTTGTTTTTTAATCCATTCTGCTACCCTATGTCTTTTGATTGGAGCATTCAACCCATTTTCATTCAGTGTTATTATTGAAATATGTGGGTTTAGAGTCTTTGTATCTTTTGTAGGGTTCATGCTTGTGGTGGTGTCTCTGGAATCTTTGTTCCTTGAAACCTTTCCTTCAGAGCATCCCCCTCAAGATTTCTTGTAGGGATGGCTTAGTGGTGACATAGTCTTTCAATTTCTGTTTATTTGGAAAGGTTTTTATCTCTCCTATTTTGAATGACAGGCTTGCTGGATAGAGGATTCTTGGCTGCATATTTTTACTGTTCATCACATTGAAGATCTCCTGCCATTCCTTTCTGGCCTGCTAAGTTTCAGTAGATAGGTCTGTCACCACTCTGATAGGTTTCCCTTTTTATGTTAGGGCCCTTTTCTCCCTAGCTGCTTTCAAAATTCTCTCTTTGTCCTTATATTTTGCTATTTTGACTATGATATGTCGTGCAGAAGATCGATTCAAGTTACGTCTGAGGGGAGTCCTCTGAGCCTCTTGTATTTCCATATTTACTTCCTTCCCCAGGTCGGGGAAGTTCTCTGCTATAATTTGTTCCAGGACTCCTTCAGCACCTTTCCCTCTCTCTTCCTCTTCTGGGATTCCTATGATATGGATATTGTTGCGTTTGACCGTATCGCTGAGCTCTCGAATTCTTCTTTCCTGTTCCTGGATCAGTTTGTCTCTTTTTTGTCAGCTTCTTGTTTTTCTATAATGGTGTCTTCTAAATCACTTATTCTCCTTTCTGCCTCTTCAAGCCGTGCATTGGAGGCCTCTAATTTATTATGTATCTCATTTATCCCATTTTTTAATTCTTCATGCCTATTTTTATTTTCCATTCTGTCTGTAGCCATAGTTTCTTTGATGTCCCCTATGTTGTTTTCAAGCCCAGCTATTAATTTTACATTATTATTCTAAAATCTTGTTCACTTATGCTGCTGATATCTGTTTTGAGCAGTTCATTAGCTGTCATTTTTTCTTGGAGTTTCTTTGGAGGAGAGCTCTTTCGTTTTGTCATTTTAGTTAGCTTTCCGGCTCTTGTTGGTTTTAAAGACCTGTTATGCTCTCTGTTTCTATGAGAGCTGCTATATCCAAGAAGACTCTTTGACTTTCCTGGGCCTATCCTTTCAGAGAGTGTTTTTTCAATGGTATGCCTTGGTCTCTTTTGTTGGGACCTTGGTTATTTTATTTTCCTATTGGTAGTGATATTTGGGACTCTCCACCTTGTGTACTCTAGCTTGTTTCTTGAGGTAGCCCTGGAAAAGAAAACAGACAGACAAACACACAGGGAGCAGGAGCACACAAACGCACAAGCTAATTCAACTAACATGCAAAGCGAGAGGGAAAATGAAAAAGTTAAGAGAAAAGATGGAGCAGAGAGGGCGAATAATATGGAGTATAAAGTACATAAATGGGTCAACAAAGGGGAAAAGAAAAGGAAAAAAAAAAAGAAGATAACCAATTGACAAAGAACGGTTTAGAGCATATACCTGGATTCCCCAGCTACAGTTAAATAGCCGTGTATATGCACTGCTGGTTGAAGAGCATAGAGAAAGAGAGAGAAGGCAGGGCGGGATGAAGTAGAATTGGAAATAGAATGAACAGGCTGAAGGGATAAGAAGCTTTTTTCAAAGAGGTGAAGGGTAGAATATGGTTGGATAGATGAGAGAAGGATGCTGGAATTATCCAGAAAAACTATATAGTCTAATTACTCCTGAGAGAAAGAGCTGAAAATGTCGGTAGGTGTAGAATTTACATTTACAGAATGGACTCGTTGTGATTGTTTAAGCAAGCTGGCGACCAGAGTTAGTCAGGTCAGTGTTCTGGGGAAAAAAGAGAGAAAAGAGAAAGAAGAAGAAAAAAAAGAAAGAGAAAAAAAAGGGAAAAAAAAGAAAAAGAAAAAAACAAAAAAAGGAGAAAAAAAGGAAAAAGAAAAAGAAAAAAAAAAAGGGAGGAGGGCAGCTCTCAGGCAGGGATGGGAGTGGCGTGATCCAGTGCCTCAGGCGGGAGTTCTGCTTTGGAGGTTGTGAGGAGGAGAATGATGGTGCTCCAGTCCCTTCATGAACCCCACGCTGCAGCTCGCTCTTTTGGGGGTGTAAACTCTCCGTACCGGGGGCGCAGCCGAAGTTGGTTGCACTCTTCAACCCAGGGCAGTTCCAATCTCCAAATCCCAGTCCGCGCGCCCCGCTGAAGTTGCCTTAGACACAGCTTCCCTGGAAACCCCCTCGGGCAATTCCAGGCCCCCTGCCGAGCTCTGGGGGCGGAGTCAGAATCGCTGCTTCCTTCTCTGGGTCAGGCTGGCGCGCATGCGCGGGGGCTTGCCTGCCGGGTGCGCGTAGCCCGAGCCTGCTGGAGTGAGGTAAACGGGGTCCCTCTATGGCTCGTCACCCGAAACACGAACTCACAGGCTAATATCCCAGTTTTTAGTTCTCTGCCTTCCCTCTGGAGTCCCAGCCAGCCAGGAGCGCGGACGCCCGGTGTCTGCATGGCTCTTTCAGGGTCCCCAGTCGCCCGGGAGCTACAATGGCAACAGGTGCACCACCACTCTGAAGTCCTGCCTCCCGGAACCAGCACAAAGAAGCGGTTTGTGTGCTCAGCTCCCCCCAGGACCAGTTGGCGTGAGGGGACCTGGTGTGCAGGTATTTGGCAAGTACGGTCTTTCTGTGCTCCGAGTGGAGGTTTTTCTGTTTCCGACTCTCTCCTTTTCCCCTCTCACTCCCCGTAGAGGGTAGAGGGGAATCGCCTCCCACCCTGAAGTCTCCGATCCCGGCCCGATTTTATCTTCCCCGGTTCGCACTCACGTTAGAAGGCTCTTTCAGTGGATTCTGTGTCCTTTTTCTCCCAATCTCTCAGGTTTTGTAAGGTTTCCAATGGCTTCAGCTCTTTTCTGTGTGATGTATGGGCGCGAGTGCAAGTACGGAGCTCCTTACTTCTCCGCCATCTTGCCCCCTTCCTCGTCCACATGGCTGCTTTTTAAAATGGTTTATTAGTGGTTCTCAGCAATTTGGTTTTAATGTGACTTGTTTGCATGCACGTGTGTGTTTGAGCAAGTTTACACACGAGTGTGCAATGTTTGCTTTTTTTTTTTCCTCTTAGCTTCTTGGACCTGTTGTTTTTATAGTTTTCCTGAGCTTTGGAAAAATCCAGCCATATGTCTTCAATTTTGTTTTTCCCACTACTCATCTCTTTCTTAGGACTCTAATTACACATCTTTAAATTGCTATTAATTTTTCTCAGTTAACATTGTACGAATGCTTCATTTTTATGGATTCTATTGCTGTATCTTTAAGTATATTGATCTTTCCTTCTGCAGTCTCTAGTCTTCTATTAATTTTATCCAGCTGAATTTTTATTTCAGATATTGTATTTTTCATCTCTGGATGTTCCACTTTTTAAAATATCTTTGATTTCCCACTTCAGTATATCTGTGCTGTCTTTTAAGCCCTACCATATATTTATGGTAACTATTGTAGTATCTGTATCTCCGGTTCCTAAATTTCTGTCACTCTCCACATCTCACCCTCCCCTTTTGACTGATTCTTATTCTGGTTGAGGGTCATATGTTCCTGTGTCCTGGCATGTCTAGCATTCGCACTGGATGTTTAACCTTATAATATCTGGCATTTGGTAAATCCCTTTAAATCTCTCTCTCCCTCTCTCATAATAAAATAAACAAAGAAACAAACCAATAAATAAGCAAAGGGTAGTTGTCCAGACATTGAGCATTTTGGGAATCAGTTCTACCATTCCAAGTCCTGTTTTCATACCTTACTAAAAAGACTCAGAGAAGGCTTCACTCCCAATAGGTCACCCCTGTTCCACAATGTGGTCTATCTGGAGGCTCCATGGAATGCCAGAGGAAGTCTCCAAGTATGCTCTATTCTGTCCTTACAGAGCAAGAACAGCTCCCCAGCACGTGTGAGCTTTTAGATAAAAGCCTTTTAGCTTGGGTTTGTGGAGATGCACTGTGTGCTTTCAGAGCCCTTAGTTAACAGTGACTCAGGGAATCCTCTCCAGACATCTGCCTTGCAAATTCTCACCATTTCATCCTTCTTGTACTCTGATCTCCCTCTCCTCAACTCAGAGAAACTGCTTTGCTGAGAAAAATGCCTCCAGGCAGAAATCTCAGTCAGTGTCACAACAATTGTTTTATAGATTTCTGTTCTGTTTCCTGTTGTTCACAGCATGAGGATAATCTGCCCCTTATTATACAGCATGTTCAAAAGCAGAAGGTCCTCAGTAATAACCCTGTTAATGTTTTCTCTTTTACCCACACACTTCCAAATCTGAAAAATTTGAAAATCCATTGTTCATTACCATTGCTATCATTTTCTCCAGACCATTTTCATTTCAAGAAAGAATTTTAAATATTCTTAGTTTAATTTTAAAAATGCTATTTATAGGCATCTGGATATCTCAATCAGCTAAGTGTCTGACTTTGGCTCAGGTCATGATCTCATGGTTTGTGAGCTTGAGCCCTATATATAGGGCTCTATGCTAACAGCTCAGAGCCTAGAGCCTGCTTCTCCCTCTCTCTCTGGCCCTTGCCCCGTGCTCACTCTCTCTCTCTCTCAAAAGTAAATAAACATTAACATAAATAAAATAATTTATTTCACTGAATTCAAGATATGTTTTATTTCCTGATAAATGCAGTTAATGACATGCAGACTTTAGTCCCTTACCACATTTTAAATACGATTATGATAAAAATAGTTCTTTCTACCTGATGATAGACATGTGGATTCTTCCTCCAATTATCTGTGGTTCTTCAATTAGTCTTTTGAGAAGACTATAGCTTTTTTTGTTATCTAGCTTCTTAGTAAACCATGAGCAGGGAAGTAGACATTGAAAAAAAAAATACGATTATTTCCTCCCAATCCTCCTTCCCACCTCTTCCCCTCAATACCCTTTTTCTATTTCAAGACACAAGTTATTTTTCTATTTGTAAACTCTTCAAAACTGCAATCCAGATTTCATACAGGGCTTCAGGTATGTGTAGAATGTGATGGCTAATAACAGTTTACAATTGGGAAGCCTGCGTAATTACCCAGCAACTACAGGATCAAGCGTGTGTATGACCCTTTTAACTTTCAGTCCCACATCTTCTGTTCCCTTGTTAATACCTGACTTAACAAAAGACTATCATTTTCATGTCTAGCCCTTGATTCATTTTTTCCTCTCAGTTTAGATGTCCAAAATAGTGAATTAAATTTCTAGTAGATGTCCACTTGCAAAGAAATGAGTTAAAAATTTCTTTCTTCTGTAAGGAATGCTCCTTGTCAAACACCAATTGTACTTTTCTAGGACATGTTACTGTAACACCTTAGTTGGCTGAGGCTGATTATCTACAAGGTTTAGGTTTACAGTGTGCATTTCTCTTAGTATCTATGAAACACCACTTGTTAGTTAAAAATGCAGTGGGTTCTGCATTGCTTCTCTTTTTATTTACTTACTAATTTATAGTTATTTTTTACAAATAACTTATAAATGCTGTTTCATAAGCAGTACTGTCTATATATTTTCTCCCTTTCTCTTGACAAGGAGAAACACAATGAAATCTCTATCATCACTACCTCTGCTAATAATCATAGCTAACATTTCTCGTATACTTGCAAAGTGCTAGATACTATCCTCAGGACTTTCTGTGAAAAAAACTCATTTAAAACAATAACATTATGAGGTATGTTCGATTATTTTTTCCTGTTTTATTCTATAAATGAGAGATCCAAAGCACAAAGAGTCCAAGAGTTGCCCAACAAGAGTGGTAAATGGCAAAACCAAGGTTAGAACCCACACTGTGTGCAACAGCTGTGATGAGCTAACATGCCCACATTGCCTCAATTGGGAGAGACGGTGATGACCACTGTTAAGTATCTTTTGCTTAAAATGTCTGAACTAAACCTTTGATAAAATGTCGTGAATGCTAAAATGATGACATAGAAATGCAAAAACCTGCCAGAAGTTTGTAGAACTATCTTTGGCTAGAAATTACTTCGGTTCATTGGGTAATTAATTGTGTTACCGTGCTCTTCTGTGAGCGGAACAGTTTCTGTCAAATATTCAGTCTTTTTCTTTTTTTTTTTTTATATTTTTTGTTTTTTTCTAGGAGAGAGAGAGACAGCGTGAGCAGGGCAGGGTCAGAGAGAGAGGGAGATACAGACTCTGAAATAGGCTCCAGGCTCTGAGCTGGCAGTCAGCACAGAGCCCGACGCGGGGCTCGAACCCACAAACTGCGAGATCATGACCTAAGCAAAAGTCGGTCGGACGCTTAACCGACTAAGCCACCCAGGCGCCCCATATTCAGTCTTTTTCTATATCTACTGTAGCCCTTGTACCTAAAAGGCATTTAATAAATATTCATTGCAATATAAAGATGAGTAAACAAAAGTGCATCAAGCTCTAAAACTTTGTACTTATGTAAATATTCAGAATGATTGAGATAAATTACAGTTTTAAAGATATGTATGTTCTACACTCTGTGTGTGTGTGTGTGTGTGTGTGTGTGTGTGTGTGTGTGTGTGTGTATGTGTGTGTTTGGGTGTTGGGGGATGAGTGTACTGTGATTCTAAATGATCAGAATTACTGTTCTTCATGCACCTGCCTGTACTTCATTATGACTCCAAGGAGTTGCAGTTGAATTAAATAGCATTTTATTGGCCCACAGAATTAAAAAAAAGTGATCTTTGACATTTCCCATATATACTAATAGCAGTTCAATTCAGAGTATAAGTGATCCATTGTCTCTGAGTTGTCTCTTTGTACCTAATAATTAGCAGGTCTTACTCTGTGCCGTATTACATCTTTAATCTGGGACATCTATTGTACAGAAAACTAAAATCTGCATTTATCAGAAAAATTACAGTAGTACTTTGTGATAGTTTAACCCATTAAACTATTTCATTAAAGTATAGAAGTATTAATTCAATTTATGGGATTGTATTTCCTTTAAAATATGTGTGCAGAAGGATTAAGATATCTTTATATTTTCCAAGCGATTGGAAATACACAAAATATTGTGAAAAAAATTCCCTTTTTTAATTTTATTTGATTTCGAGAGTATGTCAGACTCTTGACTAAGAGTGTATTACCTTTCTAATAGACTCTCAATATAGAAGATCAAGCTATTTAAGATCTCATTAAAACGAAATGATTGTTTTATATTCGCAAAGAGTAAAACAACCATTAATGGCCAGTATTTCTTTTCAGTTAATGCTCTTAGATATTTCTAATTATCTTCTGTAGCACCATGAGGTTTTGGAAGACATCTCAACCACAGCCTTTGTTTTTAAAATAATTATATTTTGAATTCAAATTTTATAAGAAAAATATTGTGAAAAAAATTCCCAGACCATTGATTAATGTTCAAATATGCTTTCATTACAGAGCTTTCCTAAGTTATACATTTTTTAACCTACTGAGTGATATATGATAGTGAAGACCAAGCATTTTAGGATCAGCTTAAACTGAATTAAAGTCTCTATTCATTATCTGTGATTTGACTGAAGAGAAATCACTTCTAATCTTTAGGTCTAAATTAGCTAATCTTTAAAATGGGTATGCACAACCTCATGTGTTTATAGGGATGAGCAAATGAGATCATGTATGTAAAGGTCTTAGCATATAATGATTAAACTGTGATTTTGTTGTTTTTGTTGAATCTTCTTACACTAGGGTAAAAGTTGCATGAGAATATGGATTTTTTGTAATTCTTTTCACTGTTTCATCCCAATACCTAGTTTGATAGCAGGCACTCAACACATATTTGCTAAATAGGGAAATAATTGAATAGATCCCATTTGCTGTTATTATTGGGACTCTCTTTTCTCAAGACTTTCTCTTTGTAGCCCTAGTTACATGTTTCCAGTGTAAAGTTTGCAAACCCAGAACCCACACTATGTATGCAGAAACAGATGTACTTATTCCAGACATTTCAGTGGTTAGGATAAGAACACCCAACCTTGTGAGGCTGATAAATATTATCAGCCTTACCAGATGAGGCTGGTAAATATTAAATGTGGAGTTGGAATTCTATTCCAAGCCTGTACAATTCTAGATCCCATTCTCTTAACCTACGTTTCACACTTCCCAGAGGGAAGATGAGAGTCCAAGAAGCTCCAGGAGGAGGATGAAGCCTATGGAGGTACCACTCAGCTTGAGTGACAAGAGCAAGTAGCATGTGTTAAGTGCAGGACGGCAGAGGAGATTGCCAAGAATTTAATTGAAGGTGCACAGAGAGGAAATGGAAGTGATTTATGTGGACAACTCAATTGGCAACCTTGATTAACAACAAGAAACAAAAATAGGGTCATAGCTGTAGGGCATGAGTGTCAAGTAGGGTGATTTAGAGAAGAGAAATTAGGAACATGTTTTTACCCAAATAGGAGAAGATGGGAAGGAGGCTACTTAAAATGGAGATTTGAGAAAAGAGAATACATTTTTACAGCAGCTGTTAAATTGAGAGGAGAGAGAGTTGATTAGGAAAGCCAGAGCAGGGGAGGGTAGATGAGTGGGCCTGGATGAGAAGAGCCAAAACTAAAGGCCGTGTTGGGCTGTTACTCCATGAAACACAGGAGTAAAAGATCAATTGCTTTTTATCTACAAGAGATGAGATATTTTCAGATGAGTGAATGGTGGGAAACTGGAGCTTGCTAAGTATTTGCAAAAGAGAACCATGAGTCAAGGGACAGAGAACAGGGAGATCATGGCCTGTGGTGTCTACTCTGTACTTCAACGAGAAGGACAGACAAATCACTTGCCAGAACTGGTGTGACAATGCTGGTGCAACCCTGTGTCTGATGAGGTGTACCTGCAGACAAGAGTAGAGACCATGCCCACTGTGTACATGTATTTTTTTCTTATGAATGCTGTAAGTATATATAGATATATATACTGATATATTGATAAATATCACAGATATATAGGCCTACATTCTTACAGTTCTGGAAGTCCTAAATCCAGAATCAGTATCACTGAACTGAATCAAATTGTTGGCAGGACTGGTCCCTTCTGGAGGCTAGAGGAGAATCTGTTTCTTTCCTTTTCTAGCTTCCAGAGGATGCTGGCATTCTGTAGTTCTGAATCACTCTGATCTCTGCTTCTGTCATCACATAGCCTTATCCCTATCTCTGACCTCTGATACTCCTGTCTCCATTCGAAAGGCCACTTGTGATTACATTGGGTCCACCCTGATAATCCAGCATATTCTCTAACCTCGAAAACATTTTTTTAAAATTTTTTTTAAGTAATCTCTACACCCACCTGTGTCTTGAACTCACAACCCTGAGATCAAGAGTTTCATGCTCTACTAACTTGGCCAGCAAGGTGCCCCTCCAACCTTAAAATCTTAATCACATATAACCAGTTCCTTTACCATGTAAAGGAAAATATTCAAATGTTCTAGAGATTAGGACATGGACATCATTGAGGGGCTATTATTTAGCCTATCACGGTACATAACTCTAAACTAGTGTATAGACAAACACGTATGCACACAAACTAGTGTGTTCTGATAATTCTGGCTGTTTCTAGGAGATTAGAGTCTCTGGTGAGAATATCTCTTGAGGGAGAATTAAAACAGCCCATCTGTGAGCTGATTCTTTAACTATCAAAGCAGTAGAGTACCTGAAGGAGGCCTGTTGTATTGCAGTACTCTGTGAAAGAGTGTTTGTTTCTGAGTACCAGTGAGACAGCTTCTGTTTCTCAGCATGGGAAGGGGCAGCTCCAGGTGACTTTACAGGTAGACAGGAGTCAGGAAAACATAAGATTTGCAGGTATTAAAGCCCTTCTCTAGACCCAGTAACTGATAATCCCTAAGGAAAGTCCTTGTAAGTATTCTTGGACATGTAGCCAACTCTAAATGAAATCCACTATTTCCTGAGTTCCATGTAGTTTAAAAGTACTTGTACTGGAAGCAACTCATTTAAAACTCATGGAAACTCTAGTGGAACAGTACTCCTTTTTACCAGTTATGTTCTTGTTGTTTGTTTGTTTTTAAACAAGGGAACAGAAGCTATGTGATTTTTCCAAGGTTACACAGCTAGTATGTGTAATAGAACACAATTTATGAGTTTATATCTTATATTTTCTGCTATCTCAGATTAAATCTAATGGTCCTCGGTTATAATCAGTATCTTGCTTAACTCTTAACTCCCTTCCCTGTGCTTATTTAGGGAAAAAATACCAATTTTGGTAAAATAAACTTTCTGCTTTCTCTTACCTCACTGGTATAGCCAGTCTTGGCTAGAGAAAACCTCATGATACTGCTAAATCCATTATATTTAACCTTAAGTATGTCCTTGGTCATGTCCACCAATCCTGCTTTCTTACTATGGTACATTCCCTTTCTACAAGGTGTCTACAAGGTGGCTATTACATATCTTCTTTATTCTGACTTTAGATATTAAAAACTCCATGTTATCCAGAGTCTTGCTGATGAGAAATCAATCAACTAGAAGAAAACTTTGAAAAACATTTATATCTGAGTCCCCAAAGTATATTTATTTATCCACAAATATAGTACAGCTACTGAACAATCAGAATTTCTGTTGGTCATGATATTGGAGCTGGGCCATTAGCCCTTCCTTCTGGCTCATGTTTACTTTTAAGTAGTGTGGTATCTCCAACTCGGGCCATCAAGGCTGAGTTATATGGCCATGTTCCTTCATGCACATTCTACTTGCCTTCCCACTGCTCCCAGTAATGAAGTGGAATAGAAGAGGAACTGGTTAGTGAGTTCATTAATGGAGAAAGCAGGGTCTGTCTTATGTTTGACTTGCCCAGTTAAAAGGTGGAATTTGGAATTAGATGTCTGTTTTCTAGTACTGGCTTGGCCATGTAAAGGCTGTGTAACCTTGAATATGCTTTGGTTTCCCTCATCCTAACAGAGTTTATAATAATGTCCACATCATATGCTTATTGAGTGGATTAAATGAGATAATTCATGTAAAATGTTCAGACTAAAGCCTGATAAAGAACATAGCAAGTTTAGCTATAAGTTCTATTATTTACTCACTCCTGTGATCTTGAATAAGGTAACTTTTCTGAGCCTCTACCTTTCCTGTATCAAAAACCCAGGAAGTTTAAACAGACACTGGATTCTCTTGGGAAACAAGCTTATAATCTGGATGATTCCTTAGAATTTTTAAGGAACTTTTAAAAATATATTAGAAAAATTATTATTTAAAAGCATTGCATTTATAATAGTATTCAAACTACATATTTAGCCACTAGAAATAATAAAAAAATACAAGTAAACAATTCCTTGATAGGTTACACTTTGAAGTGATTTAAATTTATTATAAATATTGTATCTAAGTACAAATCTCTCAGAACTAAAGTAGAAAAGTGAACATGCCAAAGAATAACCTTATTGATAACATGTTTCATATTCCAGGTAAAACCCAGGTAAATTTTTTAAGAATAAGATACAGGAAAGTTTATCAAAGCCAGAGAAGTAGGGGATGCCTGGCTGGCTCAGTCAGTAGAACATGTGACTCTTGATCTCGGGCTTCAAGTTTAAGCACCATGTTGGATGTAAAGCTAACTTAAAAAAAAAATGCTGAAGAAGTGATAGATGCCCATAAAATCCCCTAGTATAAGAGTTTATCCAAATGTATCCATTTGGCTTGGCATCCTTCTAATAGGGCACCAGACTGGGCATTTGTTTAAAAGTCTGTGTCTTTGGCACAAGGCATATCTAGCGCTTTCATCACGTAGAACAGATGAGACTGATTTTATTCATTAGTCAAGCTGTCTCAGGGCTCCATTTTGAAGTATATTTTGTAGTGATCACATTAGATGATGCCAAAGGGCCAGGTGGTATTAATTTCAGGGCCCTTTCCTTTTATCAGATATGAAAAGACACCCCAGGTCAGTACATCCATTAAAGGATATATAAGACATGGTCTATTTCAGGGATAGGGCCAAAAGACCACTGATGTCTTAGAAGACCTATTTGTGGGAGCTCCTGGTGAGTCCATCTTTCTGGAATTAGTTGTAAAAATACTAAATTCTGAACCATTACCAGGTTGTGTTTGTCTTGTCTTCATACTTCTTAAAAGCTTATAGTTTATATCTGTCTCCTGTCAGGTCTTTTTCTATAGCAAGAATAGATGCAGAGGGCCTGCGGATTTTTATTAAGAATAAATTTCTGAAGTTTACATGATCCCTTTGTTTTCTGAGGGAAAAAATCATATCCATTGGGATTTGGTTTCAGTGATTGCCCAGTTCATGAGTTCAAGCCCCACATCAGGCTCTGTTCTGACAGCTCAGAGGCTGGAGCCTACTTCAGATTCTGTGTCCATGTCTCTCTCTGCCCCTCCCCTGCTCCTCTCTCTCTCTCTCTCTCTCTCTCTCAAAAATAAATATTTTTAAAAAGAAAATAAAATTTAATATATAGAATTTTCAATGTATTTTAATATATTTGAGTGAATTTCCTTAACTGCATGTATTATAGGGGTTAATATTATTATAAGGCCTTACAAGTGAAGGCTAAAGTGACAATATAGTATCAGTAAGGATAATTGACATCCAGATATTGATTTCTAAATATCATTTTTCAGTAAAAGGAACCAGTGTTCTTTGGAGAAATGTCTGATCCTAGGGGTATGGAAGATAAAATTCTAAGATATTTTTCAGCTGCTTTTACATGTTGCCATCATATTTTGAACTTGTATCTGTTTTTATACAGCAACACTACTAAGGAGATGTTGTTCATTATTAAAAGGGATGAATTATCATTATTCTATATGAAGAGACTATCTCCTGCAGTGTTTTTAGTTTGTACCTTCAGTATAGTGAAGATTTCTTTAACATATCTTACAACAGAGGGTATCTCTTTGCAACAATATTTTCATTCTTTGAGTATTAATTTACTCAACACTGACTTTGAGTTCACAGTATGATGGTAGATACCTTGTGGTGGCACAGCTGCAAAAGTAATTTAAATATTTGAGTGAGTTTAACAAATGTACAGAATATGTATTGATGGTTTCCTCAAGTAAGTCAGTTAATATTCATTTACTTATTATTTTGATAATGGGATAAAGAATATGGGTATTTAAGATCTTACTTAACCTGGCTAAGGCCTCTATATAAACTGGTAAGATTCTGGTGGGCAGGTGTGGAGATCTGCTCCTCTTCTGGCTGCTCAAGACAAGCCTCTTCTGTAAGTTCCCTGCCTATTAAACCTGCTCCCTTCCAGATCTGGAGTGGTCCACCTCTTCTCTCCTTGCCCTCCTTTTGTGTGTGTAGGGGTGGGAGGAGTGGTTTCAGATTTCAAACTAGCGATAGGAATCTGATCTACCTGATATAATGAAGTTAAACTAGGCTATTCTCTTTTGTACATGTCATAATCATTATCACTGAGTAGTTATGACTGCCCTTGTCTTATCGTAATTTTACTTTTTCAGAGACTTTCTTCTGGACGCATGGAGTTTAATAACTTCTCAAGTTCCCTCTTCCTTCACGGACCCAGAGCAGGAGCTCTACGGGAAGTTCCCATTCCCTGCCTCTGTGTTTGACACAGCTCCTCCCTAGGAAAACCAAGATACCCAAGGCACTGAGCAGCAGATGTTTCACCAAGGAGATTCCTGTAAAATCGCCATTAGTCTAGAGGATGGATAGAGTTGAAAACTCTAAGTGCCGAGTTTGTGAGAGTTAAAAATGGTGCCTGTGCCAAAATGGACCTCTACAGAGCTCCTCTGTTGAAGCTCGGTGAAGGAACAGGGGCTGGGGAGCTGTCTCTCAGCATGGAGATGTCTGCCTAGAAACTTGGATACTTACTGCCTAATGAAGTCAGCCAGGCCCATTTCCTCCCTTCAGTTCCTGTCAAAATGGGACATTTATTGCCCCTTAATGCCCTTTTTTGTTACTCCATCCTTGGAAGTCCTTCTCATGAGCTCCTGCTGCACACCCTACCCACCCCCTGGTCCCAGTGTCTGCAGTTGCCACACAACCTTTAGGGAGCCTGCGCTCTCTAAAATTGGTGCCTGGCATCTGCCAGGTGGCTGAGAAACAGAAGTCTCAGACACCCAGTGCCCTGTGTGTTGGGCACACTCCTGCCTCATCCTGTGTATCCCTTCCCTGTCCCTCCCAAGTCCCACTTCGAGTTTCCCTTGGTGATGATCAAGCAGTAAACTGAGAAGGTGAAGAGGGAGCCTCCGACAGCAGAGCCAGGCACAGGATGGAGAAGAATCACAGTGAAAGGAAGCACAGAGCGAAGAGCGAGGGAGTTCCTGCGCAGCAAAGCTGAGGTCAGTTTGTTTTCTCCTACTATCTGAAATATTGTTTCACACTTAAAAAAAAAATCTGTGTTCAAACTTTCAACTGCCCCTGTTATTTCCTCATTCTAGCTGCTAGCATCCCTCATGTTTAGATGAGAAAACAGAAGTGATCAAATGAGAATTACTGGAATGTATGACTGTTTACCCTGGCACCTCCGCACATTAAACAGATAAACTTCACCCTCATCAAAAGCCCATTGCTTCACTGACCTCTCTGAACCTACCCTACTTCTTGCCTTCCCTGCCTTCCCTTTCTTTCCACTTTCCTACATGTTTCCTTCTTCACCAGATCATTTCCTGCAAAAGGAAAAGCTGCAAAGGTAAGTTTTTTATTCAACTTTTGAGGTATAATTTCTATACAATTAAATGCATAGATCTTAAGGAAATAGTGAGTTGTGACAAACGTGTTCATAGATGTTGCTACCACAAGCAAGACAGCAGATCTTTCCATTAAGGCAAGAAGCTCCCTAATCCTCTGTTGAAGTCAACTTCAGATTCTTAGTCCCAGGCAAAACTTATCTGCCTTCTATCACTATGCAGTAGTCACGAGTCACTAGAAAATTATATAAATGAAATCTTACAACATGATCTCTTTTGCTCAGTAAAATATTTTTGAGATGCATTCATCTATTTCATGTATTAGTAGTATTCCACCATGCCATAATTTGTTTAACACACCATAATTTGTCTGTTACTTATTGTTCATCATTTGCATTGTCTTTGCTTTTTTTTCTATTATGAATAAATTTACTATGAATATTCATGTACAAGTGTTGGTGGATGTATGTGTTATGTCCTCTTGGATAATAGTAGAATTTCTGGTATATCTGCTTAATGCATGAAAGAAATTTAGAAAATAGTGCCAAATTGTTTCCCCAAGTGGTTGTACCATTTTTTATTCTCACAAACAATATGTGAAAGTTTGGGATATAGGTATATTTTGACACTGTACTTTATGTCCCATTGGTCTATAATTCAATTCTTATATCAATTCCATTTTGTCTTGATCATGGAAGATTTATGGTAAATATTGAACCTAGGCAGAATAAGCCCACTAATTTTAATATTCTTTTTCAAAATGTTTTGACCATTTAAATTTTTGTGTCTTTCCAATTAAGGATTAGAATCAATATGCCAGATTTATACAAGTTCCCAGGATATTATTAAGGATTATAATAAATATATAGATCAACTTGAAAACAACTGTCTCTTTAACAATAGTCAGGCTTGCTATAAGTAAACATAGTATTCCTGTATATATTTAGGCATTTTTAATTTTCTTCAGCAATGTTCTGTACAGCTATTATACGTGTACATTTTGTCTAAAATGTAGATTTTTGGCAATATTATAAATGATAGTGTGGTAGGGTCCCTTTCCTAAGGCATGAAAAAAAAAAAAAAACCCTCAAGGCAACCTGGCTATATGCAAAAGCATAAGCATAAGGGTAGGTAAGTGAGTGACAGCATCCCTCACAAACTTTTAACATGAGACCATTTAATCAGACTGCATGTTTGTGTGTTATCATATTTAGGAGACAAAGAAATAGAAAATGTATAAAAAACGAGGCCATGTGGTGTTCAGAGCTCAGTTCTTTGGGTACAAACCCAACTGAGCCGTGCCAGCACTAATAAAGCTGCTTCCAGGAAAGAAAACCTTCAGTGTTACGACTTTCTGTGTGAGAATCCTGCTACAATATGGTTTTAAAACTTTAATTTCTAATTGTTCATTACTGTATAGAAGTACAGTAAAATGTTTAATGATGTATCCTGTGTCTTTGCTACTCATGTATCATTTCAAGTAGCTTTTTCTAGATAAGATTGTTCAAATAGGAAATTGTGACATCTATGAACAAAGACAGGTTTTTTTCTTACTTTTAAGTCTATATTCTTTTATTCCCATTTCTCACCTTGTCTCATTTTCAAGGACCCTAGTATAATTTTGAATAGACGTGTTGACTGTAGACATCATCCCTTTGTTCCCAATCTTTACAGAACATGCTATCTTCTATCTTTTGCCATTCAGTGCCCTGTGAAATGAAAGTGTTTTAAGGGTAAAGATATATCCTTCTATTATTAGTTTGTTGGAGATTTTGTTGCGAACAGAGATTATTTATGCCTAATGATTTTTTTCTTCTAGTAAAATAATAGTATACCCCTCTATTTCATTAACACGGATTAGACTGATAGATATATGAACGTTTAACTGACCTTTTATGTCTGAGCTTAAACTTATATGGCCATAATATATTATTTTTTCTATATTATACATCTATAATGGTGTATATATAAATGATATATGAGGATATATAAATATATATAATATGTATGCAAGGAAATTAAATATAAATACACATATAATTGTATATTATATAAAATAAATACAATATTATTTACAAATAAAACACACATATATATACATATATGTATACATACATATACATATATATATACACATATACATACATATACATATATACATATATATATATATGTTTTTCCAAATATTTGGTACAGTTGATCAGTGAAGATGTTTAGGCCTGACATTTTCTCTGTAAGAATTTACTAATTATAAATTCAGTTATTAGATATAGAGCTTATTCAAAGTGAAGGTTATCTTTTTAATTTTGAGAGTTTGGGTAGTTTTTATCAAAGAACTTTTCAGTTTCACTTACATTGTTGAATTAATTGCCGTAAAGGTGTTCATAATAATTTCTTATTACAGTTTTAAATCTGAGCATCATCAGATCATTTCTAGCATCTTGTATTTTTTATCTTGATAATTATAATCTCTCCTTTTGGTTTATACATTTAGAGTTTTATTGATTTTATTGACAAAGATTACGTTTCTTTTTTGAGAGAGAGAGAGAGAGAGAGAGAGAATGAGCAGAGGTGGGGTAGGCAGAGGGGGAGGGAGAGAAAGAATATTAAGCAGGCTCAGTGCAGAGTCCAATGCAAGACTTGATCTCAGGAACCATGAGATTATGACCTGAGCCAAAATCAAGAGTTGGACACTCAACCAACTGAGCCAGCCAGGTGCCCCGAAAAAAATTGCCTTTCCATTTAATTGCTTTTTCCTTATTATTTTTTTGTTTTTATTTATTTTTGCTCTTATCTTTAGTATTCTTTATGCTTAATTTAGGTTGATCTTGGTCTTTTTTAAGGTCTTTATATGATTTGTTTCCATGCTTCTAATATAAGCATGTGATGCTATGGATTGCCTTTAACATACTTCATTAGATGCATCCCACATGTCTGATGTGTTGTGCTCTCAGTTTCACTTAGGTCAAAATATTTTCTAGTTCCCCTAGGACTTCTTTTCCCATGGTTTATTTGGAAGCATGTTGTTTAATTTCCAAATGCTCATCTATTTTCTAGGGATTGTTCAGTTTTCAATTTTTCATTTGTACTTTATTCAGAGAATATACTTTTAAATGCCCTGATATTTGTTTTATAGCTTAGAAAATGGTCTGTTTTGATGAATGTCCCATGTGCACTTGACAATATATTCTACTGTTGTGTGGAGTCTTCTATAAATGTCAATTAGTTCAAAGTTCTTGCTGTATTGTTCATGGTTTCCATACCCTTACTAATTATCAGATGGTTCTTTCTATCAATTACAGAAAAAGGATATTTGGATTCTCTATTTTCAGTTGTAGATTTGACTAGATCTTTCATCCATGTCAACTTTTTTGCTTTACCTCTTCTAGAGCTCTGTAATAAGATCATACAATAGGATTGTCATGTGAATGCCCTGCTTTATCTCTAATTACATTACTTTTCTGAGATCTACTTTGCTGGATATTAATATAACCACTCACTATTTTTCAGTTGATTAATGTTTGTTTATATCAAATGAATGATATAATGACATATGGTGATATAATGGTCTATCAAGTATCTCTTTCCATCTTTTACATTTAACTTATGTATGTATTTATATTTGAAGAGGTTTTCTTCAAAATGGCTTTTCAAGTTGATACCTTGTTTTTTTATTGATCTTGACAATCTGCCTTTTAATTTGCTTGTTTAGATTGTTGCTGTGCAAAACAGATATAAGGCAATCTATTAACGCAAGAACAGAAATTTAAAGTTTTTCAAGCAGCATTAAAGAGGCAAAAAGAAACAAGTGCAATTAATTTTAATAAAATTTTATTTTAAGCAAAAAATTCAAGGCAATAAGTACATATCTATTAATAATTACTTTGAGTGTAAATGGACTAAATGCTCCATTCAAAAGACATAGGGTACAGAATGGATTAAAAACAAAACAAAAAAGAAAAAAAAACAAAAACAAAACAAACAATAAAACCATGACCCATCCATATGCTGCCTACCAGAGACCCATCTTAGACCTAAAGGCACCTCCAGATGGAAAATGAGGGGGTGGAGAACCATCTAACATGCCAATGGACATAAAAAGAAAGTTGGAGTAGCCACACTTATATCAGACAAAATAGACTTTAAAGCACAGATTGTAACAAGAGACAAAGGGGAACTCTGTATACTAATAGGGGGGCAGTGCAACAACAAAATAAAATATATTTTCAACATATAATCACTATAAACTTACTAAGTTATTTTCATTACTAAGTTCTCAAAATCTGATGTACATATTATGACTTACTAACATACAAATATTTTACATTTAACACCAGACATATTTCAAGTACTCAGTAGTCAGACTTGTCTAGTGACTAGTGTATTGGACAGCACAGATTTAAACTATGCTTGTTTGAGGCACCTGGAAGGCTCAGTCGGTTAAGTGTCCAACTTCAACTCAGGTTGTGATCTCCCGGTTTATGAGTTCAAGCCCCACATAGGGCTCTGTGCTGACAGCTCAGAGCCTGGAGCCTGCTTCAGATTCTGTGTCTCCCTCTCTCTCTGCCCCTCCCATGTTTATGCTCTGTCTCTATCTCTCAACAATAAATAAAGGTTTAAAAAAAACTGTGCTTATTTAAATAAATTGATTACAGTATTGGATCGAAATCTGCCATTTACAGATTTTTCTATCTGTTCCTTCTCATCTTTATTTTCCCTTTTCTCTTTTCATATATTTCTTTATTTATTGTTTTTGATGATTCATTTTTATCTTTACTTTTGGCTTATTAGCTAATCTATTTTCTTTTAATTTGGTGCCTTAGGGTTTACAATTGTGCAGAAAAAAAAAAATTCTAACCTAGCAGTCCTCAGACTGCTGTCCTTAGAATGGCATGCTTGCTAGGTTTACCCTTGGTTACTAACTGACAACTTGGATGTCAGGAAGATTTCCTTCATTCCCTGATAAGAGTAGCTCACTATGCATAATATTTATGTACATACAAAACAATGGGCACTGAAGACCTGTTTTCCTTCTGTGAGTCTAGAATTTTGGAATAAGACAGAGGGTGCCATGCAGCTATTTTCCAATAAAACCTTGGACACTTAGCGTCTAATGAGCTTTCCTGATAGACAACATTTCACATATATTTTCACAATTTGTTGCTGGAAGAATTAAGTGGCATTCTTTGTGACTCCACTGGGAGAAGATTCTTCAAAGCTTGCACCTGGTTTTCTCCAGAATTCATCCCATGTGACCTCCCTTTGCTAATTTAGTATTGATCTTTTTTTCTGTTGTTATAATGAGTCTTAGCTGCAAGACTGACCATATGCTGAGTCCTGTGAGTCCTTCTAGTGAATTATTGAACATTAAGGTGGTCCTAAGGCTCTCTGACAACAATCGACATCTATAATGTATAAGAACCCAATGTTCTATGATATTATACCACTGTATACACAGACTAATCATATTGCAAGAACATACTTCATTTCCCTCCATCCTATCTTTTGTCCTATTTTTCATAATTTTTACTTTTATGTATATTATTTAAGCTTATAATGCATTGTTACTATTTTTTTTCCGTTTTAAATGGTCACTATACAGCCTGACCTTGAATGGAAAAACAAATCAGTAATTAAATCCTTAGTTTTCATTCTCTTCTACACAGAAGGTGGTATCCTAGAAAAACATCTCAAAAATTTTAAGCCTCCTGTCATCACCTATCCCACTTCCTCCTTCTACCTCTGAGTCCTTATATTTATCACTCCTAAAACAGCTTTTTATAATACCTGTTTTACAGAAAAATATAAGTATGTGATGCTCTTTGCACAATATCTATTTATTATTTTTCTTTTTTTAATTAGGTTACAGTTGACAAATAAAATCATAAATATTTAAAGAGTCCAACATGATGATTTGATATATGTATGCATTGTTAAATGATTTCCATAATCAAGTTAATTAACATCCATCCATTATTTCATATAGCTACCTTTTGGGAAAAGTTGAGAATATTTAAGATATACACTTTCAGCAAATTTCAAATAGTATATTATTATAACTGCAGTCACTATTCTATACATTAGATTGATTTATTTCTTATTAATTTATTTCTAATTAACATACATGAAAATACTTCTGGAGGATTATAATTTCCCTTGCATTGTCTGTAGATTTGTGTGCTTAAATTCACTTGTTGAAAAGATGACCCATCTCTTTCATATAGTTTTCTAAGATTTCTATACTTCTAATGATAGAAAATACTGATTTATGAATAATTCAATTATTTATCAATACTTATAAAAAGATCTGTACTTAAAATCAGAATATCAAAGTAATCTGTGTGTTCTTTCTTTTAAGGCAAGCCTGTACAAGATGCTAGTTTATAATAGTAATAGTAATAATAATAATAAAAATAATAATTTGCTTTAGGATTATGATGCTTTAGTTAAATCATCCAGATTTGACTAGATGATCTCAATGTTTGGGATCAAGCTGAAATATTGTGATATATCTATTTTTACTGTGGGACAAGACCTATCAAGAGGTCTAGGTAGTTGTCATTTTTTGTGCATCGCCTACTCTTACTTAGGTAAATCTTAAAAAATTGTGGCACTTGTTTCCTCACCTTTCCAAAAGGACACCTATTAGAATAGCATTTAATATTCTTCAGGAGGACATATTTATTTTATGTTTGATGCCACACCTTTATTAATAAAACTTTAGGGTGATACCTTATTCACAGTGAGATATTACAAAAAAAACATTCTTTGACTCACTGAGAAAATGTAATGAGCACATGTTATGTCCTAAGCATTCTGGGGACTATAGTCGTGAAAATGGGTAAGATTTCTACCTGTGGAGAAACATACAATTTTAAAATAAAACCCTGCTATGCAAGAAATATACTTTATACTGGAAAATAATCACTTTGGGTGACAATAAATACCAACATGATTAGGAAATACT
This sequence comes from Proteles cristata cristata, assembly GCA_017311185.1. Classification (NCBI taxonomy): domain Eukaryota; kingdom Metazoa; phylum Chordata; class Mammalia; order Carnivora; family Hyaenidae; genus Proteles; species Proteles cristata. Next base: position 3,161,826 of record JAESUZ010000148.1, on the reverse strand, counting down.
TGTTATAATTTTAAAGTTAAGATTTTGATGTAATTCAATATATAGGACCCTAGTAAATATATATATATATATATATATATATATATATATATATATATATATATATATATACACTTACTATATATATATTTTTTCTATGTTAATATTTTTGTGCAGTATGGCAGTCAGATCATATTTTACCTTTAACCACTCTATTTGTTATAACTATTTTTTTTTCCTTTAAAACAATTTTTTTAAGTATTTGTTTATTTTTGAGAGAGAGAGACAGACAGAGTTCAAGCTGGGGACAGGCAGAGGGAGAGGGAGACACAGAATCCAAAGTAGGCTTCAGACTCTGAGCTTTGAGCACAAAACCAGATGTGGGGCTCAAACCCACTAACTGTGAGATCATAACCTGAGCTGAAGTCAATGCTTAACCTACTGAGCCACCCAGGTGCCTCATTTTCTTTTTTTTAAATTTTTTTAAATGTCTTTTGTCTTTTAAAAAGTTTTCTATTTCATTCTTTCTCGAGCCACAACAAAGTGTAGTCATTTTCTAATGCTGCAATAAGAAATTACCACAAGCAGTTTAAAACAGATATTATCTTACAGTTCTGTAGGCCAGAAGTCTGACATGGCTCTCATGGACTAAAATCAAAATCAATAAGGCTGTGCCCTCCATTAAGCTTATTGGCACAATTCAGTTCCAGGATGTTATAGGAGAGAGAGCCTATATCCTTGCTGGCTGTCTACTGAGGGCCATTCCTAGCTTCTAAAGGTCACCCATGTTCCTTGACTCTTTACATTCTTCCATCTTCAAAGCCAACAAAGGAAGATAGAGTCTCTCTCACATTTGAAATCTCTGCTACCTCTTCTTCTATTATCTCTCTTACTCCCACTGGAAATAATCCTCCCAATTTTAAAGACTCCTGTGAATAGGGGCAACCTGGGTGGCTCAGTTGGTTAAGCGTCAGATTTGGTTTTGGCTAGGTCATGATCTCACCATTTGTAGGTTCGAACCCCACTTAAGGCTCCACAGTGACAGTGTGGAGCCTGCTTGGGATCCTTTCTCCCTCTCTTTTCCCTCCCTCCCACACTCACATGTGCCTTCTCTTTCTCAAAAACAAAAACAAAGAAACCAAAAAACAAACAGCAACAACAACAAAAAAAAACAAAAAACAAACAAAAAAAGACCTCAGTTCAGTGAATAAATTGTGTTCACCTGGATAATCCAAGATAATCACTTTATCTCAAGGTCCATTACCTTATTCACAGCTGAAAAATCCCTTTACCATTTAAAATAACATATTAACAGATCTCAGAGATTAAGGTGTGAATTTCTTTGGAGGATCATTATTCTAACTACCACAGTAACTGCCCCAGAACAAAGAACTCTTCAAGTTTAGTTAACAAAGGAAGAAAATCCATATTCCATGCAATAGAATTTTCAAGATGTAAAATTAAATGAACAAGAGTTTACTGGCCCTTAGCATTTAGGCAGAAATTTAATCACTTTAAAATGCTAGTTCATGCCACTATGAAACTGTATATTTATATATGACATATAACATGTAAAATTTTCTTAGCAAGTGTGAGAGCAAATTGACTCTATTAGAAGTATGTGGGATTTCCACTAAGAATTTGGATTGGGATTTAGGGCTTTTATGAAGATGACCTCTCTGATAGATATCTAGCAGTTTAGCAATCTGTTGTTCCTATAATCGTTACACAAATATTGTTGGAAAAAGAAGTCAGGAAGTGCTCCTATAGAATTCTTTCTAGCAAATAAATAAAACCTGGGATACGGAGGCATCATGTTGAAGGAAATGAGATTTATTCCTTTAATGATACTAGCAGATCGTCTCATAAGATATGAAGCTGTATCCAGTGTTTTGCCATACCCCAGAAATGTGATAAAGTTCTAGGACTTTGAGACAATCAAGCTTATAGATGATTTCACTTGAAAAACAGCAACTGTCAGTGATCCTCTTGGATACACTGAAACTCTGTCTTCAGTATGTGGACAAAATTGGAAATGTCTGCTGTTGGAAACTGTTGGTGCTTAAATAAAATTAGGCTGGAACCTGTAATAAATAAGTTTCCAGTTAAGCTCCTGTCCTGTGCTAATTGCCAAAGAGGATACAAAAACTGAATTAATCAAGAATCTTGCTTTTAAATCTTAAGGATTGAAAACATACAAATGTAATACAAAATAGAACATGTGAATGTCAAGGAGAGGTAGAAATTGATTTATAGGTTCAGAGTGATTTACTTCCATAAATGAAATAACAGGAGGTAAGGAAGGCTTTTGGCAAGGAGCATTTGAGCTGTATTATTTTAAAAAGGATGTTTTGACTATGTAAGCAAATGTATAGAGGCAGGAGATTTTAGAGCATTAAGGAGTAATTCTTTCAGTATAGCGAGTATAAATTGTGTACGGGTGGATATACTGCTATATGCTTTGCATAGAACCCAGAGCCCTATATCAGATTGGTTCCTGGTTTATTAATTTTTATAATATATAAATAATATCCACAAGATAATTTGGAAGCAAAGGGGGAAAATAATATATATCCTCTGTGTTCCTATCCAGGCATTTTACTGGGCACCTAGTAAATATAGTCATGTTTTTATTTTTATCTTACATATGCTGAAACCCCATTTCAGACAGGCTAAGCACTGTGCTCAAGGTTACACATCTGGTATTATCAGTAATAATAATAGAAGCATTATATGTTGAGACACGTACTTATCAGCATGTTAGTAGACCAGTAGTTGTCATACATATCTTGAGGATCTTGTTAAATCTCTACTTCTCAGGTTACACACTAGACCAATTAAGCCAGGATACCTAGTGGCGGATACATAAGATAGTTCTTACAGCTCTCCAAGTGATTCCAGTAGACAAATAAGTTGGGAAACAGGTACTACTTGACCTCTTTTGAACCTCACAAAGCCCAGAATATAAATTTTAATCTTATCCCTATTTTACGTAAAGGAAACAGATAGTACTTAGATAATGCAAGGTGGTGGCTAGAGCCTCACATTAGAAGTGCTGGAGATAGGACTTGACTACTGGTGTTCTGTTTTCAAAGTCACTCCAGTGTCTTGCTGGGATAGCCATAAAGCAAACTTTTTATTTCCCTACAAATCAAAAAATCTTTAGTTTTCTTTTTTCCATTGTGCCATTTGCAGTGATGCTGACTTCTGTACAGTACAGAAAATGTCTTGCTGAATAGATATAGTTTCAAAGACAAAAATGTGTACTCAAACATGTATATCAATCTCATTGTGGTAGTTTATTTTAATTTGGGAGTTTCTTGATACTATTTCCACCAATCTGGAGCTTTCTTATCTAGAAATGCTATTTTTTTTTAGAATACCTAGGGAATCTCTTCAAATATTGTGTCAAAATTTTAACTAATTCTGAATGAGGCTGCATTATCATCCAGTTATGTATAAAGTACCAATAAAAAGTGGCCCCTTAAAAATTCTGCTATATTAACAACAGCACAAGAGAATTAATTATGTAAATTGCAGATAAAAATGAGAAGTTTTTTTTTTTTATTATAAGATGGAGATTAGAAATCTCTTCATTCTTATGCAGCACATCACAGAACGAGAATGGTATAGTGAAAGATCATTTGAGATTTGGGTTCTAATGCTTTTTCTTTGCTTGGTGACTAAGCCTAATTTTTATTATCTTTTAAAGTAGATAATACCTGTGGTGCCTGGGTGCTCAGTCAGTTGGGCTTCCTACTTTTGATTTTAGCTTGGGTCACGACTTCGTGGTTTGTGAGTTCCAGCTCTACATCCAGTTCTGTGCTGGCAGTGTAGAGCCTGCTTGGGATTCTCTTTCTTCCTCTCTCTCTCTGCCCTTCTCCCTCTCTCTCTTTCAAAATAAATAAATAAAGATAAAAGTGGACAGTGCCATACAAATAGGCCATTCAGAGAGTGATATGAAATTAACATTCATAGCACCTGCTACATAGCAAGTTCCTGATAAAGGTTATAGTTTATTTTTGTAATCATTATTTTATGACACCACTTTAAATTACTGGGTGATAATTTTGTCAACTTTTATTTTTTAATTTCCCTTACTATTCTTCTGTAAGTAGGGAGGGGATATGGAGAGGAGCAGTAATAAGAATCAAACTAAACCAAATCCTTCCATATGAGTTGACTTCCAGACTAGAATTTGCATTTTAGCTCCTAGATAAATGTATTCCCCTAATTGAGAGCAAAACCTCACAATATGCTCATTTACTAAAATATCACATGTTGACATAAATCTAGATATAGACAAAATGGCTTGGGTTCTTGGGAAAAGGACTTTTAGGAAGTCATAAACATTTTCTAAGTCCCAGAGGTGTTTCCATCTATAAGAAACAAAGCTGTATCTGTTAGTGTACATTTGGACCTATGGTGAAATCTCACATAAATCATTGAATGTTTGGGTTCTGTCTTATATACTTACAGTGATACTATTATTGGGTCTCTCTAGTAGGTACTATGTGGCCCAGCTGAGCGTTTTTGACATTTGTGTAGGAAGATGAAATGATCAGTGAAAGAGCTAACACAACTTATGTCTTTACAATGCCCAAAGACTACAGAATGATTAAACCTCACAAGGTTCTTATTAGTTTGTGAGTAGAAGCATTGTATGAATTACTACTTAGTAGTGGGAACTCATGAATTAATTTAAGTGTCACATATCAGTAACAATAATGGGTGTTAGAAATTCAGTACACTGGTGAAGAAGTTAGTTAAGACCAGTTTAAATATAGTAGGTAATACCAGTGGTGTTACAGATCTATATATGCCTTCATAGCAGAATTAAATTTATCCACTAGAAATAGCAATAGAAAGAACATCTCAATTAAATACAAAATTAACTCTTTTTGAGAAGTACAGTATCTAGAAAAAGGAGTCACATGTATAAGTAGTATATTATACCATTGAATAATAAAAAATATTCATATTCAAAGCATTGGAACTATGAGGGGTAGGTAGTATAAGGACTAGATAAGTTAGAATTCTTTCAATTCCAAGGTTCAATGTCCATAGAGACTTCCATGAAGACTGATAGGAGCATACTTCATATGTTAGTGAATAAATAGCAAAAAAGAAGCTTTTTTTTAAATTTCTTTTGGTCACACATGAGACTGAGTCATATAGAAGAGAAAGTGTTGAAGTCAAATAGAATTGGAATCCTGATTTTACTTGTTCTTTGGGCAAGTAGCTATTATTCTGTTAGCTTCCTAATGCATATAACGTAGACTAATGTTCTCAAATTTTGATGTGAATTATAAATATGTGGTGAGATTATAAACAATGGCCCAATGTCTGTTTTCAGTGTTCTTTATCCACACTTTGGGAAACATTGATGTTAATATCTTGAAAAATTTTTTAGGTAGTCACTTATAATAAGTATTTACTGTATTGCATTTTAGTAAGTATTAAAATCATAGTGTCCTTATTAGCAGCTTCTCAAAACTCTGCTGTACAAATTTTATATTCTAGATTTCTGAATCTTTAATAGTCAAGATTTGCCTCAGAGGCCATGCTTATTCTGAGATATCTTCTTGGGTTCATTCTACATGCTCCATTCATCCTCTGTAAGTCTGGTGGGGCCATTTAGGAAATGGCCTTTACATTCTTTGGTATTTTTTTAAAAAATAGACTTAGAAAGCTTGAAATGGATCATGGAGAGCTCAGGGGCATATTGAATTTTCAGTTTAGGGTATGTTTAAATTACTTTAAAATGATTGGTTATTTTCAGCATCCTTTTTTAAAGGATAATACTAGAGTCACATGGAGAAAATAAAACATATACCTGCTTCATCCCATTTTCCTGCAGCTTGAAATTGTGCTTCATATTGTTTAATAGCATAGCATGACTTGAAGAAATTGGGCATTTTATTTTAATTTTCACTTAGGGATTAAGACTTAATGATCAATGTAAATGTGTTTTCCAATGTTTCTAAATCCCAAATGTAGCAAATACTCATTTTTTCCTAATGAACCACAGGAAAGGAAAGAAAAAAAATGGCTAGCACTAGGAGGCCTTGCTTGGTTTCCTGTTGTTACATTCACGGGCACATACCTTACCAAGAGGAGTTATTCCACAGCAAGTTGTTGCCTAGGGACAGTAGGAAAAGAAAATAATGTGTAAAATTTAAGTCCTGGAACAAAGCAGAGAAAATTATACCAGGTTTTACAAGTTAAAACTTAAATTTTCAGGAATTTGTGAAACCTTCTTTTGCTCTCTTCCCAATAGTTACTATATGTGTCCTGATAGCAGGTTTTGATGAGTTTTTGACAAAGCTTAATTATTATTTTTTTTTCTAGCCCAAATGTGCTCTGGTGTAATTTGACCCAGAATACTTGTCTAGAAACATCATTCTGGCTGCACTACATCAAACAATCTAAAGAGGCACTTCATATAAAACCTCATTACTTTGATATATATATTTGAAGGAGCAGTTGTATTTCTAGATATTGGAGACCTAGTGAATAGTTTTCACATTTTTTAGACCAACTGGCCTCACTGCCTATTAGGTAACTATCCTGTAGAAGACCTGACTTTAGAGCATGATGTAATGTGACGCTGATTTTATTTTCATATCATAAATCCATGGACATCTAAAGATTGGGTGTCAATTATTAATATGGAGAATATGAAGAAAAGCTGTGTTTGGTAAGGAGGTTACCAAATCAATGATAATGCCAATAAATATATTCATAGTTCTGTGACCTATCCTAAGAAAAATGTTAGTTCTTTCTTCTATGATTATCAGGATTTGGATTAAACTTACATTTTAGCCTATATCACAGACTAATCTGCATTTCTATTACTTGGGTAAGGTTTATTTTATGCAATAGATTGTAAGCAATTTGAGAAAAGGGACCATAAAAATCTTCGTATTTCCATCAACATATAAAATACATGTTATAAAGAGTGTAATAATATTTGTCAAACAAGTATAAGATGGGACTACATATTTTAATAAATGTAACTCATTCACTTTATACTTGCAGAAACTAAGTTTCAGGGGGATGTGACTTTCCTAAAGATGTGGTAAGTTGGGGAGCATTAATTTTGGAAACACTAACTCCCTATCTAAACATTTACCATCAACTACATCAAGTGGAATGAAAGACATTGCTTTGGTTAGGCATCCTATGTTTCACTTTAGAACTTCTTTTTTCTCTTCTATTATCACTGCATTTCTGAGTTTTAGGAAAATATTAAGACAGTGCTTAATCCTCATTTTAAAATAACCGTTATACCCACTTGACACACATTGGTGGTATTTCAGAAACATGGGCTCAAACTATGTCTTTCCAAGCAAGTGGTCATTTTTATTTAAGTGGGCCTATGCCCAAGATGGGGCTTGAACTTACAACCCTGAGATCAAGTGTTGCATGCTCTAATAAATGAACTAGCCAGACGTCTTTTAAGCAAATGGTCTTTAATTACACATTTTTTCCTTTTATAAAAATAGTGCTTGCGGTTTTAGTCTCTAACCTGTTTTGATTCCTAATTAATGTGATGTATTTCCTTTAGAATACTGCCTTAGATGCATCCTGCAAATTTTCGTATGCCATTTTTAAAATTTCATTTATTTCAAAGAATCATCTCATTTCCCTTGTGATTTGTTATTTGACCCATGGGTTATTTAGAAGGATATTGTTTACTTTCCAACTGTGTGGCCCTTTCCAGAGATTTTTCCATTATTAAGTTTTAATTTAATTCCACTGTGGTTAAAGAAACATTTGTGTATTTCAGTTGTTTAAATTTTATTGTAGCTGTATTATGGCACAGAATAGAATGTGATTTGTCTTGGCAAATATTTTGTGTGCAGTCACAAAAAATAGTATAGTAGCTCCAACTTTCTTTTGATTATTTGTAGGCATGATATATATCTTTCATGCATTTATTTTAGGTGTCTTTATATTTAAGGTTGGTATTTATAGACAGCACATAGTTGGATCTTGGCTTTTGTTAAATAAAATCATATCTACTTAAGTCTTTAGCTTGTTTTAGGCCACTGCTCATTATAGGTTTCAGCCAATTACGAGAAAACTTAATCATTTCCAGTTACTTGGGCTAACACAATGGATCCAAAACTTTAGTGAGTTCACTCATATTTGTAAGTGTTTTCTGATCTGGTATTATGTTCTCTTATTTCTTATTTAACAGAGCCAGAATACATTCCAACATATATTTCACAAATTATGCTGATAGAAATGAGCAGACTTTTGTCATTTATATTTCATATGCCATCTATCTACTCTTGTGTCAGACTTTGAATTGTTCCCCTAACTGAAGAAGACGAGGATGAAAGTCCCATTATAATCTGGAGGGAGTGGGGGTGATGATCTTAGAGAATGAAGAGAATTGCTGTTCTTTAGTTGGGTACCCACTCCAGATGATTGTAAAATGAGGCAAGACAAATCACACAGAAGATGATGATTAGTGCTGTTGGTAAGACATTCAGAGAGTTTTATTTGTGATATTTAAATTCATTTTCCATTTCTGTTTTCAAGACCTTATTATTTCCTTATTGGTCTCTAACTTTCAAATAGGACATTTTGTAATGTTATTAATTTAACCTAAATTGTAATACAGCTACATATAGAAAAAAATTCACTGATTTTCAAGTATATCATCCTATGGCTATAAGAGATCAACATTTTTTTCCAGCAGGTCATAATAGTCATGATACTCTAAACATTTCTTCTAAGCAGAGTATTAAACTCTAAGCTTTTTATTTATTTTCCTTAAGATTCTAATGATGCCAGAATTAGGAATTTACCTACCACCCTACCCTGTTCTGTTTGGCTTCAAAATAGATTGTAATAGGGGTATTGAGTCTGCCAAAGCCTTGCCTTCATTATGCACTTTACTCCAGGTGATTCCAGGCTGATTATTTGAATAACATTTTGCTAAACTTTTGTCATTTTATGAAAATGACCTAGTGAATCCTATTTTCTACCAATGCTGATGTCTTCTTAATAATTTAACAGATATAATCAATAAAATAACTGATCTCATATTTTCATTTTTGTAGGTCTACTGTTCTGATTCCAATTATACAGGAGGAAAAAATGAAGCATAAAACTCACAGTATTTTAATATTTTTAAATTAATGAATTTATTTATTTATTTATTTATTTATTTATTTATTTGGGAAAAACAGAAAAAGCACAAGCAGGGGAGTGGCAGAGAGAGAGAGAGAAGGTGAATCCCAAGCAGGCTCTCTGTGGTCAGTGTGCAGAGCTCAATGTGGGGCTTGAACTCACAAAACCATGAAATCATGACCTGAGCCAAAATCAAGAGTCTGAGCTACCCATGTGTCCCTCAAGTTATTTTAAAAAGGAACAGGACCAATATGGGTTTAAATTGAAGGGAATTGTATCCTGTCAAAACCATTGAAAGATTACAGACCATTGGTTCTATTCTGGACTCCTTGAAATAGTGCCCAGGACCACACAGAACTAGCCCTGTAGGCATGGACCTTTTGCCATTGCCACAGCTTTCATCCAGAAATTCTGTGGATCCTTATGTTGCTTCATCTGGTTCTGCTCAAATGTAAGTATGTCAGTATGTCAGTGAGGGCATCCGTGAGCACCAAACATAACAGTTCTTCATGTAAGAGAGTCTGTATTGTGCAAATGGAGGTCTTGGTCATTGGATGCTCAATGAGATTTACTGGGGATCTGCACTCAGAGAGAAGGAAAGTAGTAAGCACAAAGCAGTTTATTAAAGTGAAAATACACTCTCAAGATGGGACAGCAAGTAGGTCCCTAAGTTGGGACTGGTCCCTACGTTATTTTAGAATTGGATCTTATTGGATCTCTCTGGACTGGAAGGAGCTGTGACATGCAGTGGGGTGGTCTCTAAAGTCTTACAAGTTCTGTACGTGAACCATCATGACCAGCTTTCTCCTTCTGGATGGGACTGTTCTTGTAATGCCAATGCATTATAATGAGTTTATGGGTTACCCTGGAGCAGAGGTGGAAGAGGAGATCCCTTGTTCTGCACCTGTGGCTCTTTGGTCTGTCAACCCCAAGGTCTTGGAGGCCACAAGATATTGTGGTCAGGATATTGTGCTCCTGGGCTTATAATGTATACTTCATTTATCACCTTCCTGCCTCCAGCTCATGTCTCTCTCATTCCCCTTCAAGGACTTGGATTCTGCCTTCCATTGTTCCTCCCATCACTCATGTCTAGCTTCTACTTAACAGATTCACCCCACATATTTCATATGCTCTGACACTGTGTTATTTTCTCTGTAGTAGTTCTCATCTGGCATATATTTGACTGTATGTTTCTTTATTGACTATTTCCTCTCTTAGGATATGATTCTATAACAAGGGAATTTTTGTTTTGTTCACTGGTATATTTCCCTACTTAGAACTATGTCTGTTACATTATGGGTACCTAATATCTGTGGAGTAAATAAATACATGCATGGGTGGATGGATGGATGGATGGATGGATGGATGAAATTATATGACTTTGTCTATGGTTTTATTCTTACTTAAATGGCTGTTTTCTTCCTCTACATCTTCTCAATTTCTGAACCCTAATCAATATTCAACTCACATCAGGTATCCTTAGGGTTTCTGCCCACAATTTACTCTGAGATCCTAATTGATTTTGTAGTCTATACCAGATTATTTAAGATTCTGCCATATATTTAAAATATGCAAATACTACTAAAACCTTGCAAGATTGGTGCAGAAAAAGAATGTATCTTTGATTCATTTCACACATTCTGAGAACCTTATGTTTTAATGAACATTTTTCAATGCCAAATTATTTATAACTTAAACAAGAGAGATACCTCATTTTTCAAGTGGTTTGTAATATCAATAGTAAACATTTTTGATTACTTATCATACCAGGCGTAGTTCTCTACACTTTATATCTCTTATTCATAACAAATACCCTATAAGAAAGATATAACAGGGGTGCCTGGGTGGCTTAGTCAGTTATCATCTGACTTTTGCTTAGGTCATGATCTCGCAGTTCGTGGGTTCGAGCCCCACGTCGGGCTCTGTGCTGACAGCCAGCTCAGAGCCTGAAGCCTGTTTCAGAGTCTGTGACTCCCTCTCTCTCTGACCCTCCCCTGCTCACGCTGTCTCTCTCTCTCTCCTAGAAATAAATAAAAATATTAAAAAAAAAGAAAAGAAAAGAAAGATATAACAATTTTATGTACAGAGAAATTTATAGACAGGAATTTATGTAAATTTTTCCCATTGATATAAGTGGTACATTGAGAGAAAGAGAACCAGACCTGACTTTGCTGCTCATGATTCATGGAATTTGAAGCAAATTATCCTTTAGTCCTGGTCAGAGTTTCTTTGTATGCAGTTCAAGTTATTGACAGGATTACCTGTAAGACATCTCCGGTTCTAATAATTTATGAATGTGACTTAAAAAAACTGAAGCAATTCAAGGACACTCTTTAAAAGTATAAAAATATAAAAAGTAGAGTATAAGAAGGAAAATTTCTTCAGGAATCCTCCAGGCTGAACTAGCTTCATTGTCTCCAGTTTCATGAATCCTGAGTTCACTGTCATTTTTCAAGAATATAGTTTAAGTAAATTATCTCATGTGTAGATATTTGACAACAAAAAGCTTGAAATCTTTGCTATTTTAAACACAGACTAAAATTCTCTTTCAAAAAAATTTTTAGTCTAGATAGAAGTTAGGCAGAGACTAAAGGAAATAATATTACTAGGAAGAAATCTTGAGTTTATAGAAAACTTCACTGACGGTTGTAGAAGTTGGGATCCTGACAGGAAATGGGGCCTCACACTCAAATATTTGACGTCAGGCGGTTTACAGAGGTATGGACAGGGATAAAGTATCCAACAAAAAATGTGAAGCAGTGTGGGGAATAAGTTTAGGAATTCCCTGAGCTTGCACCAATGGGTTAAGGAGCCATAAAGAATGAGAAAGCCACAGGCTGAATACACCCAAGTTTAGATAAACAAGGTTAGGTAAACAGGGCTAAGGCCTCCAGTATAGGACAAAGGTCTAGGAATAGGAAAGCCTCAGGATGAAAGCATCAAAAATGAGGTAAACAAGATCAGGTATTCAGGGAGAAAGTCTCCCCAGTTTAGTACAATATCAGAAAGCTCCTTTCAGAGGAAGGAAGAACAAAAACAGGAAAATAGGACTTTAAACTACAGCAGTGTGAAGTTGCCCAGAGGGGAGTTAATTAGCAAAAGAAAGGCACCTTGTTGACCCCTAGGTAGCATGCTCTGTCTTTCTTGACCCTTAGGCCAGGTTAGGTCATCAGAAGTGGAACCACATGCCAGCTGTAAACAACCTCCCTCCCAGAGCCAGGATTTTGTTTTATATTCACCCAAATCCCTAACACTTCATATCTTCAAAACCCCCTTTCCCTCATGCCCATGAGTTAATGTTCACAGTTTCATTGTCTCTTTGTGCATGCCCATCACTCTTGTTAGCCTTCTGATCTTAATATAAATGGAGGAAAGCCCCTTATTTGGGGCTCTTGTCTCCGCCTGGACCTTGGCCTCTCTCATTTTAGTCCTGTGTCTGCTCTCTTGCTGGGCCAAGAGAGAACTTTAGACCCAGAGTCTACAAAGCAGCCACACCAGAAAACTTACTTCATCTAGACCTAAAGAGCAAGAGGAGGGAATAGGAGTCAAGAACGCTGGAAATAAACCATGGAAGAGTTTGCTGTTTCACAAAGCTGGTACCTCACAACATTGCCATTGTCAGACCCACTGCACAGCAGGGAGACAATGGCGGTGGCAGGTGTGAGTATCGGTATGTCACTGTTTTTCTAGCCCTACACTTTAAAATCCTGTCTGTGGCATCATTGGCCAACCAAACGACATAGATGTAGTCTATAAATATTTGTCTTCTAGATTGTAGAGTGGGACAGAAAGAACGATGAAAAGTATGGAATGAGGTAACACACGAGAAAAGATTGTCAGATCAGATTCACACAAATCAGAGATGTTGTCTAGTGTTAGGTTTTCCTGATAATTTCAAAGATACAAACAATCAAGATATACAGTCTAAACAGGAAAATCTCTGGCACATTGAGGAACATTCTATACATCCTTCCTTATTAATGAAATATAACGGGTAGCTTTTAGTTCATGAAATATCTTCATTTTATGCCTCACATAGTAACCTATTTTATGTGACATTTTCAAGGAAATTATGCCCCAGAATCCGTATATTCTAGGTTTATTTCCCATAAGCCGTTGTAATTATCAACATCTTGTGAAAATAATCTTATAGATACGGACTCTCCTCCTATCTTTATTCTATTTTCCAGAAAGTCTGGTGCTTTTAAAAGGTGATTAGGATTATGCACATTCCTTCTTAGTTTACCTGGAAGTATCTGATAATGGGGAGATTGTTGGAGAGATGGTATGTTACCCTGCTAGCCAAATTTAAAGTTGAAAGTGAGTTACTATCCGTAATCTTCACAGAGGACAGCCAGGTAAAAAGGAGTTAAAAATTAGCATAAAGCATAGATGCTTCATTTGTGACTTTGAGGAGGCACCATTAATCAAAGCTGCTTTCTTCTGCCACCCACTTCATATGAGGCTCACCCTCTCCCAACAGCTCAGCATAGTTCTTGTTTATTTTCATTTGTTTTTTCTGCTAGGAAACCCACATTTTCTTTAGGTGACCTTATTTTCATGTATAGTAGTCTGCCGAGGCTGACAAAATACCATAGACTATCTGGCTTAAACAACATAAATTTATTATCTCTCAGTTTGGGAGGATAAAAGACCACGATGAAGGTTCCGGTGGACTCACTTTCTAGTAAGGACTCTTCTGGACCTGCAGATGGTGCTTCAGTGCACAGGGGAAGCTCTGCTCATGATGTCCAGGGAGGCCTACTGGATATGCCCAACTACTCAAGCCCATTGAGACACTGCTTTCTTCATGCCTGCTAATATCTCACAAGCCACAGGTCAAATGAGCAAAGTTAAGCAGAGAATACACACTCCTCCTGCCATTAAGCCAAACAAGACCCATGACAGAGCCCACTAACAGTTGGGAAGGAAGTAAATACTTTTAATACAGTATATCTTTTTGGGAGGACTGAATCAGTAATTTGATGCAGTAATCTACACGATTGCATTGCTCAAATCTAGAAGAGTGGACTCTCCTGTCTAAAAATTACAATCCAAATTATCATCCCTTTCCATGTGATACAAGTATGTCTATAACTGTAGCTCTCTTCATGGTACCATCATGCCTATGCTAATCAGTATCTACCATGTTGTTCTAACCTGACATTATGGTCTTTGTGCATAAATGCCAACTGTCAATACTTAATAGTCCCAGATTTACTTCCAAGGATTATGGAATTTTTCCTCTACTTCCCTTCACTCTCTCTTACTGTAATGGAAATAACTACGTCTCATGTGCTATGCATTTCTTTCTTTTTTTTTTTTTCTGTTTTTCTCATTTACATATATTTCTTTTCATAGTTTATTCCTAACCATATGTCTTGGAATATCAGTACCATAAGAAATGAGGTACCATTTCATTGTTTTATAACAATTATTATTTATTGAGAACTCTTTTATAAGGACGAAGGTAGTACTTTAGACATTTATGGGTGGATAAGTAATTTCATGTACATTATATGATCCTTACTGGTTAATGAGATTTCATTTATCATGTAACTTTTATTTTCTAGGCAAGTTTTAGATAGTTTGAAAACCTTTGAAAACCTTTATACTTGTATTAATCATATCATCCAATTGTGTCTCTTGTATTTATAAGATATCATTACTTCTTATAAAAATATTTGAAATGTGTAAGCAGAAAAAAAAATTGTATGTGGTCAAAGCATTGGAAGTGGCAAAAATGTTACTTGAAAGCAGAATTTATTATTCCAACTACCATGTTTCTTTTAATACAACACAAAGTAGCTGCCATATGGCTGACTGATGTTCCACTTGATATTGCATGCAATGAAACTGTATATTTGAGTAAAGTTTGTTTGAAAGATACTTTAATTCTATTTCTGTACTGATATGAAAATTTAGAGCACAATCTTGCAGATAATGAACTTTGTTCCATTGTGATTGAGGGTCATGTCAGAATGAAGCCATTAATCACTATAATTCTACACAGAGGAGCCTGAAATTGCTAGAGAGTGAGCATTTAATAAGTGGGAAATGCTATAAATTCACTCCAGATGTGAGCCAATGAAGAGACAGGTAATGATTCAATGGTGTATTTTTAAAACTATATGTAGGCTGATTTGGAAGAAATACAGTGATTCATTTTTGAAATGATTTTTATGGAACCAATTCATTTGAAAATTATAGCTGAGAAAATGGTATGTGTGTGACATTACTTTATCCATTTTTAACTGGAAGTTATAAAAATGAATGTTATTTAGCAGAAAGGTCATGAAGGGAAACTCTTCCAGCCTGCATTTCATAGGCAATTGAAGTATTGCCTATTTACATAAATTGGGGAAAATATAGGTAAAATTTTATACTTTTAATTAAAAAGATTTTAATATTTATTCAGTTTTGAGAGACAGACAGCATGATCAGGGGAAGGGCACAGAGAGAGGGAGACACAGAATCCAAAGCTGGCTCCAGGCTCTGAGCTTTCAATACAGAGCCTGATGTGAGACTTGAACTCACGAACTAGGAGATCACAACCTGAGCCAAAGTTGGCTGCTTAACTGACTGAGCCACCCAGGTGCCCCTGTACTTTTAATTTTAAACCTCATTTTTATTATTAGAAGTTTAAGAAATGGAGGAAAAAAGACTTCTAGTCTAATTTCCAAAGACTAAACATACCACTGACTGAAGAAGTATGACAACACACTGAATATAGTAGAAGACCATTACTATAGTTCAAAATTTTTTTAATGTTTATTTATTTATTTTGAGAGAGAACACATACAAGCAGAGAAAGGGGCAGAGGGAGAGGGAGGAAAAAAGCCCAAGCAGTCTTCCTGCTGTCAGTGCGGAGCCTGACACACTGCTCGATCCCACAAACCATGATGAGATCATGACCTGAGCCAAGATTGAGAGTTGGACACTTAACCAACTGAGCCACTCAGATATCCATACCCTACATGCATTTTTATTTTGTGTGATATGTGATATTAATATTGCTATAATCTAACTCAGAAATTTTCTTAACTCCCTGTTTCTGTTTCCATTCTATGAAACTAATCATTTGTATAAAGTGACATACAATGTGCCTTCTAGCCCTGAAAAGTTGTGACTATTTAGACAGTCTAATTTATTGTTAGTAACAAGTAGCTTTCTCCCTAGCAAAAGTCATTATTGGTTATTAAAAGTAAATATCCTAACCTTATATTTCTCTTTGGCCTAAATAATTTTCCTCTAATTGGGTATTTTAATGTGTTTTTTTCCTTTTTATTCTTCAGGATACCCTGTGAATGTCAAGTCATTCATTTTTTTTAAATGTTTCTTTATTTTTGAAGGAGAGAGAGACAGAGCATGAGCAGAGGAAAGGCAGAGAGAGAGAGGGAGACACAGAAGCAGAAGCAGAATCCAAGCTCTGAGCTGTCAGTACAGAGCCCGAGGTGGGCCTTGAACTCACGAACCTTTAGATCATGACCTGAGCCAAAGTCAGATGCTTAACTGACTGAGCCACCCAGGCACCCCTCAAGTAGTTCATCTTAAATGAACTACTTGTTCCATCGGTTTACTCTTCAACATAATTCTAAATCTTCTAAAGGTATTGTGGCTTAGTAGCTCATATGCCGTCAACTAATTACAATTAAATGGAGTTAAGAAAAACTTTAGTGAAAGGCAACTCTGACATTAATTGGAGATTACTGATATCCAAATTGCACATTTTCCTACCAAAGTACTGTGAAATAGCATCTCATGTTTTAGATAATAGCATTTTCATATCTGATAAATACACTCGTGATCACTGCTTTTAGAACAGGCAAGCTATGCATGTTTTATTTAAGCTGTCATGTCACAGAGATTGTTCCTGTTCTTATACTGCTTAAAATTTTTTACTGAATTATTGTAACAACTCATTTCCAAGTGATAAAAGAATAATGCACTGCTGTAAGATACTTTTTGATTTTAAGGTGGAATTATTCTACATATTTTCCTCCCTAAGCCTTATTTTTCTTTTCTTCTTCTTTTCTAAGTTCTATAGAGATAACTCCCCTCTAATAGGAAAGTACATATTATGAAGAATTTTAAGATAAGCAAATTCTCTGGTTCCTTAGTGGAGGCATTTGCTAAGATTGAAGCAAGCAATATATGTTCTTCCTTCTAAGAATGGGATGTGTGATGTTTATAAAGTATGCTGAATGAATGTACTTCTTAGAAGTGAGAGCTTAGAAATGAATGTGGAATGGGAACTCACGACTTTAATTTTCATGAACTGAACATGTCCTGAGAAACAATTGTATTCAGTATATGCACATTAACCTTCTAGCTGTCTTCAGTACATAGCTCCTTTTTTTGTTTTGTTTTGTTTTGTTAGCATTCTGTAGGTGTTCTGTATATTATAGAATCTATGTGCCTGTCCTGCACGCAATCACAACCAAATAGGTTATCAATGACATACATGCTTGATATATTCAGTTTCACCTTAGAGATAAAATATGCTGCTCATTTCTCATTAACTAGAAAAGTTTTGCAGTTTCTCATATTTAGACAAACTGGCTGTCATTGTAATAAACTTTAAGATTAATTTAAAAAGGCTCATGGTCTTTGAGAGTTCACTTAAGAGTTAAGGGTAAGAAATATCACAGAGAGGCAATGATTTGAGGCTGGATGTGGAAGGACAGCTGGGGACATCCATCCCTGAAAAGTATTGACATTCTGGCAAACATGTATTACATTTTTGAAACAGTTGAGTGAGTTTAGAGAAACAAACTATTCACACTCATAGAAATATTCTCTCTACTTCTCTGTCTCCTTCTCCCTCTTTCTCTGCCTCTCCCTTTCCTTCTCCTTCCCACCCCCAACTCCCTCCCTGCCTCCCCCTCTCTCTCTCTGCCTCCCTCCCTCTCATTCCACCACCCTTCCTTCTCTTTCCATGTTTAAGAGCAATGTAAGTACATGTCTGGAATTAAGACTCCTGTTTTCCTTAGCTGTTGACATGCTTTATTTCCTTCATATTAACATGCATATTGTTATTTGTATATGTAAAGTGATTGACTCAGAACTATAGGACATTTATGAACAAAATCACTTTTATTTAAGACTTTGCACCTTGGAAAAAAATATAGTTACCAAACTGTAAACATTTCCATATTTGAAAGATTTATGTATGTATGTATGTATTTATACCTTCTTTATCTTTTTCTGTGTGTATTCTTATCCCTCATCTTCTGTTATTAGTTTTACTTCAAAGATGTGATTCTTCTGGTGTGCTCTCTTGACTCAAAACAAAGTCAAATCCAGGCTCTATCACTAGTCAGCTTTAAGACTTTCAGAAAGTCTGTTAACCTCTCTGGGCTTCACTGTCCTCATCTGTATAAGTAGGTCATTGACTCTAAGGTTTGTTTCAGGCCTGTATTCTATTCGAGCGCTGCATCAGTATAAGTGACAACTTCTGTTTTCTGTTTGAAAAAATCAGCGTTCAAGTGAGTGCTGTTATTTATCTATTCTTGAACTTTAATGCAGTGGAATTTAACTTTTTGTATTACCTTTTCGACATCCATGGTAGCTCATGTTAGGACAGTTTATTATTTTGTTTCATGGAACTACCATAATGACAATAATTTTGGAGGAAGGAGCAAAATTATTTTTAAAAAAACACCTTGAATTTGCAAGGTCTTTAAAATAAATTCTATGTAAATCTTCTCCACTCTAAAAGATAAGTGATATTAACCTCTTGAAATTTAGGGAAGTGAATTTTAAAGGTGATTGTTTTCCTTGGATCTCAAGGAGCTGCAAGATGCATGTTCCAAACCCAAGTGTGTATAGCGACAAAGTTGGCCATTTCATGGTACAGTCGACCCTTGAACAATGTGAAGGTTGGGGTACTGACACCTGCACTCTCGAAAATCAACACGTAACTGTTGACACACCAAAACCTTAACTACAGACCGCCTCCTGTTTTTTAAATATGTATTTATTTGTGAAAGAGAGAGTGCAAGTGGGGGGTGGGCAGAAGTAGGGCAGAGAGAGGGGAACAAAGGATTGAAAGGAGCTCTGCTATTAACAACAGTGAACTTGATGTGGGGCTCGAACTCACGAACCGTGAGATTGTGACCTGGGCCGAAGTCAGACACTTCACTGACTGAGCCACCCAGGTGCCCCAGCTTACTGTTGACCAGAAGCCTTGCAGATAACATCAACAGTCAGTTAACACATATTTTGTATGTTGTGTGTATTATATACTGTATTCTTTTTTTTTTTTAATTTTTTTAATGTTTTATTTATTTCTAGGAGAGAGAGACAGCGTGAGCAGGGGAGGGTCAGAGAGAGAGGGAGTCACAGACTGAAACAGGCTCCAGGCTCTGAGCTGGCAGTCAGCACAGAGCCCGACGCGGGGCTCGAACCCACGAACCGCGAGATCATGACCTAAGCGAAAGTCGGACGCTTAACCGACTAAGCCACCCAGGCGCCCCTATATACTGTATTCTTACAATAAAGTAAACTAGAGAACAAAAAATGTTACTAAGAAAATCAAAGGAAGAGAAAACATAGCACCTTCTGCATTTATTGAAAAGAATCATCCTGCAAGTGGACCCACACAGTTCAAACCTATGTTGTGCAAGGATCAGCTGTAATTATTTATTAAGAAAGAGTCAATTATGGGGCTGCTTGAGTGGCTCAGTTGGCTAAGCATCTGACTCTTAGTTTCAAATAAGGTCATCATCTCACGTTTCCATGGGATCGAACCCCACATCAGTCTCTGTGCTGACAGTATTGAGCCTGCTTGGGATTTTCTCTCCGCCTCTCTCTCTGCCCCTCCTCCACTCACGGTCCCTGTATCTCTCTCAAATTAAATAAATAAACATTAGAAAAACTTTAAAAAAACATTAATTATGCATTCTTTCTTATTCCATCAGGCAACTAGGTTTTGAAGCCCTCTCTATTACATCTAATTTTCTCCCCATCTCCAAGTTGTTTTCCCCTTTTGGCCAATAATGCAATACTCATTTTTCTCCAGGGAACTGACTCCAGCTTACATTGTCAATTACAGAAAGCACACATACAAATAGATTTGTACCATTTTGAACAATTGTGATAGAAAACAATAGTAAACTACACAGGTTCTAGAAACATTCTGCCTGTGTTTGAGTAGCACTTATTAGCTATTATGGTTTTCATGAGTTACTTAAATTCTTTGTCTCATTTTCCTCATCTGTACAAAGGAATGTGAATTATAAAATCATTAAAAAATTAACATAGAATTTTGATATATAAAATGGGTTAATGTTATGATGAGAAAATAATAGGTACATAAATTTAGCTAATATTCACAGGCATTCATGTGTCACTGGAGCTTGAGACTGATATATTGTTTCTTTGCTGCTCACTACGATGTTCTGCATAATTGAACTTGCTTAGACCATGTGACATTGATCCCCAGTGACCTTGACTTCCATTTCCTCTTTTCTGACCCTCTTAGCTCCAGGCTCTGGTCTTGGCAGTCCTGACTCTAGCTATTAGCCAGATTCAACCTCAAATCCAGTTTTGCTCCTCAAATCCAGTTTTGCTATATAATCTATGTCTAAAGTTTTGATATCTGGACTATATCACAAAATCTGATTAATCCAACCATAATGGATCCAAATGAAATACTATAGTTTTTTATTCTGTCCTAGGGAGATACATCCTATTGGTTTTATTTACAATTGGAAAACCAAGCTCTGAAAGACAATTATTTATATTTCACAGTATCTGTGGCTCTTGTTATTTAATGGTATGTTGCAAGTTCTGTCACATTTGATGGGCTGCTGTATTTTCTGTTCTGTCAAGTTTAGGGAGTTTACTATATATTTTGGAAATGAGCTTGTGAGAATTGCTGCAGTATTTATTATTTTCTTTTTTAAAGATTTTTTATTTTTTATTTTTTTTTATTTTTTGAGATAGAAAGAGAAAGAGAGAGAGGCAGGGAGGGAGGGAGATAGAGAATCTTAAGCATGCTGCATGTTCAGTGCAGAGCCCAACAGGGTCCTCAGTCCCATGACCCTGGGATCATGATTTGAGCTGAAATCAAGAGTAAGATGCTCAACCAACTGAGCCACTCAGGCACACCCCTTCTGCAGTATTTCTTATCATCATCTTAGTTTTGCTCAAAGGGATGAGTTAATAATCAAGGATGACTGAAAGACATGTAGTTATTCAGAGAAGGAAAAGAAATAACTAATTAAAGTAAATTAAAAGGCATTTTCTTTCTCTGCTAGGGAACATGACTTTACATGAGGTCAAAAATACTTTCAGAATCTAATGTTCACTTGTGACTGCATGGTTAAAAGAAATTGTTCTTGGTCACAAGATAGGCCAATATTTTTGCTAGTCACTGAAGATAAGTTTTAGTCTCATATATTGTAGTCAAGAGGAAAAATGATTTTTGCCATAAGTAATTGTTATTAAAATGATAGTTATTATTATAGAAATTATATGAAGTGATGTAGAATCATAGTGGGAAGAATAAACAGGCACAGAAAAGTCTACTCAAGTGAGGATGTTAGTTTGAAGTAAGTATTAAATGCTGCATTAGGCTTATCAGGCAATGAAGAATATGAACTATTTTAGAAGATGTAAAGCAGTATGTGGCAAATAAAAAGGAATGCGATCTTGCCATTTGCAACAGCATGGATGGATCTAGAGGGTATAATTCTATGTGAAATAAGTCAGTCAGAGAAAGACAAATACCATATGATTTCACTCATATGTGAAATTTAAGAAATACAACAGATGAAAAAGGGAAGACAACAACAAAAAAAAACCAGGCTGTTAAATATAAAGAACAAACTGGTGGTTGCCAGAGGGGAAAGTTTTAGTGAATGGGTGAAACAGTTGAAGGTGATTAAGAGTACACTTATTGTGAAGAGCACTGAGTAATTTATAGAATTCTTTTTTTAAAATTTTTAGTGTTTTATTTATTTCTGAGAGAGAGACAGCATGAGCAGGGGAGGGTCAGAGAGAAAGGAAGATACAGAATCTGAAACAGGCTCCAGGCTCTGAGCTAGCTGTCAGCACCGAGCCCGACGTGGGGCTTGAACCCATGAACTGTGAGAGCATGACCTAAGCCAAAGTGGTATGCTTAACTGAGCCACACAGATGCCCCAATTTATAGAATTCTTGAATCACTATATTGTACACCTGAAACTAATATAACACTGCATATTAATTATACTGGAATTAAAAAAAAACATTTAAATAACTAAAAACAAAGTACTATGTGGCAAAACACAGGTGAATAGAATCATTCTGTAGATTTATATTGACTTGAAACATGTAAAAGCTTAGTTCATTTGCTTATGACAGTGCTAGGTTATGTCTCTAACTTCTTTTCTATCTATACATGTCAAAGTAATTATTGAACAAAGAGTGAGACTTTTACAAACCTGATTATGCATATAAAATCCAAACCAGGAACATATTTAGAGTTGGATAGTGAGAAATCTAAGAATTTCTTTTTTCTTTTTTAATTTTTATTTGTTTATTTTTTGTCAAGAATTTCTCAACTTGGGTACCTGGGTGGCTCAGCTGGTCGAATGTCTGACTCTGGCTCAGGTCATGATCTCACAGTTCATGAGTTTGAATCCCACATTAGGTTCTCTGCTGTCAGCGTGGAACCTGCTTCAGATCCTCTGTACCCCCTTCTCTGCCCCTCCCTCGCTCATGTTCTCTCAAAAATGAATAAACATTTAAAAACCCCAATTTCTTAACTAATGTATTGGGGGGAAATGAGAAAAGTTATTTTTTTGTGTTTTTAATCTGTCTAAAAGTAGCCATTAAAGAATTAGATGAATCTTATGGACTGTGCTTTGCCTTTAGAAATATTTTATTGCCAGAGAACTCAGGGACAGCAATTTATATTTCAATGTAGAAGAAAAACACAACAGATTCATGCATATAAGAACTATATAAATATGATATTTGGGGATAGAGCTTAAAGATCAGCTTGCTTTTCTTCTGTTGAATTTTCAACTAACAAGATCCAATGAAACAGATAAATGAGAAAAATAGGTTTAGTCAACATAACCTGTTAAATTTCTGTGAATGATTATTTGGATTAATACCCTAGAGCAAAGTTTGGGACCTTCCAGTATTTAGATACCCCTTTCTTTATTTTTCTTTTCTTCCAGATCAACTGTCAGCAATGCAGTCTCTCTAGGAAATTAATATTTGGCTGATACCCAAACCAATTAACCAACATTTCAGGATAAAACTGTATAACCTTTTACAGCTAAGACTGTAAATTATCATATAACCTCTGCTAAATTAAATAACTATATGTTTAATTACATGTCATTTCTTAGAAGTCTGATGTAGCTATACTTCTGTTAAAACTTTCAGTTATCCAAAGTCTAAAAAAGAAGATAACATATTTATATAGTCTAATATATTACTCAGTTCAAGGTAGATTTTTAAAAAGAATATTAGTATTCTTTTCTCTTCCCACCACCTATCCCTAAAAAGTGAAAGGATTTGGCTGCAATATCTCTGTTTAATTCTCATAGCCATGGAAAGTATTTGTATGTGTGTGCTTTAATGATGATTGATGATTGGTGATGTAATGCTGTCTTCAGCTTTTTGCTGTTCTGCCAGGACAGCCTGTCACCCAGCAAGGGTTTGACGACAAACTCCTTGATTTTTAAATCATGACAGAATTTCCAAAATGGTTTCTACATGTAACTGATTGGGTCATTAACATTTTGTACAAAATTAATTGCCATGTTGATGGTTTTGTTCCTTGGCTTCCTTCTGTGCTAAATCCCCAACCAAATGTTAGCAGAGGCATATGATTTCTGACTTCCTAATGTCAAAATTCATCTTGTGATTATGTGCCTAAATTTTTAACAAGTGTGGTTATCTCTTCTACAATTATTTAATAATAATTTTTGAGATTTTTTTAGCCATGTTGAGATTTTGCTCTTTTAAAGAAAATTGTTATATAAAATGATGTCTCAAGAGTCCTGTGGAGATTTTTTTTCCCCCAAAATCTCCTGATACATAACGTATAAATGCAAAGTAAAATTGTCAAATCCTGCATAGCTGCCCAAATGATTTAATTAAGCTTAAAAATATCTTCCTTTTGTTCAAGAGTGGGTCTTAATGAATTATGGTGTAAAATTTGTAACAACAGCACTTTGATATAACAAGCTAAGGGGAATTTAGTATAAATGACTTTAATATTTCAAAGAAGCTTCCTGTGAGGGTTGAGTAGACTTAATCATGTTTTTAGAGTTTCAGTCAAATGTTAGTTTGTCTCTGAGAGGTAATTCTCTGGATACTGACAGAATTTGAAAGACTCAAGTGCCGGAAATTCACTGTGGTGATGCTGCTTGGTAGAGAACAATTCCCTTCTGCCATCTAACTTTAGCTTTGAAATTTAATGGATAGGGTTCATATTTTGATTGTCTCTTTGTATTGCCTACCCCAAGCTCTGGAACAGAGTTGTGTGCTTAGTAGCCTTACTTGGTGGTGTGTGGAGTTTCCACTTGGAGCAATTCTTGACATTTTTCTTCAAGTGGAAATTTTCATCTATTCTTGGAACAATGTCCACATGCTGAGGCAGTGCAGACTGAGGAGACGGGATTGCGTTCACCTAGGGTACAAGGCCGAGTGGGAAAACTGGTCTACTGAAGTGAAAGACCTGGATATTAATCCTTAAGCTTCCATGAACCAGTGTAATGCTCAAGTCATCCCAGGTTTCCTGAACTTCCTTTTCCTCATCTATACAGTCATAAAATTGCTGTGAAGATTAAGAAAATAGGCATGCCTGGATAACTCAGATGGTTAACCATCTGACCCTTGATTATGGCTCAGGCCATGATCTCATGGTTTGTAGTTCAAGCCCTGCATCGGGCTCTGCACTGACAATGTGGAGCCCACTTGGGATTCTCCCTCTCCCTTTCTCTTCTCCCCAACTCATGCTGTGTGTCTCTCTCAAAATAAATAAATAAACTTAAAAAAAGAATTTATTTTCTTTAAAAAAAGAAAAGAATAGTAATAATGGCTAACATTTATGGAATGCTACATATGCTAAGTACCATGTTAAAAGACAGTTAAACCTCACCCAAATCTTACATGCTAGGAACTGAAACCTCACATCGCAGTGGGGAAACAGAAGCATAGAACCAAGTAAATTGCCCGCAAGGTCACACAGCTTTGTCAAGTAGGCTCCAGACCTGTGTTCTTAACCTAGCTACAGTGCAAAATATCCAGGACAAAGTATGTGATCCGTAAAAAGTAGGTTCTTTCTGTCTTCTCAGCTCACACACCAGAGTGCTTATGAGTTCTCCCACTGTGTGTGGGTAATCCACAGTGCACTATAGCTTGGTGAATGCTGAAGCTGTCCGTTTCAGGATGTGGAATATAAATCTCTCTCCCTTAGTGTTTTCTCTCAGGTTACTAATTTTTACCTCATTTTCTAAATACTATACCTCCAGTTTTTTTGGTTCACCTGATCAGAGCACTAAGTGTTTAATTAATAACTTAGGTCTTTATGCATTTCAACAACATGTTTTCTTTCTTGGCTGCTATGCAGAACCTTTTTGTAGTTTTCTGTCTCTCTGGCAGTTTTTTCTCAGCCTCTCTTGATATCTTTTCATTTTCTCCTGAATCCTCTAAGTGTTGGCATGTTTCTTCTTATTTCTGTCTTGTGCCCTCTATCCTTCCTTACATATTTATTCATTTTAAAGCAGGGAAACAAATATTTGTTCTTGTGAGAACTCATGATAATTAGACTCCGAAAAGAAAATTTGGGAGGACTTAGGGTAGATCAAGGAACATGCACCTCATGTCATTTCCTTTCTTTGTAAGATAATTTAGATTTCATGGGATCTTTATTTCTCACTAGTATCCAGTTCATTTTCCTTCCTCTGCTGCTCAGCCCCCTCTCCTTGTTAGTGTTTGGGGTTTGTACATGGTTCTTCATTAAAAAAAAAACTCATAATAGAGGGACTTTTAACCTCAGGAACCATTGTTAATAGACACCTTCTTTTATTACCTAGTTCAGATTTTCAAGGAGCAAGCCCGTTATAATGATACATTATAATTTAACTTCTGCCTCTGTCTAGGGCCTCACTTTGACCCTATGCTGCCATGGAACCATGCATAGTCACCTTGACTTATCGTTCTGTAGCTGAAATGATTACAACTTATCCCCACCTCAAGGTTTTTGTCTGTATTGTTTTCTCTGTACATGTCTGAGAAAAAAGACCCTCACATTTTCCTTTACTCTCTCACACACAGCACTTCTGATACAGGATGTGTGGGTTTTTTCCACACTGACCAATTCTCCAACACCAGCTGTGTGTCCTACAACTCAGTTCTGGAGTTAGTGCAGACCCCAAAGGCTAAGGTGTCAGTCCCAGAAGACCACCCCCACTACAGATATTGCTGTAAGTCTGGGCTGCCACCTGAATTTCTGCCCAACTGGTTGTATAGATCATGGTCCCCAAGACTTCCTTCTCAGATTTGATAATTTGCTAGACCCACTATGGAATCCAGGAAAAAAATGTAATTACTATTGCTGATCTGTTGCAAAAGATATTATAAAGGATACAAATGAACAGCCAGAAGAAGAGATATACTGAGTGAGGTCTGGAAGGGTCCTGAGCATAGGAGTTTTTATCCCAGTGGTGCTGGGGTGTGTCACTCCGTAACACATAGATGTGAACACCAATCTGAACCTTATAGTTTGGGGATTTATCTGGAAGCATCATCTCATATGCATACTTTATTAATCTCCAGCTTCTCTCTACTCCCCAGAGGATAGAGAAGGAGACTGAGAAATCCAAGCTTCTAAACATGGCTTCCTCTTCAGGTGACCCGCCCACATCCTGAAGCTATCCAGAGCCCAAGGGTCACCTTGTTAGAACAATAGATATTCCTGCTACTCGGGAAATTCCAAGGAATGCAGGAGCTCTGTGTCAGGAACTAGGGAAAGGACTAAATATCAGAACAAAAGAGGCCCCTGACATCTTTATTGCTTAAGAAATTACAAAGGTTTTAGAAGCTTTGTCTAGAAACCAGGGACAAAGAGCAAAATATGTATTTATTGTTATATTACAGTACCACAGCTGTTTTTCTCATCTATCAGGTCTTAGTTCAAATTTTGTTTCCCCTGCAGTCATCTATCTGATCCAATGTAAACTCCACCACGCTCATTCCTTATTACATTCTTCTCTTATTTATAGAACTTGTAATTTTTTGAATTATATTCCTACTGCATTCAGTTCTTTACCTTTCAAAGAACATTCTCTCTACTCTAATTCAAGGGTCATGACATCAGTGACCAGGTTTGTTTTGTTTATTGTTGTTTCATCAGTGTAAGACTAAACTAAATAGTTCATAACCAAATAAATAAGCAGAGGGAATACAGTTTCTTATACTTGTTTTTAGTTAATAGCCCAAATTTAGTCCTATTTCATAATAGAATAAGCCAACACCTCTCCAAATTGACCAGAGAAATGCATGTGTGTGTGTGTATTTTTTAAACGGAGAGTGAAAGGAAGGACAGAGGGAGAGAGAGAGACAGAATCTAAGGCAGGCTCCACACTCAATCCAAGGTGGGGCTCGATCTCATGACTCTAAGATCATGGCCAGAGCTAAAATCAAGAGTCAGATGCTTAACTAACTGAGCTTCCCAGTTGCCTGACTAGAGAGGTATATAAATAAGGTTATTTGTTCTTGATATCTTCTCCATTTAACATATGCTTTCATGTTCTACTACTTATTACATAAATTGGATTTGGAGATTTATGTTATTCTAAATAGGAAAACATCTCTAAATATCAGAACTTATTAACCTTGAGACAATATTTATGTCTCAGGGATCTGGAAATCCCCTGAAATGGTATATGGATATGTAGTTCCATTTAATCTTCACATATGTGCTCATATCCTCTTTTTTAAAAAAAATGTAGTAAAATGCATATAAAAATGAGAATTTTGATTATTTGTAAGTGTACGGTTTAATGACAGTAAGTACATTCACACTACTGGGCAACCGTCACCACTCCCATCTCCAGAACTCTTTTCATCCTGCAAAACTAAAACTCTGTACCTGTTAAACAATAGTGCATACCCGTTCCACTGTTCTGTTTTCTGTCTCTATGAATTTGATGGTTCTAGATAATTCATATGAATGGAGTAATACAGTATTTGTCCTTTTTGACTAACATGTCTTATTTTTAAGGTTCATCCATGTTGTGGCATGTGTCAGCGTTTCTTCTCATTTTAAAGCTAAATGATGCTCTATTGTCTGTGTGCATGTGTGTGCACACAATACTGTTCTTATCCATTCATCTGTTAAAGAACACTGGGATTGTTTGCATCCTTTGGGTATTGTGATTAATGCTTCTATGAACTTGGGTGTGCAAATATCTCTTCAAGACCCAGGTTTCAGTTCTTTTAGGTGTGTACCCCAAAGTGGAATTGCTGGGTCATATAGTAATCTTTTTTTGTTGTATTTTAAGAAAATGTTACATTTTATCCATAGTGGGTGTACCCTTTTAAATTCCCACCAACAGTGTGCAAAGCTTCCATTTTCTCCACATCCTTGCCAACATTTGTAATTTTCTGTTTTGTCTTTTTTTGATATATTAGCTATCTTAATGGCGTGGGGTGGTATCTCATCATAGTTTTCATTTACATTTCCCTACTTTTTAGTAATGCTCTGCATCTTTTCATGTGCTTGTTGATAATTTGTATACTTTTTTTTGGAGAAATGTCTATTCAAGGCTTTTGCCCATTTTTTTAATTGGGTTGTTTGTGTGTTTGATTTTGAGTTGTGTTCTCATTTACTCTTCATAGCTTCCTTGATTGTTTGTTGGGTTTATAAGTTATACGTATGTAATATAAAAGGAAAGATATAGAGGATAAAGGATATGTTTGTTGGGTTTATAAGTTACGTGTATGTAATATAAAAGGAAATATATAGAGGATAAAGGATAATAGAAATATACTGTTATAAATTTCCTGTAGTTTCCCTAAAGTAAATTAATTATGAGATTAACTCTAAAACCACTAAGAAAATTAAAGATAGTAATAATACTTTTATCAACAAAATTTTATAAGGAATATCCACTGTGGCTAGGGTATTATTTTAGTCTAGTCTGGAACCCTCCTTGTGAACTTTGATATTTCTTTTCTACTTTCACTATATGTTTGTTCTTTTGCATTTTGGTAAGATATGGCTTTCTTATATGAAGGTCTTTATCCCCTCCTCAGTAAAATATAAATATCTTTTT
Organism: Proteles cristata cristata; assembly: GCA_017311185.1. Classification (NCBI taxonomy): domain Eukaryota; kingdom Metazoa; phylum Chordata; class Mammalia; order Carnivora; family Hyaenidae; genus Proteles; species Proteles cristata. Next base: position 3,132,412 of record JAESUZ010000148.1, on the reverse strand, counting down.
ATTCATTATCTTTAAGTATAATATGTGTACGTGGTATTTTTAAGAATTGTATTTCCTTCCAGTGCGTGCTGAAAATTCTTCTCAATCTCTCTCTTAAGCCATTTGCGTGATGCATATTATCCTCCATTAAGACCGTCTATTTAGTTACTTTATATCTGAGATTATTTTTTCATATTTTTCACTTTAGAAAATAGTCATTACCATGAAAAAGAAATGAGGTATCAAGGAGTTAAAAGACATGGAGGGACTGTAAATCCATGTTACTAAGTGAGAGAAGCCAATCTGAAAAGGCTACATACTGTTTGATTGCAACTAAGATGACATTTTGGTAAAGACAAAATTGTGTAGACAATGAAAAGATCAGCAGTTTGCAGAGGTGGGAAAGGTGGAAAGATTAATATTGCACAGAAGAATTTATGACAGTGAAAATACTCTGTATAATATAATGATTGGTATATATCATTATACGTTTGTTCAAACCCATAGAATGCACACCTCCAAGACTGAACCTGTAGACTTTGGGTGATTATGATGTGTCTCTATAGGTCTGTCCTTGGTGAAACCATACCATTCTAGCAAAAGGTGTTGATAACGGGGGAGCTGGCACATGTATAGGGGGAGGGCATATCTGGAAAATCCGTATACCTCCCAATAAATTTTGCTATAAGCCTAAAATTGCTCTAAAAAAATCTTATTTAAAAAAAAATAAGAGGGTGCCTGGGTGGCTCAGTTGGTCAAGTGTCCAACTTCAGCTCAGGTCATGATCTCATGGTTCATGAGTTTGAGCCCGGCGTCAGGCTCTGTGCTGACTGCTCAGAGCCTGGAGCCTGCTTTGGATTCTGTGTTTCAATCTCTCTCTGCCCCTCCCCTGCTCACACTCTGTCTCTGTCTCTATAAAAAAAAAAATACAATAAAAAATTTAAAAAACAAGTTAATACACAATTTGAAAGAAAATTTGATGAACTGACTCTTACTTAATGACGCTTCCCACCAATACTTGTGTTTGACTGTGTGTGTGACCTTTTGTTATGCAATAAAAAATTGGAGACAGCATTGGATTGATAAAATAGAATAAAATAAAAAGTGTCCTATTAGTAGCTACAAAATGTAAATGAGAGGATAATGATGTGGATACATGGAACATTGATCAACAAGTCATGATTCCATGTAGTTATAAAATGAGCTTCAAATATATTCCCTAACTCTACCATTTATGGAGTGTATACCATATGTCAGACAGTACACTTTTCCCCTGCCCAGTACCTGTCAACACTTAATGTGCGTATAAGAGATATTGCTACAATTAGGCATGACTGTAACCGTAATCAGGACTGAGGAAGTGACCATATCACAGTCAGTCTACCACTCATAACTATGAATTCATTACAAACTAACTGTCTTTTGGGATGATCTGAGATCTCTTTCCCATCAATCGAATTAGTTGAATTAGGGGGCGCCTGGGTGGCTTAGTCGGTTAAGCGTCCGACTTTCGCTTAGGTCATGATCTCGCGGTTCGTGGGTTCGAGCCCCACGTCGGGCTCTGTGCTGACTGCCAGCTCAGAGCCTGGAGCCTGTTTCAGTCTGTGACTCCCTCTCTCTCTGACCCTCCCCTACTCATGCTGCCTCTCTCTCTCTCTCCTAGAAATAAATAAATAAATAAATAACATTAAAAAAATCAATTGAATTGTATTAAAGTTATTTAAAAATACTAGTTAAAAAATACCTACTTTATGCATTAGTATAGGAGGGCATCTCTACAGAAGCTTATAGCTTCTTCTTTTGCTAGAAGTGAATACATTTTTTAGCCAATATTTTCGCCTGGTATAAAGTCCCATCCTTTCAGTGTGTGCTGATTCTCTTCTGTGTACCTTAAAATTCTTAGCCCATACCAACTGTGAAGGTTTTGTGATATTTTTACTTATATTTCTCTTTGAAGATTGCACAAACTGATATTTGCAAAAGTTTTATTTTCAGATCTATCTTATCAGTTAGTTTCTATAAATTCTTTGCTTTTCTGTAATGCTATTAACAAAATGCTACCTTTTCTATTTCACCTAGGAGTGACTTCTTAATCTTCATGGGTTTCTGTTCTCTTCTGCAACCCTTGTTCTAATCTCTGAGGATCTTTACTGGAAAGATAAGCCATATACTGTTGTATTAGAGAGAGTTGTCTCTGCATTGGTGTTCAGTCTAGAAATCAAATTTAGTTCCTATCCCTTGTTGTCATGACTCACTCTGTATAATACCACTCAATATTAGTTATTAGCAGAAACTCAGCAGCACAGCTTTTAATTCTTACACCAAATCTTTAAACGTCAACTTGTGCACTGAGGATAGGTATTGGTTGATAGATATTTATTAAATTTATGAAAGAATACTTGCATGAGGAAAACATTTGTTAACTAGCTAGGAGGAGAAGTTTAATATCAGTATTCCAAGAAGAAAAATAATGACTTTTGAGTGTTCACTGTTTCTTAAAAAGGGTACTGAATTGGGCCACCTGGGTGGCTTAGTCACTTGAGCATCCAACTCTTGATTTCAACTTAGATCATCATCCCAGGGTTGTGGGATCAAGCCCCATATCTGGCTTGGTGATGAGCATGAAGCCTGCTTAAGACTCTCTGGCTCTCTCTCTGTCTCTATCTCTTTCTCTCCCTCTGCCCCTCTCCCTTGTTCATGGCTTTTCTTTCTCTAAAAAAGAAAAAGTGAACTGAAGATAAAAGATAAAAACACTGATGTGACTTGACACACATGAACTGTTCAGAAAAGCTTTCAGCTGGCCAAAAAGATTTTGGACTGGCTTCTTTATTTTCTAAGGAAAATTAATTTCTTGATTCTCAATGCAGTAAACAATCATGAGTTTACTACTACATAGTAACATCATTAACATCATCCTCATTCATAGGTTGAACAATTCTCCAGTTGTTTCCAAAGGCTTTTTAAGGATTATTCCAACAAATTGGAAGAACAAATCAAATAAGCCCCTAACATTGAGAAAGATAAGAGAAATAAAAGATGTCATTTTGGTAGCTGTCCATTCATGCAGAAATTTCTTGGGTCAAAACACTAATTGACTCCCTACAGTCTAAATCTGTTTCTCAGCCTTTAGGATTAAGAATTTTTTTTTTTTTCCTTAGTGGTTCCAAAGTATTTTGAATCAAGGGAACATGAAAATGGGAGAAAAAAAGAGTTAAGCTTTTTCCTTTCAGTAACTGTAATGTTTGAGTTCTTTTAAAAGGTTTTCTTTTATCAGTATTCAAGTACCCAGAAAGTCAGTAGCAATCAGAATATCATTTTATAAATATAACACAAAGAGATGGAATATTTTATTCTAGTTCACCTAGATTCCAGAAAACCTATGTGAATTATTCCTACTCCACAGCAAGACTAATACCCTTTGGATTTTTATATCCCAATTTCAGGGATGCTTTATTTGATGAAAATTTCATTAAACTTCTCTTTTGATGAAAAATTTCATTACCCAAAATACAGCATACAATTTATCTGTTCATACCCTAGACCTAATTATTATTGATGGCTATGATCAAGCTATAACTATTATATTTTAGTTTATTTGTATTAAAATTATTATGTATATATTTATATATAATATGTATAAAATTATATATTTTTATTATATATTTGTATTAAAATATTTTTTCTATTTTCCTTAGTTTATAATCAGTCTAATGCATTTTAGTGTTATTTTATCTCTTTGCTACTCTATGGGTTAGACAATTTTTGTTTACATCTTCCAACATCTAATTTAAACTTTTGTGATAAATGTAGATTAGTTGTGACTGGGAATCAAATATATGTATGACTTTAATGAATTAGTCCTTTGGGAATCAGGTTCCCTTTATATGGCTTAGTCAGTTATAGAGCCCATTCTCCAGTCTAATTGAAGAGACATAGGTAGTATTACTTAAAATTGTGTATTCAATATATAAGATGCCTCATGGGGCTTATGTTATTTTCAGATAAAATATGTATTAGAGTTTGAGAAGAGAGTGACTTTAACAGATACATCATATAGCAGGAGTGTTTCATGGGTTATTAAAAACATGTGGATGTTATTGTAGAAGCATAAGAAGCCACTGAACCATTTTAACTTGCTTACATGTTTGAAAGGGCACATATCAGAAATACAGCATACAATATGAAAGTGAAGAAATGAGAAAGCAAAGATAAGTCAAAGAGTAGGAATGGGAGTCTATTACAATAATCTGGTTAATAACTAGTGGAAAAACACATTCACAGCATAGAAGAAATCCTGGGGAAGGTGTAGGATGGGATATATTAGGATTCACTAGAGAAACAGAACCAAAAGAATGTATATAGGAAGATATTTGTTATAAGGAATTGACTGATGCAGTTATGGAGGCTGATAAGTTCCACAGTCTGCTGTCTGGAAACTGGTGAGCTAAGGAAGTTGGTGGTGGTGTAATTTAGTCCAAAGGCCTGAGAAACAGAGAGCCAATAATGTTGAGTCCAGTCTGGGTCTGAAGAACTGAGAACCAGGAGCACGAAGGGAAGAGAAGATTGGTATCCCAATTCAAGCAGTCAAGCAGGAAAAGCTCAATTCTTCCATAGTCTGCCTATTTGTACTATTCAGACTTTCGTTGGATTGGATGATGCCTGCCTACACTGGGAGGGAAAACCACTTTACCAAGGCCACCAATGCCAATACTAATTTCACATGGAAACACCCTCATAGACAAACCCAGAAAAAATAGTCAAATATCTGTTCACCTTGTGATCCAATCAAGTTGACACAAAATTAACCATAACAAGTGGGAAGCTGACAAGTGAGAAATTCCTGGTGACAGAAGTGACTGGAAAACTTGAGGCAAATACTTTTTAATAAACAATTACCTATAATTTTACTGTCCTTTTTTTCTGATTCGTATCATTTCATAATTCCATTATCTGATGGCATTCCATTATTATCCATTGTTTTTCCATTAAAATATGCAATCCACCACTCCCTTGAGTTGTTGGCATTTGAGTTGAAATGGAAAAGAGAGAAGAGAATCCAAGAGTCAAGATAGAATACTTTTAGAAAGTCAAAAGTAGTAGGATATTTGATATGGGAGTATACCAGGAAGTTTCACTGAACTATGAGTGAGGCCCTAGACCTAGTGTACATGGGAGAAGTTCTCTTTAGCTTTCTACTTCTTCCCTAAATACTAAGGAGACAGTGATCTTCAAATCTTAGCAAACATGTGGATATATACAACTAGAGTCAGTTAAGTTATAATTTTAAAATTAATTTGGAAGAAATTTTAGTGAAAAAGTTTTGCAAAACTATGACATATTCTCAATTAAATGTATAAAATATAGGCAGACAACTTGTGTTCTAGTTCTGTTTGCAATACTTGCTCAGTGTATAACTCTAGACAAATTAGACTCTCTGAGTCTCTTTTTCCATTCCTTTCATATTTCACAGTGCTATCATTATAAGATGATCACCTCCTAAAAGCTATGAGAACACTGTAGGTGAATATTATATGTGTCCTTTCTTTGCATCATTTCCAACTTTATCACCAAATCTGGCTAAGTTTACCTGAAGCCTCTGATAGAAAGGCAGTGACTGGAACAATGATCTCAAAGGATAACCACATTAAATATTTATAGTGACCATTTATCAAGTGGTTATTAAGTACTAATTATTAATTAATTTTGATAGCATTTCCCATAAACCTTACAGAGTAGGGTTTATTATTCTCTTTTAGACAGGAGAATTGAGTTCTAACAGTATTTAAAAAAAACAGGGAGGAATGGCTTAACTTCCAAAATTTCCAGGGAATACTTGAAACTCTCTGTACATATTTCTATTTGCCTTGTCAGGATGTCATTAGGTGCACCTGTTACATAGTACTTATTTGTGAAATGAAATGACTAGATGTCCCATCCTGTAGTTTCATTAAAGAAGAAGGAACCCTTTTGTACATGTAACAAGGAAATATAGACTGATAGTCCTGTCAATTATTGCAGTTAAAGTCAATATTACTGGTACTAAATTTAATTAAAAAAAACCTGTGCCATGAATACTAAATCTTTTCCCATAGCCTAACCAGTAAGAGTTACTACTAAGTTAACACTGTCCTAAGATTATACCTTTATGTATAATGGGAAAATGTGTTGTCTAGACTGTTATCATAAAAATATTGCTGGAATAGGTTGGAAAACATGAGAAATGTTCACTATCAGAAAAGTTTGTGTTAGGGAAAGAGACACTCCACAAGAATATGAGGCCTTTCATAATAGACTAAATATCTTTTTGCCTTTCTAAGCCCTCAGCTCCTATTCTGACTCATTAAAATATAAATGATATGCAATGGGACATAATGGCACAGATATAACAGAGGGAAGAAGGAATGGAAATTCCATGAAATGGATGTTGAATACTCAGTTTTGTGTCTCCTTTCTCAGAGATAATTTACTTGAGCATTTTACCAAAACAAACAACAAAAACAAAGCAAAGCAAAACGAACACATGCTGAATGTGATATGGTTTTATTTCTGGCTGTTGGAGACGGTTTCCTGGTTTTGTCTGACATGAAATGGCCAGAGGAAGATGTTAAGAGTTACCTACATTTTAAAGGACTATTGAGACGTATATGGTATCTTCAACACAAGAGGCAAAAGGAAGGACAGCAACTATGTGATGTAACTCAGGGAAAGGAAAGATAGTTCTCACTCTTAGTACAATAAATAGTGATTTCTCACTCTTAGTACAATAAATAGTGATTTATAGGAAATATAGTCAAAGTTTCTTTAATAGCAGAAATATGAATACATGTTGAGGGAAAAAATGTAAGATGGAGGAGGTAGTTCAGAAAGCAAATATTCCTCACAGTATGGATCTATTTAGATTTATATGGTACACAAGAAGAGAAACCCAGACAGACTAGAGGACCTAGTGTTATTCCTGAAATCCTCCAGTGCACCCAATCTTCACCAGTACTTCAACCTGAGGAGTTCAATACTAAACTGCCTCTTCCTCAGTGTTTGGCAGCCAATGAGCAAATGGCATTTAATATGAGAGGACAAGCCATTTACAGATGGAGAGTGAACCCTGATTAAAACTTAGAGAAGGCTGGGAATTCTGAAATAAAAAGGATATGAAGCAAGATTGTAGTGGCCAGATCAAGAAGGGCTATGAAAGCCATAAAAAGGAATTCTGGATTTTATTCTAAGGGCAATTGATTTTACTCAGTAGGCAAAGGGGAGTCATGCCTTTTTGATCAGGACTGTGACATGATCAGAGCTATAGCTTAGGGAGAATAAGTGTTAGCCATTTTAGGACAATTAGAAGGGGAAGAATGATGTTGGCTTGAACTAGGACAGTTACTACAAGAACAGATGTTAGAATACAGGCGAAAGATACATTTTAATTTATTTTACATTTATTTATTTTTGAGAGACAGAGAAAGACAGAGCACAAGTGAGGGAGGGGCAGAGAGAGAATGAGACACAGAATCTGAAGCAGGCTCCAGCCTCTCAGCTGTCAGCACAGAGCCTGACATGAGGCTTGAACTCACAAACCATAAGATCATGACCTGAGCTGAAGTCAGATGCTTAACAGGCTGAGCCACCCAGGTGCCCCAAGTGAGAAATAAATTTTAGAACTTGATTCTGTATGATTTGGTAGTTGATTTGTGCCAAAACTGAAAGAAAAAACAAAATTTAAGAGGCAAGCTAGCAAGGACTCTGATTTTAGGGAGACTTTGTTAGCTGTCTCTATGTATAGTAGACCTTGAATAGGTTATGTGCCTTTCTGAATTTTGTTTTATTAATAAAACAAGGATGGTTATAATACCCAATTGCTTGGTTTGGTGTAATATTTAAGTGTATTTCCAAGTTTATACATTCTGCAGCCACATTATAATGGCTAAGAAAGATATTGGAGTTGCAGAAAAAGTGGATTAAATGTATTTGGGACCTTTCTGAGGTTTTAAATGTATACTTTATGCTTAGAGAAGAAATGGAGCCCTAGACTGTTTATGAGTCAGCTGACTCCAGAAGAAAATAGTCAGTTATGGATATAAGAGATGAAAATGTAAACATATTCACAAATGAACACTGTTAACTCCAGGCTGACATTTAAATTATTTGTAATTATTTTATCTATTAGCATGTGTTTGAATTAAACTAACTTGCCAGTTCAGCTCAGTAGAAATTATCCTTATATTAAGTTTAGAAATGAATACTTTTGTTGTATACATAAATGTGTCATGCATGCTCACATTGAGCCTTACTAAGATTCTGATCTTTTCGGAATGAATTATGTAAAACAAATAATATCTGCCCAAGGTTTCTACCTTGTTGTTGGAGATGCTATACCACTTGTGTAGCAGAGCATCATTAAACATCATTACTGGTGCTTCATTCAGTCTTCCTGGGCATCAAGAATTTTCATGAACTTTCGAAACTACAATACAAATATTAAACTTTGATTCATACTAAAATATTAAAAACTGATAATTGCCCAGTATTCATCTGCTCAGCATATAACTGTGATTAAAAACTAATTGTGTGGAGATTACAGACGGCTAGAGGAAAGGATGGGACAATAATGGAAAAATATTGATACTTTTTTAAGTAGGTGCATGTACATGGTCAATTATATAGATTCTCTATTTTGTATATATTTGAAACTTTTCACAGGAGGGATGTATATCTTGGTGTATGAAATCTTGGTGTATAAACCCTAACTTGGTAAGTGCTTAGCTCTCTGTTTTTACACAGTTCAGACATTGTGAACTTCCATTTACTATCTGAAAATTAGGATAATATTCCTTCATAGACAAAAGACAAAATCAATAGTAATACTTGAAACGCTCCAAGTGTAATTCAGAGCCATGATCTGACCATGCAATATTTTTGTGTGAATATAGAAAAATATTTTCCTCCTCGACGCTTTTCTGTCAGCTATCAGGAAAATATTATATTGAATATACAAATTTACAATGACTTCAAGGTGAATGATGCCATTAGTATTTTGGGCCACACATTCTTCAAAACTGTATGCAGCCGTATTATATGTCTGGTATAAAATACATGGAAATGCATTGTTGTCTAATCATTCTTAGTGAGTAAAATTGAAGAGCGATAGTAGGAAATAGTGACGCTGAAGTTCCAGGTATGAGATTTCTAGAGCACAGGAAGTAGATTTGAGAATCATCAACACACACTCAATATTCCCAGTTCCCTCTGACCTAATTTAATGTCAGATTTTTGTTCTCTAAAATTTGCCTATTTAGATCATTTTAATTCACCTGCTAGGAAACTGTACAGTGGGCTCCCAGTGCTAAACTTTGGAAGCAGAGTTTACGCTAGAGGAGGAGGCAGGCAGCCTCCGCTCACTTTCTGTGGTTCCATTGGCTTTTATTCCTAATTGTCTTATTTTGCATTATGTTTATCTGCTAAACTGCTTCAAATAGTTTTGATTTGGAGAAAATGTGGCATAAATTCTAAATAATTACACCAACAAATACAAATTATATTCGAAATAAAAAATAAGTGAAGCTTCACATTTTCTGTAATTGCTTAGTGGAGGCACATTTTGTGAATTGTGAGACTGTATTGAGCAAAGAAATGCTAATAAAGTAGCTCAACTCAAACTATTCCCCTTTCATCCCACACTTAGGTTGTCTGTGCTTTCTGAAGCTGAGATTTAAGGATAAGCAGATGTAGTTTGCTTTGAATGACATGAAATGAATACTATTTTGTTTGACATTATCATATCTCTACGTGGTAACTGTACAGACTAAAGATACCTTTTTAAACAAGATTGAAAAATACAGACATGGGAATTTTTTTTTTGAACCAGCACTTTTATTAAACCTAAGAAAATCTTTAGAAAGTTGCTTGCTAATTGTAGTTATTTTTCTTGGCAAATTTTAGACTAATTCATTTAACTGTGCAGATAAATACTATTTGTTTGAATTAACTTTGGATTTTATAAATTAGCCACATCTTACTGAAATTAATAAGGATTAATTATCATGATTAATTCATTGTTTTATATTTTAGCGCCAAGTCTTAAAGGCAATCAACTTTAAATGTTATTGTAAAATTTATGGGGCACCTGGGTGACTCAGTCAGTTAAGTGTTCAGCTTTGGCTCAGGTCATGGTCTTGTAGTTTGTGGATTCAAGCCCTATGCCAGGCTCTGTGCTGACAGCTCAGAGCCTGGAGCCAATTTCAGATTCTGTGTCTCCCTCTCTCCCTGCCCCCCCACCCCCACTCACACTCTATCTCTCTCTCAAAAACAAATAAACCTTAAAAAATTTACATGTTATTATAGAATTTCTTTATACACTGTGACTATATATTATTAATCAACGTATTGTTAATGCCTACAATAATGACTAAAATGCAATAATTATAAAATAAACTACATGCGCTTTTTAGAATCATATTTTGAGTATGATAAATTCAGCATGGAAAAAATAAAATGTTTTATTACACATGTACAATCTTTTAAATTTAGTCAAATAAAATAATAGTAAAGCATAATTTACAAAGGAATTACTATATGTCGAGCAATGACATGTTATCATATTTCATCCATAGTAGACTGATGTGGTAGACATTATTATTTCTGATTTACAGACCAGGAACAGAGACGCAAAGAAAAGAAGAACCTTTCCTGTATAGCACATAGCTAATAAATGACAGAATCCAGATATCAATCCAAAACATGAATTATGACAAAGCTTACCAAAGTTTAAGAATTCTGTTGCATCTTATTAAGGTATTATAAGTCCAAAGACTAAAATCATTTACAATCACATGTAGTGGGAAGCAAAACATTTTCCTGAGTAAGGATTTTCTACCCTCTATGTTATTGAATAGATTTATATAAGTTTTGTACAAATTTTGGTATATTGTTTTTATAATGTAGAATAAGAAAAATTGTTTACCTGTTTGTAATTATGCCATTCTGAAGCCTTGGGATAAAAGCTCAGACTTAAATAATCTATAATTTTCTACACAGACATTGAGATTCTCATATTTTTCTCACTCTCACCTCCACCCTACTTAGAATGAAGTGATGTACTTGAGACTTGGAAAGATGAGGGAGGAAGACAAGACATCAGATCTAGAAAGCTCCACAGGTAAACTCTCTTGACTGGATAATTGAAGGTCATTGCTCTAATCTTATTTTCATGGTCATATAAGAGACAAAGCTAAGAGGAATATGGCTGACAGAGCAACGCTCCCAATAGATGAGTCAAATCAAATGTTCTACCAATGAAAGCATCAGAATATTGATACCATTAATGATCAGAAAATTAAATGTAAATCTTAGTACTCTAAAAGAGGGTTTTTAATTAAATTTTATGTCAAATTACTAGAATGGACTAGGAGAATAACCATCTATTATGGAAATTTGAGCTAATGCAAGTAACACACACACATGCACACACACAGAGGATAGGGGAGAAAAAAAGAAACATACTCTATAATTATAACTCTATAATTAAATATAGTAAAATTCTAAAATTACCATTAACTATCTTCAGCCTTCTCCCTAGGAAATTGGTGAGACCCTCAGGGGAATAAGTTTAAGGGAAACAACAAAACCTCATGATACACTTATATTTCCTCTCTAACTCTTTCTAATTTAATGCCATTTTCAATCTCCCAATTTTTATATCATCTTATTTTAAAATGCCTGTACATTGAAATAAATTTAAATCTAGGACTCTATAGTAGTTCAAATATGGTTCTCACCATATGTTTGTATCAATCTACCTATTATGTTTTCCTGTAGTTACTGCAGTGCTTTCTGTGAAGCTGAAACTTAGGCCATGTGCTGGTCATGTTCAGACACCACTACTAAAGTTAGCCTTTATTTAATGACTAATAAATTCAAGGCTTTAAGTGACCTAGCTAAGGTACACTGGCAAGAACTAAGAGTGTACACATGAAAGTGGATTCTGAGGATGCTGAACCAAGCAAAATGAAATATGTATTTAGATAAAGTACATTTTATCAATATGGCAGCACTCCTGTGGATTACAGAATTCAATACTTTGGCAAAGATTCTAAAAGGTAATATAGATAGATATGATGCCACGGCGTTTCCAAATAAATGTGGAAAAAGCCATGGTCCACACTAATGAGGCAAAAATGCCAAATTGCCATGGTAGATGGTAGAAGAAAGGATTAAAATATCTATGGTAGGGGCACCTGGGTGGCTTAGTCGGTTAAGCGTCCGACTTTCACTTAGGTCATGATCTCGCGGTTCGTGGGTTCGAGCCCTGCTCGGGCTCTGTGCTGACTGCCAGCTCGGAGCCTGGAGCTTGTTTCAGTCTGTGACTCCCTCTCTCTCTGACCCTCCCCTGCTCACACTGTCTCTCTCTCTCTCCTAGAAATAAAATTTAAAAAAAAAAATTAAAATACCTATGGTAATGGACATATTAAAGTTGATATATTATGTAAGAAAACCACCAGAGGAACCGTGTTCCATGGGAGGTCTCAAAGAATATGCCATGTACCAATAAGAAATATGTGGTTAGAGGGACATCAGTACCAATAAGAAATTCAGTGGACAAGATGGGAAGGAGGGCTGAAAGCTAGAGCTACCCACAATGACCCAAAGGTGCTTAAGGGACAAGTAACCAGAGCTCAGGGAATCTTTGCACTGTACTTTTACCTTGCTGTGCCCTTCCTCCTTTCTCCCCAAAGAAATGTAATTTCCCTTTGATCATTTAGTTCAAATTCTCTCCACCCCAGAAAAGCTCATTTACATTCAAGTACTCCTCCTTTATACTAAGTCTTTACTCATGTCTTTGCTACTATTTTCCTCCCTTCTATCTCATCAGATACTTTTTGGGCCTGACATCTAAACAACCTTTAATGTAAATGTTTGTTGACTACATGGATTCAAGCCTGTAGAAAGAAGGGAAAAGTGACTTTTGATAACTGGCATTGGCTGTATCTTATTTTTTTTTTTTTCCTTCATAAGTATGATCTTAGGGAAGAGTTCAGTTGGGTGCAAATGAGGAAGGAGAAACTTTTAAGGAGGAGCAGTTCCATGAATATAAACATCATTTAGAGTTAAATCTGAGAAAACTGGAACTATTGCTCTCTGCTGAGTTTCTAAGTTGCTATACTGACCCCAATATAGAGATCTCAGATTTGGTTTTGATGCCTGGATGTAATGATGCTGAACTTCTGCCGTAGCACTGTCTCCCTGGGGCATTAAGTCTAAGCTGCTTATAAGTCCAACCCCCAGGGCACAGAACTCTGAAGTTTGCTGCATTTTTTCAGGAGGAAGAGGGAAGGAAATACCGAACTAAAAGTGCATAGGTTTTGCTAGGAGAATAAGAAAGAATGCTGCTTGGAATATTTTTACGTTTAAATGTAAATCTATGGTGGTCAGAGCAATGGACATAGACCGGTTTACATGCACTTGGGATCTATTCTCTGATTTTTCACTGATTGGATGGCATTTAAGGAGTTCATTCTCTTCTCTTGGCCTGTTTTTCCTCATTAAGCTTGCAGAATTGATCCAAACACATTGTATCACACTAAATCAACCTGGGTATGGCCTCTTGAGATGGATAATGAAACTTAGCTCCACCACTTTAAACATCTGATAGTGATCAAAAGAGATACAGTGGAAACCAACAATTATCTGATATAGAATTAGTCTTTGACTTTTCTATTTCTCATAGCCTTCAGAATGGTGTTTATTGTAATTCAGGTAGGAGAAGAAAGTTTATGTGGGGGATTCAGCTATTTCTCTAAAATTAAAAATTTTTAAAAGTCTATAAGCAAAGGCAAAATATTAACCTCTGTTACATCTTGGTTATGTTATTTTATTATTTTCTGAAATTATATGTCTGATATATTTCTTTTTTTTACAAATAGTTTATTGTCAAATTGGTTTCCATATGTCTGATATATTTCTAAATAAAAATATTATTTTAGCATAATTGCCAAAATCTGACCTACAATCACATAAGAGAGGAATTTCATCTAAATGCATTTCTGAAATCATACTAGGGGTCCACGCACGTAAAGAGATCAAGCTTTTTAGTTTTTGGTGACAAAACTTGTAATCAGATAAATAAAACCTGATCAGAGATGGTCAGATTAGATAAAGGAAATGCCCAGTTCTAACCAAAGAGAAATACAGTGGGATATTAATATCATACATAGTATACTTCAAATGAAAGAATATTCTTAATATAAAGAGAGACATATCAAATGAATGGGTCAGTTCAATGAGAGTATGTCAGCCATACATGGACATGCAATTAATAAAAGAGCTACACTATCAGGAAAGTTCAGAGAACTGAAGGGAGGGAAACAAGGAACTTCATTTTATTTTTAAAAAAAAATTTTTTTTTTTATGTTTTATTTATTTCTAGGAGAGAGACAGCGTGAGCAGGGGAGGGTCAGAGAGAGTCACAGACTGAAACAGGCTCCAGGCTCTGAGCTGGCAGTCAGCACAGAGCCCGACGCGGAGCTCGAACCCACGAACCGCAAGATCATGACCTAAGTGAAAGTCAGACGCTTAACCGACTAAGCCACCCAGGCGCCCCAAGGAACTTCATTTTAGTTGGAGACAGTAAAACTCCTCTTGCTGTTATAGAAAAGGTATACCGAAATTCATGAATAGAAAAGACTTTAAAGACATTATGAAACAACTTGACCTAGATGAAAATAATAATTCCCACACAAAAACCGCAGAATATACATTCTTTAAAAATCCAAATGGTGCATTTAGTGAACTAAAAACATAATCTAGGCCACACAGCAAATTTCAAAAAAGGATTGAAATTTTGGGGCACGTGAGTGACTCAGTCAGTTAAGTGTCCCACTTCAGCTCATGTCAGGCTCTGTGCTGACAGCTCAGAGCCTGGACCCTGCTTCGGATTCTGTGTCTTGCTCTCTCTCTTCCCCTCCCCCGCTCACACTCTGTCTCTCTCAAAAATAAGTTATCATTAATTTTTTTTAAATAAAAGGACTGAAATCTTGCAGTGTGTATATATATATATATATATATATTTGTTTTGAGAGAGAGAGAAAGCATGAAATTATGGGGCGGGGGGATAGAAAGAGAATATTAAACAACATTCATACTCAGATGGAATCATATCAGAGCCCAATATGGAGCTCAATGTCACTACCCTGGGATCATGACCTAAGCTGAAGTCAAGAGTCAGAGGCTCAACTAACTGAATCACCCATGCATCCCCAGAGTATATTATATGGCTGTTATATTAATAGTTACTAACTGAAAAAGATCCATGTAGGCATTGGTTTTAATTTTTCTGTGATTGTGTATTTGCTATATTTCTTAATTATAAACTATTGTAGCATAACTGACAATAAAGAACCTACAAATGCCTCGGGAAGTAATTTCTTTAACTGTATTTTCCCAATCATCCCAAGACTCCACATTATCATTTATATTAGAGTAATAATTGTTAAAGGATCTTTCAGTACACAAATTTATTTCATGTGTCACCCAATTTATCCAGACTTAATGGGCTTCAGAATCCCTTTTTATTTTTTATTGTTTTTTAATTTTTAAATGTTTGTTTATTTTTGAGAGAGAGAAAAAAAAAAACAAAGTATTAGAGGGTAGGGACAGAGAGGGAGAGAGACACAGAATCTGAAGCAGGCTCCAGGCTCTGAGCTATAGGCACAGAGCCTGATGTGGGACTCATACTCAGAGACCACAAAATCATAACCTGAACTAACATCAGATGCTTAACCGACTGAGCCACCCAAGTGCCCCAGAATCTCTTTTTAAATGGCATTCAAGATGTCTGCTGTCGAAAAGTTTTTAGAAAAAGCCAGTCATGGCAAATAATTTTTGTTTTCAAAGACCTGACCAATTTTGCAAGTTGAGTATGTCAATCTTGTCCAAGGATTTCTTTAACAATGTCTATATTATAACACAAAGTCCATGATTATGTGTGCTTCATCTACTGGAATTTCATGTTGATCAAATATATTAGAAAACTGTTCACAATTCATAATCAATTTGAAGATCTCCAAGGAAAAGTCTCTTAATCCTTCTCCTTCTGTGTCAGTCAGTTAAGGAGTGTATCAGAAGAAGTGCATATGAAACATATCTTAGTATCATGGACTAGAAAGTCTTGGTAAACACTCTTTAAGACCAATAAGAAATCAAGGCTATGACTTCATCAAGACAAATTAGAGAAATTTAGTTAGTCAACCTAACAGTCTGTTTAAAGATGACAAGCATAAATTATGTTTGGTTTTAAGATAGAACTACCCAATTTTATTCAGAAATAGACTGAATACTTACAATATGAAAAATTTACTCAGGAAAAAAAATACCCATATTTCCAAGTCTCATTCAGCTTGTATTACAACCTAACTGGATTTTCCAACAAATGGTAACAAGTGAAAAACAGTGGCAATCATATAAATGAAACTGAACCAAAAAGAAGCCATGTAAGTGTACTAATTGCTAAGATATTAATTTCAGTTTCAATATCGTAGGTAGTGAAAGATATTGAAAAATGAATTTAAAAGTGTTTCTGCTTCTAAGTAGCATATACATGAGTAGTATTAGGTAAGAAAAGCAACTATATCTAATATTTTCTAATATTCATTGAGTAGTCCCCTTCAGACAGGTACTTGCATATATTCTCATTTAATTCTCTCAACAACTGCCAAATGATAAAAATATATTAGAGACCTACACAATATCTGTTTTTCTTTCCAATGTGTCTTCTTTGTGTCTTGTGTATTGGATCATGATTGGTCCGTCAATCATATTTCTTGATTTTCCAGCAGTCTTACTGCTCAAAGTCACTATTTGATCAGTATCTGGCCAATGTTGTATAAGTGCAAGTCAGTTTTCATTGGTTATAAAGCTCTGATCATGCAAAAAATGTTTCCATTTCTTTCACCAGTATATAATACTTGGATTAAAGACAGGAGTTATTCTTAGAAATATAAAACAGCTAGCATTTTGCTCTGTGTGTCTAAGAAAAACAAAGTGTCTTAAGATACCAATTAATCAAAACTTTATTTAACTGAGTTTTGAGCACTTATCAGTTCACAGATTATTTGAATATATTATTGCGAATAGGAATATATTTTCTGAATTGAAATATTAATAATTCTAGCACAAAAGATACAGAATAAGAATTATGAGAAAAGCATGAGAGCATCTGTAAACACTGTAAGAGTTAAAATGTAGAGCAGGCATAAAGATCCAATTGTCTTACAACACTGGCTAAATATGTTAATTACTGCTATAGAATGAAGAAACTAAATATACTGTATTCACAAATACATCGCATTGCATATATAGTATAGTTTATGCATACATATACATGTTTAAAATAAATATAAACAACCCATAACCAACTTGAATAAATTCATTAATGATATTACAGATCACCCCAAACTGTCATTAAATTGGAATAAAATATTAATTGCCAGGATTGGTAACTGTGATATGGTCAATTCTCACTGAACACAGCCAGGAAGGGTCCCATGCACTGGACCGCTTATGTGTGGGTATGTATGAGTACATGAGTATGCTCATGTGTCTGTTGGGGGATATACGACACAATGTCAGTAACAGAATAGGCAGTCAATATATGGTATAAATAGAAACCATATTTTCAGGTCAAATATAATGTATGCCAGATAGACCTTGCACATACAAAGGTATCTGTACTATAGGAGAGGAATCTTCTGTTTAAGCCACCCGGTTTATGGGATTTTGTTATGGCCGATTGCACAAAGATTACTCTATGCATATGATTATTACTATATATATATATACACCTGATTACTACTATATTATTACTGTTTATTACTATATATATGCACACACGTAACCACATAAATATAAAGCCAAACATTCCAAGCACTGTCTCCGTTTCTCAGAAAGAGAAGAAGGAATGATGTATTAACTCTTATATAAGCTCTGAGATGCACAATTTGGGGATTCCTCTCCTGTATATGCAAGGTCTATATGGCATGCCCTATGTTATGCTAAGGGGAAAAGGGGCATGAGGAACTAGTCCTAAGGTATTCTGTAAGTACATAAACCTTATATTTACTGTCAGGAAAACATAAATTAATATAAATAATGTATAGTATAATAAGGAATTTGGTTAGCCTTTGTCCCTGGTTTTTGGGAAGTAACCTCTACACCTTTGTAATTTCCTAAGTGACAGGAATGTTTTGTCCCTATGCAAAGTGAGCTATTCAAAAAACAAAAGGCTGCTTAATTAATTAAAAATGAAAGCATGGTCTTCTGGGCAAGCTAAATAGGGACTGTGTTTAAGCTCCCACCTGAAGTAGTAACAACAATAACAAAAAAGACGAAATAAGTAAAACAATGTTCAAGATATTAGACATCAGACAAGAACAGCGGTCGCTAAGGGATGCAAAACAAGTAGGGAAATCCCTAAACATTTTCCGTATTTCTGTCTTGTAAACATTTCTGGGTCAGTGTTTAGGAACTGGGAGTGCCAGTGGGTCACTGAGCTCCCTGAACTGAGAATGTGGAGCTGAGAGTCCAGGTAGGGGCAGAAGAAAGGGATTACCAAGGGCACAGGGAAACTTCTGGAATGACTTGTATGCTCATTTTCTTGATTGTGGTGATAGAATCATGGGCATATGCATGTGTCAAGACGTTCAACCATATACTTATCCTATGTACAGTACATTGAATGTAAATTAGACCTTAATAAAAATGTTAACCAAAAAATGAAAGGGTATTTCCTTTGATGACTGAGGTGACCTTACAGATGAGCTCTTCTATTACTGAAGCATCTAAGAAGCATAATTACTAGTTACGTTACTATTTTATATATATGACACAATAAAAGTGGGTGCTTGGATCCTAGTTTACTAACTATTCCTACTCCACAACATAACATTTGTTTTCTGTGTGCGTCTATCTAGACTATCAACAATTTCTACTCTAATAAAACAAGAACATAAAATATTGCATGCAATTTGATAAAATGAGCATAGATATTACTATTTCTTATGATTGTCATTTGTTTTGTAAAACTAATTATAGTTTTTGTTATAGTTTTATATATTTAAGTACAATCAAGTCCTCTTTATTTCATAACCAATTTGACATATTTAACTATCATTATATTTCCTTATTACTATATATTACTTTATCAACAGCTGTTCTTATCCTGTTTAACTTTTAGCAATTAACTGTAATCATTCATTTATTACTGGGGGTCACTTTGCTCCTTGGTACTAAAAGAATAATTCTGCTGAACTACAGAAATCTGTTAATTAAATTGGTATAATGAAATATTCATTTTGGAATCTGGACATTTTGCTGTGGCCAAGCCCTGCATCTGCCTCTGATGTGGTCCAAGGCAGGTACAAGCCCAGTGCCCAAGTGACTGCAAAAAAATTATGATGCACTTACTTAAAAATCTGTCTTCAGCATATAACATAACTCATAAGAAGATTTTTTCTTTTTAGTTTCAGATAAAGTATTAACCAAAGGAAAGTTAATTTTGATACAGGAATTGAAATAGTTACTATAAGCAGAGCTACCATTCAATATTGTCTTGTGTGTTAGGCAAGATGTAGATTTTATTCTAAAAGCAAAGAAGAACATTAAAACTTTTCATTTTTAATTCTTTGGCAGAGTAACTAATTCCAACAATTCAACCTATGAATATACTTGCAAAATGATATACGTACAAGATCATTTACTATAGAATTGTTTGAGTTGTCTTTGGAGATTTAAACCCCACCTTGATATCTGTATTTTGGTCCTCCTCTTTCTTTATTCTTAGTATTCCTTTTTCTTCTCTCTCTCTTTTTTAATTTTTTTTTATATTTTAAATATAATTTGTTGTCCAGTTAGCTAACATACAGTGTATACAGTATGCTCTTGCTTTCGGGGAGGGACATTAAAACTTTTTGATAAGGAATTATATGGACAAACGTGCATGCTAGAAAGTACTTCTTAGGCATTGCAGAGTAGATGTTTGCCAGGATAAGATGAGAAGGAGGGAGTCACAATCATAGTCACAGGGAGGCCTAGGAGATATGCTGGGGAAAGTTGACAAGTGAGAAAATGTCATGGCAGGAATATCTTTGGGATGAACACATACATACATATCTATGTAGTTTTTTATTGATCTCTTAATACTCTGTAAATGATTTAATAGTGTGATATGCAAATTACATCATGATTTCAAACCTTTCAGGAAATATGCTACCCACAAATCTATTAAGTTGATAAACTATTAGGATTAAAAGATACGCGCATTTGCATTAATATTAGATAGAAAGAAGAAAACATACAGAGTAGTTGAGAAAAAAATACTCAAATTCAAAAACAACATGGAATTGCAGTAAGATCTGTCCAATGAATCCTTTCTGGAAACTTACAGAAATCTTGGTAAAGAGTTAGAATTATCATCAAATGTGAAAAAATAGTTCTCCCCATCTTTGTTTTGTCTAAATAGTGAGAGAAAATGTGTCTAAATAGTAAGAGAAAATCTCAAACAAATGTTTGAGAAATTAAAAACAAGAAAATTTGGATTAAAAAATTGTTTTAAGGGTTAAGTTAACTTAATATTAGGGCTGTCTTAAATATGTTTTTAAGGATTTAATGAAGTACATGAAAATATTAAGTAAAAACCCTGCCATTATCAATATTTGAATATGCAATATAGTATTTGGTAATCAGAAGCTATTTATTCTAGTTATGTTTCTTAAATTTGCTAAGCTTTGATTCAGGAAAATATTTTTAGAATCTCTGAATCTTAGTTTACATTTCTATAATGGAATTCTTTCTTTTTTTTTTGTTGGTATAGATTTTTTTTTAAGTGAAACCAAGAAATTTTATTAAAAATTGATCTATAAATTAGTGTTTCCCCTTATTTATTTATTTATTTATTTATTTATTTATTTATTTATTTTCAAATGGTTTATTTTCAAATTAGTTTCCACATAACACCCAGTGCTCATCCCCACGAGTGCCCTCCTCCATGCCCATCCCGCCTCCCCCCTACATCCATCAGTTCTCAGTTTTTGTCAGCATTCAAGAGTCTGTCATGCATAAGGAAAGATCTATTATTTGTTCTGCTTTCTACTTACAATTGCCAAAGTTGTCTCCAGAACTCTCTATCCTTAGTTTGCATGGAGTCAGTGCTGAGAGAAATAAAAATGATCCTGATTTTATGATTTAAAAAAGTCTTAATAGAGGGGCGCCTGGGTGGCTTAGTCGGTTAAGCGTCCGACTTTCGCTTGGGTCATGATCTCGCGGTTCGTGGGTTCGAGCCCCGCGTCGGGCTCTGTGCTGACTGCCAGCTCAGAGCCTGGAGCCTGTTTCAGTCTGTGACTCCCTCTCTCTCTGACCCTCCCCTGCTCATGCTGTCTCTCTCTCTCTCCTAGAAATAAATAAAACATTAAAAAAAAAAGTCTTAATAGAAACCCAGCTGAAATAATAATAACAATGACTATTTTTTGAGAACCTGGAAAATGTTGCCATTAATAAATTTTAACCTACTTAAATGTTTACATACACTTATAGATGACCCTTTATTATTTTTATTCTATTCAGAAGTGACTGAGAGCAAATGCCATAGAAAGTTCGAAGGACACATTTCATTCATATTACAGGCAGAAAATAGTCTTGCCAAAAGAGTCACTGGGCACTCTGTTGACTCTGTTGAGGCCAAATAACTTCTGTTCCCAGGAGCTCTTGATTGCCTTCTAGATGTTTGTCAGCATTTTTATTCTAAGGGAACAACTTGAAATCGTGTGACAGCAGCTTTTAAGGGAATTGTGTGCACACTTTGCCAAACTCTAAAATGTAATGCCACTTAACTTCTTAGGTGTCCTGGGACTGTTCTCAGCTGTTTGTGTGTATATCTGCTTGCCTCAGTCAATACTCTATTAGGTGTAGCAGGTTTGTAGCACTGAACCATGAAATGGTATTACTAGTTTTTCCATCCTGTTGCTTCCTTAAAAGACAAGGAGCCCCAGTACATGATGTTAATAGGAAACTATAGGAAATAAATATATTTAATGATTATGAATAATATCAATTTTGTCTCATATTAAATTTAATGAAAAGCAATTCTTAACATCACTAGTGTATCATCTGGGCTTTCTTACCGGTTTCATTTAATTTTCTTAAGGAGCAACTGACACCTTTGCACGCATTGCTGACTTTTTACATTCCTCCAAATGGTTTACAATTCAAAGTTTTGATATGCACAGGCTGCTTAGATCAGGTCTCAGAAGGCAGGTGAATTATTACTAAGTCAGCTTAGTGAGAGATTCATACACACACACATACACAAACCTGTCCTTGGCGTTATGAGAAATGCATCAATGGGTTTTATATGATTCAGAGAGTTATGAAGGCTTCTAACATTTTGATTGCAAGGTAATATCCCTAGCATAGTAAATATTCTGAATTAAAAATAGTAGTCATGTCATACTCAATGGGCAAAATTATTGCCCATGAAAGACAAGGCTAATGGCATTTCTTTAATTATTGATTTATTACCACTCTTCTTTCCAAAAGTTTTTAAAGGAGCTTATTATAAAAGATATGTGGAGTGGTACTGATGAGATGGAAATAAAGTACAATGGCAAACAGGATATATGAGTATTTTATTCCAAAATCTTCGGGACTAATATGATAGCTGTAGATTGGCATTACATTTACTTCTGAACTACTTGGCAGTCAAGGATGAATGGATGGATGGATGGATGGTTGGATGGATGGATGAACAGAGTTTTAGTATTTTTATTTCACTCATAGTGTTTGGCATTATCTGAGTATTTAATATTACCTATATATTATGAGAAATTCTTATCTTCTCATTTAATTCTCTTAACAAATGTGAATTGTGCCGTATCATTATCCTTTTTATTCAGAAAATAGAGATTTATAAAGGTTTATGTAACTTATTCAAGGTTACCAGTCTCTAAAGATCAAAAGAAAATTACAAATTCTGATGGTCTTTAAGGGAGACCATCTATGCAATTCTTCTAGTATATTGACTCATCTATTATAAGAGTCAATAAATATTTCCTTTTCACATGCCCTTTTTAATTAAATGAGAAAAAAAGAAATACATGTATGAGAATTATATCATAGTCCTTTCATATCATAGACTTATAAATGGTTAACCATAACTTACTGGTTTATTGAATTTATGGTTGGGGCTGAATTTGTTCATGGCTAATTTCTATTAAGTTGATGTTTTGATGGATTACACATGCCAATTGGTCAGACTGGGAACTATGTTCCTGATATCAACTTTGCCTTATGGCTGTAAGTTAGGTTGGCAAAGAAATAAACTTCTACAAACTTTGGAAGGCAGAAGTGAACAGAAGCATTACACTTGGAAGGTCATTGCCTTCCAAGATACAAAATTGACAATCACAGAGATGCTCATTGTGTTCCATTTGAACTCATGCTCCTGACTTTATAGTCAACTAATCATCTCATCTTCAGGAATAGCAGGCCCAGGTGCACCACCAGGTGCTTGGCTACAGACTAATAGAGGCAGCACTCGCATAGAAGGAATAGCTTACCCCAGACTTAAACACAAACTCTTCCTTTGTAATTTTATTTTATTCTGTTGATGCACTCTCTTTCTCTGCTTTTCTTACACACTCCAACTTGTTCACTCAAGCCCATGCTTTAGATGAAGAGATTAAGGACGCTTTCTGGAATCTTCCAACTTTCTGTTCCAGACTCTCATGTCCCTAAATCACCTCCCACCATGTATAAGATCTGGTTCTCATATAAATCTATTAATTCCATAATATTTATGGTAATTCTTCTTTGAATGAGCCCTAACACAAATGTCCAAAATATTATAAATTCAGCAGTTTATATTTTTCAAGTCTCATTATTTGTTTTTCTCTTACTGTTTTATAAAATGTTAATTTTGATTCATATTAGTGATATTGCTCAGTGTATTTTTACTTTTCTCTTACTAATTCTTCTTACTTCCACTTAGTTACTTACTTAGACCTAAACTGAAGGCTTCTTGTCTGAGAAGAGAAGGTATTATATTATAAGTCAAATTCTTATAGCCCTTATGTCTCAGTTTGACATTTATAAATCTGTAGTAGGCTTGAAATCATTATTTTCAAGAAACAGATCATTTTGCAGATAATGCAGCAATATACAAGGTGGTTTTTATGAATTACAGTATTAAATTTTTCCAGTAACTTTTCATATTGAGTCAAGAAGCTAAAAATACAGAGTAATTATCAAATTTATGTAAAGTGGTAAACAGAATTCTACTGTAGCTCCTAAAGATCTGTAACCTTAAATAATGTCCTCCATTTTCATACAGGTAAGACTTTTGAATATGACAGAGCATTGTCCTTGGATTACGTATACTTTATGGTAAAATATAATATTGCAGAGGGAATTAAGATCCCTAATCAGTTTTGTAAATAAACTATGTTATTATCTGGTGGCCCTTCCCTAATCAGATGAGTTCTCAATTCAAGGTCTAAAGGTCAGAGATAGTCTTTTCTTTTCTTTTTTTTTTTTTTAAATGTTTTTCTTATTTCTGAGAGAGAGAGAGAGACAGCATGAGCAGGGGAGGGTGAGAGAGAGAGGGAGTCACAGACTGAAACAGGCTCCAGGCTCTAAGCTGGCAGTCAGCACAGAGCCCGACGCGGGGCTCGAACCCACGAACCGTGAGATCATGACCCGAGCTGAAGTCGGACACTTAACCGACTGAGCCACCCAGGCGCCCCCAGAGATAGTCTTTTCTTAAAGAATCAGCCTTCATAAATTCTGTGGCTACAATGACACTGATTCTTCTAACAACCACATGAGTTTGGAAGTAGACCCTTAGTCTCAGATGAAACCTCAGGCCTGGATGACACCTTAATTTCAGCTTCATGCCACCTTAAGCAGAGAACCAAAGCCATGTGAAGACTTCTTACCTGAGGAAACCATGAGCTAATAAATGGATATTCCTAAAATAGGTTTATGATAATTTGTTTCACACACAAATAAAAAACAGATGCAATCAGTGTTATGAAGCTTACTGCCAAATCTAGGATTTACATCCAGTCTACCCCAATTTCAAAAAAGAGTTACCATAAAACACATGGGACCTTCCACTTTGCTATTTAATTGAGATCTTGAGAGAGAGAGACAGAGGGAAAAATGAAAGGCAGGAAGGAGATACCAACCATGCAGCATTTTTCTACAGAGATGATCAAAAGCAGCACTAATCATGAAAATTCCCACACATCAGAACCTATACCGATAAATTATTCCTCATGTGACTGGTAAATGCTGTAGGAAAAACAGTGAAATCTGTGTTCTTAGGAAAAATTATTAATAATTTTGAGAGAAAAGATAAAATGATGCTCTGTTAAACCAGGGAATCCATTTACTCTTTCCATACCCTGGATTTGGGGTTTGATGGAATTATGTATTAGGACAAAGAACCACAGAGTATAATGGTATCCTTGGTTTGGAAGGTTCAGACTTACAAGCACATGTATTATTAAAGTCAAATGTTCACTATATTACAGAACACAATTTCCTACATTGTTATCGTAAGTATCATGTGAATGGTTTGAGAAAGCATGATGAGTATTCAATAGCTGAAAGATAGGCTTCGGGGAACAGAATATTTCCACATTTCTGTGTAGTTGTTTATCAATAGCATAAATTCCTGTTTCCTTTACTTTGGCCCTCAGCTTTCTAATCTGATTCATCTAACTATAGACAATACATGACAAGGTACTGCAAATGTGACAGGAGAGAAAAAAGGAGGAAGGAGAAAATAACAAATAAGGGATGAATGGATGGAAGGAAGGAAAGGTAGGAACGAAGGAAGGAAGGAAGGAAGAAAGGAAGGAAGGGAGGGAGGGACAATGAATTCCAAGCAAAACGTGCTCTGCATTATTATTTTTTAATGATTACTACTTTATCTGAGGAAATAGAAATTAATTAGAAAATGCACTATATTAAGAGATCAACCCAAAGAATAGGAAGTAATTATGTTTGAAATATATTTATTTATGGCCTAAAATATGTAGCTAACTAAAGTAAACATCATTATCTAAAAAGGGAAAAAAAACATGATTTTATATGAAAATATTTTTAATAGGCCATTTCACTATGCTTAACCTTGAAATAACAAAATCTGCTTATCTCCAGTTTCAAATAAGCCAAAACTTTATGAAGTAGTTAGGGCAAGACACAATATGGTCAGTATATGTATTCATATGAAGTCAAAACTTCCTCAAAAAGGAGACAAGGATTTCTAAAACATGCTTCATGTCGGAATAGTGTGGGATTTTAAAATTGAATTAACAGTTTTGGTATAATATTATTATAGATGAGCAATAAAGAGATAGGCCACAGCCAGAATGAAAGATTCAGTATGTTTTCCTTCAAACTTGACCCTCCTCCCAAATTTCTCCAGCTCCATTAATGCTCTCCTCTAACCCATGAGAGACTACAGACACTGAAGTCAACCCTGCCCCCACTATAGTAACAGTATATGGATAAGCAAGGAGACCAATGGCATTTATCTTTGTAAGATAAGCCATTTGCAGATACTAAATGAGTTTTAACTACTACTTTAGGGAAAAGATAGAATCCTAACAAGAGAAGAGATAAATGCGAAGGCTTGTAGGAATTTACAAAATAATTGGAAACAGTAGTGAATGTGGGAGGTTCTTTTATGACATTCTCTGAAGGCCTACGTGATTCGAAAGATGATGATAGTGACTTGGGCTAGAGCATGAGAAAGAAGGGCAATGACCTGAGAAAAAAATCAATAACATCATCATTTTAGGGGAGCCAAAAGATGATGGCATATTCCTGAGAACTGAGTTTAGGAGTTCCAAGAATGCTGGAACTGAATAAGGTGTTATTAAAGTAGTAAAGTGCGGACAACAGATGGTAAGATGTGAAGTTAAGGACTTTGCTCTTTGGGATGAATATATTTAGGTAGAAAACAGAAAAATTAATAATTTTTTAACATTTTTTCATTTTTGAGAGAGAGACAGAGTGTGAACGTGGAAGGGACGGAGAAAGAGGGAGACACAGACTCTGAAGCAGGCTCCAGGCTCTGAGCTGTCAGCACAAAACCCAACACAGGGCTTGCACTCACAAACCATGAGATCATGATCTGAGCCGAAGTCTGATGCTTAACAGACTAAGCCTTCCAGGCTCCCCAAAACAGACTAATTTCTTATTCAAGCCTGTGCCAAAAAGAGAACTGGAAAGTATACACTGAAGAGAAAAGAGAAAAGGAGAGCTATATTATAATAGATCTGTGTGGGTAGGTGTGTTGTATTAAAATTGACATTGAATTCAGAACGCTACTTGGTTTTCTGGAGTTCCCTAGAAATTCTAGAAGCCCAGGACAAAATAAAAAGTGTATGATCAAAGGACTATGTGGCTTGAGCTGGTTTTGACATAGAGATTATTTAGTAAAAATTAATAAGTGCCAGGCTAAAGCAGTATACTTTAAAGGGTTGCTATTGAAAAACACGTGTCCTTGAACAGAAATGCTAGAGATGTGGCTTGGGAATCTTAATTTTATTTATTTAGTTATTTATTTAGTTAGTTACTTAGTTACTTAGTTAACATTTATTTTTGAGAGAGAGAGAGAGAGAGACAGAGTGAGTATGAGCAAGGAAGGGGCAGAAAGAGAGAGGGAGAAACAGAATCTGAAAAAGGCTCCAGGCTCTGAGCTGTCAGCACAAGAGCCCAACACAGGACTCGGACCCACAATCCACAAGATTATGACCTGAGCTGAAGTCAGATGCTTAACCGACTGAGCCATCTGGGTGCCCCAGGAATCCTCATTGTAAATAAATATTCAGATAATATTTAGGCAATAAAATATTGAAACCATGGAGTTAGGAATGTTAGTTTTATTCAATATAGAATAGGGAGACACTCATGAGCAAGGGAGTTATGTGTGGTTAGACCTATGTTTTCAGAAGTATAACCCATTTGCCATGTTTTCAAAATTTTGGAAAGGAAGCTGCATCTCAGGAATAATGACACCAACCTAAAACAAAGGGGTTAATATGGAATTGATGAAACAACAGAAGCACAAGTTACATTTCAGACCTTATTTATATATGATTTGATATTTGATAAAAAGACAAATAGAAAACAAACAAATAAAAATTAGAGAATAAGGGTTAATAGTAAGGGCATTGAAATGATGAAGACTTGTATTTGTTTCCTGACTCCGGCATTTGATAGCTTTGGGCTCTTAAATAAGTTACACATTTCTCTCTGTCTTAATTTTCTCATTAAAATAATAATTGTACCTAAGCCTGAGTTTATTGTGACTTTTAAAAGAAATCTCAATGGGTATACTCAATGGATATATTTCATGGTTGCTACAAATTATCATATCCAGTAACATTCTAAAAGATTTAATAGTTATATTTTTTCAGGTAATATGATTCATCACAATAATGTTCATCATTGTGTAATAAAGACCATCAAATAATAGAGGAAAGATTAATATGTTGCTCTGGAAATTCCAAGTACAATACACTCTTCTATTAAATCAAAGTAACTGAGAATAACATTTTCAAGCTGCTTCTAATGTGATTTGAACATTGTAAGACACATTCAGTCTTCAAAATACACTCTATGCTTATAGAAGCATTCAGGCAACCAGACAAGTCAATAGTATTGTATTTTATATGAAAATAGTCCATTACAGATGCAAGATGTGAAAATGCAGATGCATTCAAAGATGTACTTTGGAAAATACAGACTGGCAACAAATAGATCTTTGAAATGATTTTTCCATCAATGAGTTGTTATATTAAAAAAATTGTTTTTTAGAGCCACCTGGGTGGCTCATTTGGTTAAGCATCCAACTTTGGCTCAGGTCATGATCTCATGGTTTATGGCTTCAAGCCCCGCTTTGGGCTCTGTCTCTCTATCTCTCCAAAATAAATGAAATGTTTAAAAATGTTTTTTTATAGCAACTGTAAATTGTTCTATTTTCAAAAGCCCTTTTGAATTAATTAGTATCTATAGGTTAGGAACAAATAATCATATTGGATAAGTAAATGTGACATGCATTGTCATATTGTCTTCTCAGTATATGATGTCTTCAGAATAATTTACATGAAACTATTTCTCCATGGAGAGAGATCCTTGGCTTGTTGATGGATATCCTCTGTTATCGAATGACAAACTACATCTTTCAACACAGCAGATGCTCTTCTCATCTTTTCTATATACCAAGTAACTTGGTAAATGCTATTAGATATATTCTAAATATAATTCTAGACCATTTATTCACACTGAAATATTTTTTGTCTGAAACCCCTCCATATTCATTATTTTAATGTGGAACTTTGGTTGAAAGTATTGGCTTTGGAATTACAATGTCTTAGTTTCAAATCTTAGGTTTGTCAAGTAACCAACTATTTGATCTGGACCAAATTCCTGTTTTTACTAGCTTCAGTTTCTTCATCTGAAAAATTTAAGTTAGCATTTATTATATATTATTATATATTATATGCATAAATTTATATAAATTATTATTACATATACACAATATGCATGTGTATATGTAAATATACATAATACTTATAATAAGAATACATAATATACATAAATATTTATTATAAGGATATTTAAGGAAAAAATGATAATATATATAATATTTAAGCACAGCTCAGAGATCTGCTAGCTTATGTGATAACTTCATGTGTGCTTGAAGAAGATTCTTCCTCAATACACTTTACCAGTAAATTGTTATAATAAATAATTTCAATGATCACCAAGAAAGTGGTGTCCCCTAGGATTTTGTAGTATATAACATGTATAACAGTTAGCGAACCCAAAATGACTGACACAGAGTTAGGTGCATAGTACCTGATTGTGTTAATTTCCCAGTTACAAAGCCTTACAAATTGGGAGTAATTTAAATCAGTCTGTGAATGATGAGTGAATTTGAGGATTACTGGGTACTAGTCCGCATCCTCCATGCTGAACCATTGTTTATAACAAAGAAAATAATAGACGCATCTATAGAAGGCTTACCTTGAGTTAGAAGGTGCTCTGAGAACTTTCTTTGCATTATCACATTTAATCTTTCCGACACAATTATGAACTAAATAATATTTATATCCATTATTCTGATGGGGAAGGTGAGATACAAAATATGCATATATGCACATATGTATGTACGTGCACATATGCATTCAATTATAATTATTATATAAATAAAACCTTATTTTATGATTTCATATAACCTTATAAAAACTTTATTCTCATGATTCTCTTTACCCTTCATAGTAATGATAATTCATTAGATACGCAGTAACAGTTGTATTAATGTATGACTTTAATGCTATTATACAATTCACCTTTGCATAATCTCTTTTTTATTTTCTAAAAATACATGATACACTATTGAGTTTTAAATTTTCTCTTCTTCTATTGAGCTTTAATTGTTAAATAAATTGCCCAATGATAAAATATGAAATAATTTATTCTTACGTATTACTTGTTTTTTTTAAAAGTTTTTACCAATTTACAATATGAAAAGTAATGTGATTATGCTTCAGTTTTACTGCATGTTGCTAGCAATGGGTACTATAATTATAATATTTTACAATTTGTTAGTATAAAAATAATGTCTATATATATACATATATATATATGCACACATTTCTTGAATCTGACATGTACATTTTTTTATTTAAAATATTTTAAAATATTTATTTATTTTTAAGAGACAGAGAGACAGAGCGTGAGCAAAAGAGGGCAGAGAGAGAGGGAGACACAAAATCTGAAGCAGGCTTCAGGCTCTAAGCTGTCAGCCCAGAGCCTAATGCAGGGCTCAAACTCACGAACCATGAGATCCTGTCTCCTTAGCCGAAGTCGACCGCTTAACCGACTGAGCCACCCAGGTGCCCCTGACATGTACATTTATGAACATTATTGTTACTCTCAAAAGTGAGCATTTTAGCTGTATTTACTACCTGATTTTTTTCTTAATACTGTTACTCTCAAAAGTGAGCATTTTAGCTGTAGTTACTATCTGATTTTTTTTGTTAACTAATCATTTGGCATTCATTTAACTTTTCAAATTTTAGCATTGAATATGGGAGATTATATGTAAAACTTATCTCGCATTTGGTAATCATGAACTGTTTGTCAGAGGTGTGTTTTTTTCCTTTTTATCACTTGGTAAAGCGATACATCATGTCATGATCCTAGATACTTGAAAGATCTCTAAGAATATTGTACAAAATTCTTAGAGCATGTTGGGTTTTTCTATGATTCCAGAAGCTCCTGTGATAAAGTTGCCTTATTAACTAGGCTTAACATGTTTAAAAGGTGAATAAAATTGAGAGTACAGTTTTAAAACTACCATTTAAAAGGCAGTCAAGGAACAAACAGGTTACATTTCTCCTGAATACCCATTTTCAAAAGACAATAATTCTGAGTACATAGCATAAATAACATAGACAGTTGCTTTACAATGTAATAGATTGCAGTGTTTATAGGAAAACATAAATCAAGAGACTAGCAAAGTAAGGGTGAGACATGAAAGGAAAGGGAGATAAGGATTTTGGCATAAGAAGTTAAAGAATTTATAGAGCTTCCACTTAAATTATCCTTATCCCTTCAGTGGTAATTCCTGGAGAGAAAAATAATATACCTGCATAAGTCACTTCCACAGATTAACTATCCAAGAATATAATTTTATTTTGTCATATGTAAACATGCTTCCTTCTCACTTGTAATAGAAAGCAAAAGGTAGGAGCTGAGAGAATACTCTGAACAAGTGAGAAATCTTCCTTAAAATTTATTTGTTCTTCTGGCTGAGAAAACATCTCCTGCATGGTTTGGTTTGATTCTTACATTGAAGCTAACTCACACTCCTAAGAAATATGGAAGAGATATACCCCAGATAGTTTTGCTGTCTATCTGTGATTAAGTATTTTTCTTCCATTCCTAAATTTGTTGACTCATTACCTACAGAAAACCCTTGAAGAGCTGGCAAAGACAGGTCCTCATACGAGTAAACATATGTTCTAAAGTTTTGGATTATTTTTTGAGACAGAACACAGACTGCTGGGATGGGATCTCAGTTGTTCAGCTATACACTCCAGATGTTCAGGGAGCCAAAGTTGGACAGACATAAGGTTGAATATCACCTCCCGTATTCTTAGTGGTATGGCTCTTAATGTGTTGGTTTTCCTCTCACCATAAAAAAATAGAGAGAAAATGCCTCATGAAATGTTAGCAAGATTAAAATTAATTTACACTGGAAATCTTGTTAAGAAGCCAGCCCTTGGCAGAAAAAAACACTATTAAAGGCAGTATAATCTTACATTTAATTCATATTTAAAAGATGATGATGATGGTAGTGCTGGCAAGAGAGATGCTGTGCATTTCCAGGGCAGTTCTCTGTGGCTGAAAGCTCTAATAATATTGAATATCCTTTCTCAGTGTGAGATTCATAGTAAGGAGTAGGAGGAGTCATGGGCATCTGCTGACTCTCATATTGACAATTTGAGGGCCAGGAAGGAGAAGGGACTTACTAGGGTTACTAACATTAGTGGAAGGTCTGATTCCCCAGATGTGCATTTATATATTTACCATTACTGTTTCTTCATATTTCTGGGTCAATTGCATAACTTTAATATACTTAAATTGTGGGAACATACTTATTTGGGGGATGGCTATTTAATTCATGGAAGTATGTTTGGATCAATGTGCCAATGAGCTAGAGCTTGAAAATAATCTAACAATGTGTAGAAATAAAAGTCGAAGTAGAAGATAAATTTCTCACTTTGGATTAGTCCACAAATCTTAGGAAGATATTAAATAGAAATTGTAAATTTCTCTTGGTAAATTCTCATGTTAAATTTAATAAAAGCCATTACTCTAGTTGACATTTTTATTTTTCTGCTCTAATTTTAAAATATTTGTATTTTTAATTTAGTTTAATTTAACTTAATTTAATATATATATTTTTTCATTTCAGTATAGTTGACACACAATTTATGTTAGTTTCAAGGGTACAACACAGTGATTCAACATCTCTATATGTTATGCTCTGCTCACCATGGGTTTAACTACCATCTGTTACCACAGAACGCTATTACAATATCATTGACTATATTCATTTTGTGTTGTCTTTTATTCCTGTGACTTATTCATTCCATAACTGCAGACCTGTATCTCCCACTCCCCTTTGTGCGCTTTGCCCATCTTCCCACTCTTCTTCCTTCTGGCAACCATCAGTTTGCTCTCTGTGTTTATAGGTCTGATTCCCTTTTTGTTTGTTTGTTCATTTGTTTTGTTTTTTTAGATTCCACATATGAATGAAATCATATGGTAGCAATTTCTCTGGCATTGGTTGTAGCAACAGTTTTCAAGATATTTCTCCTAAGGCAAGGGAAACAAAAGCAAAAATAAACAATCAGGACTGCCCCAAAATAAAAAGCTTTTTGCTTCATGAGGAAACTGTCAACAAAACAAAAAGGCAACCTATGGAATTGGAGAAGATATTTGCGAATAACATATTCCATAATAAGTTAATATCTGAAATATATAAATAACTTACACAACTTAACAACAAAAAATTTTTAAATGGACAGAGGATTTGCTCCCATTTTTTTTTAATTATATACTTCCCTGTTCAGTATGTATCACTGTAAACACGATAAACCCCTAATTAAACAGTAAAACTAGCTACAAACTTTACAAGCATTCTTTCATGATATTCGGGAAAGGAAAGGGTGGGTGTAGGAAGATTTTAGTTGGACTGTAAGTTGAGGCAATGTAGTTGGAAGAACAATTTAATTTTATATATCTAAAATTAAAGCATTTATTTCTTTTTTGCCTGACAGTCCCCACTTAAATAAATTTCTCCTTCAGATATATTCTCAAACAGTTACCAGGACATAGGCACAAGGATTTTATTGTGGTATTTTCTGTTTCAGTAAATAATTAAAAACAACTAAGATATCCATCAATATATAACAGATTAAGGGTGCCTGGATGGCTTAGTCAGTTGAGCATCTGACTCTTCATATTGGTTGGTAAGATTGAGCCCCATGTTGGGCCCTGCACTGATAGAATGGAGCCTGCTTAGGATTCTCTCTCTCTGTCTCTCTCTCTCTCTCTGCCCTTCCTCTGTTTGCATACATCTGTGTTCTCTCTCTCTCTCTCTCAAAATAAATAAACATCAAAAAAAATTTAAATATATAACAAATAAGATCAAGTATGATATATTTTTATAATGAAAGACTAGCTACTTAAAATGAGCTGGGTCATTACTGATATAAAATATCGATTTGAAGAAATATTATTGGTGTGAAAAAAGAAGGGAATATGAGTGTGCAAAGCATGATCTGTTTTGTACAAAAGAGAAGAACACAGATATGTGTTTGTGGGTTTGTTATGCAGGTATCTGGTATATACACCAGAATACATCTTAATGCCAGAAAATCTAAATGTTAATAGAGAATGCTTTTGAAATAAAGCTATTAATATTTTATAGGAATGCTTTCACTTACTTCTCATAGTGTAATTTTCTGTTTTCTTTAATTGTTCATCATCAACATCGTCAAAGTTTACTGGGAGGTGGGATTATGGCTTATTTTTGTCAATTTGTTTTTGTCTTTATGTGTCCATATTGAAACACACACACACACACACACACACACACACACACACACACACACAAACACTCAGAATTATGTGTGATTGTCCTTGCTGAAACCAATTTTTGTGAATCAAATAATTGAGTATGAATTCATTCCCAAAACTTGTCTTTGAAGCTACAGAATTTAAAAGACTTAAAATAATAGCTGTTGGTAAGGATGTGAAAAATTAGAAAATTCTTGTTCTTTGCTGTTGGGAGTATAATTTGATGTAAGAATTTTGGAAAACAATATGACAGTTCCTTAAGTGATTAAATATAGACTTACTCTAATTCCCAGCAATTCCTAGATAAACACCCAAGATAAGTTAAAACACTCCTAGATATGTACCCAAGATAGATGAAAACATATGTCCATGCAGAAACATGTAGATGAACGTTCATGGCAACATTATACATAATAGCCAAAAAGAGGAAACAATCCAAATGTCTATCAATAGATAAATAGGTAAAATGTGGTATAAACATACAGTGGAATGTTATTTGATAATAAAAGGACAAATACTGACAAGGATAAATTTGTAAAACACAGTGATAGAGTCATTCACAAAATATATATTGTATGATTCATTTATATGAAATGTTCAAAATAGGAAAATCCATAGACATAGAAAATAGACTTGTAGTTGCCCAATTATATATTGACCTCATAATTTATCTCTTAAAAAACAATGTTATTTCTACTTTTTTTTTTTAATTCGGGAGGGTATTATCTTCCTATAGCCTATATTTTGTAGTCAGTATATTACCTTTTGTTTATGTCAGATTGCATTACCCAGAAATTTTAGAACAAAGCTGTTATGGTAATTATGTCATACTGCAAGATAGGGATAAGGGCTGCACTAAAATAATTTAACAGTTCTCAGAGAAGCCATTTGTCTCATGCCTTACTTCTAGCACAAGTTACAAGAATGAAATTTGATCACAGATTTTTTCCTAACATTCAGCCAAGTATGTTAAATTTTTATGGCATAGAAGATAACCATCCAACTCATAAAACATAGGCAATATGACCTTTAAGAGTCTTTCTACATCTTAGAATTTATGATTCTGTCATCTCACTTTTTATTACTTTGAAAGTCTTGTAATGATGAGAGTAGGGATGGAGTGAGAGGGTGAACAACCTTCAATTTAAAAGGATGTTGAATGCTATCCTCTCTCTGTAGGATCAAACTTGTCAGGATCTGGAAGGCAGAGTTGTAGTTCTGATATTTGAAGCTTAATATATAAAAGATCCTTCACTCTTTTCCCATTATATTCTACAGCTCTGGCTCTATAGTAACTGTTTCTCAGGAGACTAAACATTCTTTATGAACAAGTCCAAAATGATGTGGTAAAAGTAAATGACAGATTAAATCCTATTTTATTATAATAGTTTTAATGGTTTATTTGAATGTCATATGAAGATTAAGTCCATGCTTATCTAGAGTTTTCTCCCTCAAAAGTCTGAAAATATAATTAAGGGCCTTAATGATCTGATAAAGCCCATACCACCTGGGCCTCTCCCTTCAGCTGAAATCAGACCATTGACTCATCCCAAAGTCGGTAGGAGCCTGAAGTAAGGGCTATGGCCTGAAAGAAGGCAGTGATGGTGTCTTACACATATTTATAGCCCAAGCAACTTAGCTTAGGCCTGGTATGTGGCTACGGCCTGGCGCTCCATATTTAGAACTTTAAACTAGAAGATCCTGAAGAAGAATTAATAAGTTCTGTGTCCCATGGATATGCAAAATGTGGAGGCATAGAACAGAACATGGGAGAGAACGTGTGAAGAAACTGATCCCCAAAGTAGATACAGTGAAAGAAGTAGAAGAAAAAGAAAAATAGTTTGAATTAGAGAACAGAA
This sequence comes from Proteles cristata cristata, assembly GCA_017311185.1. Taxonomy (NCBI): domain Eukaryota; kingdom Metazoa; phylum Chordata; class Mammalia; order Carnivora; family Hyaenidae; genus Proteles; species Proteles cristata. The sequence goes on along the minus strand of JAESUZ010000148.1, from coordinate 3,095,864 downwards.
ACACAAAAATGTTCACAGATAGAAACTGGAATACCTATTGAAATGCTATTAGTTGTCTCCATGATTATTTCTTTCTTTTCTCTTTCTTTCATTTTTTCTTCTGTTTTAGCTTCTTCTACATATTTGTGTTTGATTTCTATGATGAAATATTGTGTTGCCATGTGCTCTATCATTGAAACTTGGCCTGCCTCTTTCCTTTTCATCCCTACTATCTATTAACCACACTGGCTCCCCTGAGCCAGATATGCTGATATTTTCTGTCTTCCTCAAACACTCTGAGGACACTTATATCTCAAGGTTTTCTTTCTCTTACTACTACCTTTTTGGGACTTCTGTTTCCCCTGTTCTTTATGTGGCTGGATCCTCTGTGTCCTCAAGGTCAAAGACATATACAGACATGCCAAGACTTCCTGAGCACTCATCCATTCCATCCTGTTCCACCTGCAGCCACCATCTTCTAAGTTACTGATATTTTCTTCATGATATCTATTAATGCTAATATTAGTTCACTTATACTTTTTCAGTACTGGAAGGAAATTTCATGAAACAGGGACATTCTCTAATTTGTATGTTCTGTACCTAGAACACTATCTGGGACCTAGTAAGTGTTCAACAAGTAATTGCTGAATAAAAAAATAAATACATTTATGTGCCATTTTAATATTCTGCCCAAGTAAAGTAGGGAATTACAGATATATCAAGATGCAAACATAACAGTTGAGGAAAATTATTCTGGTGTTTCTTTAACTAGCATTCTCTTATTTTGCTGTCTAAATTGACCAAATTGATTTAATGACTACTCAAATAACTATCTTTAAAATAAATTCTAGTCTTCCTTAGTTGAGTTGTGGTGGGAATAGCTGGAGTCCAGTCCAATTATGGTGTTGGTACTTTTGATTGTTATGCATAGAATGGAACCAAGGGTAAATAATGCTAACATTCAGCATGGAGGGTCTGGGAAACAGAATATAGAAAAAGCAGAGAAGAGTCACAAGGCAGAATCTGGAAATAGCTTCCAAGGGAAAGTAATTAAAATAATAGTCTCCCATCCCATTACTGAGGTAATATTCTAGTCATCTTGAGTAGCTCATGCTTACGTTGTAGTCATCATTGTCTCCATCTTCACAACAAATCTCAAGATGGAGCCATCATGATTACTTCCTAGAGTGAATTGATAGCTATAAAACAAAGCTATGCAAGAATTTTCTATTAAAGTTGTCATGAAACTAGGAATTTATACTGAAATAAAAGCCAGGATCCTTCATCTACCTTTTTTTCCTTGAGGGTTATGGTAAGATATACTATGACATCAGAATTATGCTTTCTTTCCCTCATTTGTCTCAGACATATATGAGGCCATTTACCCTAGTAAATTGTGTTGGAGACCATTTGGAAACAACAGAAATCCCCTTTGCTTCCTTTTCTAAAATGTTTCTTTTTTTCCATTAAGCACACATCAGCAGAAGACTGTGTGTTTTTTCTCCCTTGTGCTCAATCTGAATCGACTTAGTCCACTAAAGATAAGTAAGCCTCTATAGCACAGGCCCCATTGATCTACATTGGTCAACATTGATAAACAATGTAGAAGAAAACTGTCATCCCTTCTAAAACCTCATCTTCCCTATTGAGTCTTCACTTATACTTAATATCAGTCTTAACATGGGATGGAGCTCACCACTAAAATTAAGGAATTCAGTCAATAAGAACCTGTATGGATACGTTGTCAAATTCATTAAAGTGGCCTACAAATCATATATGATAACCTCCTAGCCTCTCCGGTCATACTTTCTACTACTTACTCCCTCTTTTAATCTGTTCTGGGCACAGTCTTCCTTGCTGATTTGTTAATAAAACAGGTATGCTTTGCTTTGAGGCTTTTGCTCTGATTTTTTCACTCTGCTAGGAATGTTCTTGCCCAAATACACACCTGACTCACTTTTCAGTGTTTTCAAGTCTGAGCTCAAATTTAAACTTCTCAGTAACTCCCCGTGTAAAATTACAATTTTTACCTGCCTCTTAACTTGTTCTACTTTTCCCATAACACTTAAGTTTTAATATATGCTACAGTTTATCATGTTTACTGTTTTTTTTTAAAAAAATTAAGTTTATTTATTTTGAGAGAGACTGAGAGAGTGATTGGGGGAGGGACGGAGAGAATGAGTGGGGGAGGGCAGAAAGAGGAAAAGAGAGAGAATCCCAAGTAGGCTGTGTACTGTCAGTGTGAACTTGAATGTAGGGCTCGAACTCATGAACCATGAGATCATGACCTGTGCCGAAACCAAGAGTTGGACACTTCACTGACTAAGCCATTCAAGAGCTCCTATCATGTTTATTGTTTATTGTATATCTGCTCCTTTCTATAATGTAAGCTCCATTATTACTCATATTTTTATCTTATTTATCGATTGATATATCTAATTTAAAATAGCTCAAGGTTCATAATAAGCTCTCAATATTTGTTGAATGATAAGTTAGTTAATAACTTTCCTTAGGACCAAACAACAAGTACTACCTAACCAGATAAAGTATTTTGATATCCTGAAAGTCCTTCAGACAAAAATGAGAGGAATACAAAGAAAAATCCCCAGAAGTGGACTCTAAGATCAAGATGATATTGTCTCACTGAAAAATAGCAGTCCCTTCTGGACTAAAAAAAAAAAAAAAAAAAGGACTATGATCTCATTGATGAAATGAGTCCTTCCTGAAAAGACTCAAAGTGAAAATGGAGAATGTATGAGAAATTTAACCTAAGTTTCTTGTGTTTCTTCTCCTAGAGATTGTTTGTTTTAAGGAAACTAAAACAAGAACATATATATATATATATATATACTTATACACTTATATACACATACATATATATGTGTGTATAAGTCCATGTAAATGCCTGTGTTTCTTTTCCTTCCCTCCCTATCTCCCTCTCTCGCTCTTTATCTTTCTTTCTTTCTTTTTTCTCTTTCTCTTTTGTTTTTCTGGTCAAAAAGTAACTTCTAATTTACTATGAAAGAATGTCTCTTTACAGTAACCAAATTCCTAATCATATTTATGCCCAATCACTAATATCCTCTATATAACAAATAATTACATGAATTCAGTTTCTGCTTTTGGTGATGTTAAAAAATAGATAAAGAAATAAAGTAGAAATGCATGTAGAATTAAATAAAATCAGAAAGGTCCACAGAATGGTGGAGGTGATACAGACTGAATTTAAGCATTGTGGTGATCACAATGCTGTGATAGTTCAAGTACTTAATGTCAACTGTGCTCTCTCCTATGTTCCTTACATGAGGTTCTTTTAACAAGTATATGAAAAGTAAGTGGAGAGGATTCTCACTGGTCATGTGAAGAAACTGAGATGAAACATGTTAATCAACTTGCCAAATTGCACAGCTAGTGAAAGAAGTCAAGGTTTCAGTCTAGGTCTGTCTGCCTGTAGAGATAGGGCTATAAATCACTTTACTTCTGATGGGAGCTAAAATGATCAGAAGTAGCTCTTTGTGAGGATAGGAATTGAGTAGTTCTTAAAAGTCATTAAGGTTTAGGTTGGTGGAAAGGATAAGAAGGAAAAAACAGCGATTCTGGCTCAGTGATAGTGAATTTATCACCTCTATAAAATAGTGTGATCACACAGCTATTCCTTGGCTAGTAATTTTAGAGATCAGCACAGAAAGTTATTTGAAAGTTTAGCTATAAATAATTATCTCTACTTCAATATTTATTGTGACTCCTCATGAATTGGATGAAGACAGAATGACTTCTACAGAGATTAGTTTTTTCAAGATGATCCAAATGCTGGAAAAGCCACATGGTTATTTTTAAAAAATGGGAGGAGGTGGTTGATTCTTTTCTGTTGGTTTCAGTGTATTAAAAGAAAAAAGAAAAATTAATTCACTCTGTCTAGCCAGATTTTTGAAATCTTATTTCAGTGCCTGAAGGCTTCATCATTCTGTCAGACCAGCTGTATTTCTACACTGTTTATAATCACAATGCTAACAGAATTTTTGGTAGAGAAACAATTCGAATTAATGAAAGATGTAGTGCTGTGCAAAAAATAAGTCCAAAAATGCACTTATCAAGAACTTATGGGAAAGATTAGACATGATTAAGTTTTGGAAGACAAATCCTGATATTCAAGGAGACACTGATTTGTTGACATCAGTAGCAGTGTGAAGGCGATAGCTTAGGAGGAAAACCAGAAAACACCAGCTCTGACCCAGGCCTATTCACTAGCACAGCCTATGCACATCATCTCTACTACAGAAAACAAGTAAACTTTGAGTTGGCTATGTATTAACAAAGTTGGTGATTTTATTGACATTTGTTATCACAAATTGTGTCCAACTCTGTATGCTATTGTTTTTAAGAGAGAAAAAGCAGTTTTCCTTTAAATAATTTGCTGACATAAGCCACAGGACCATTAAGCCTGATCCATACAGGGTGAAAATAAGAAGAAACCTTATCCTTTGCATAGTAAATAGTTAAGGACATATAGCACTCCCCATGTCCTGTCACAAACACACACATCTCTTGAGCTACTTGAGGGCAGTGAATATCTTAGTGGCATTTATAGTGATACTCTCAATAGCCGGGCACTCTGGTGTATGCATTACAGGTGATCAATAACATGAATTAATTTAAATATTTCCTTCTGAGGAATGTATACCTCACACATAAAGAATGAGTAGTGGTTTGGCATACATACATGTGTGTGTGTATACATACATATATATATGTATATGTGTATGTATGTGTATATTTTAAATCTTAGCTTCCTATACAGGAGAGATAATCTCTGAGAAAAGCAATAGCCCTTAAGCTTCTCAGCCACATGGTCTTGCTTTGCAGAGTGCTATTGATGACTTTATCTGTGAAAATTATGCTTTAAATATGTGATTGCCTCCTTGGCTATTATACTCCAAATCGCATCTTATCTATGCAGTGTGTACCCCTTGCTGTCTTTAACAATAATGGATTCTTTTGGATTTACTAAAATGTCATGCAATTTAATTGGTTTCCATTTAATCATGGGGAAATGGAAATACTTGTCTTTCATAACAACCATAGGTGATTTTGACCTTGGTTCGATAATCCATTTAGAAGGTAAATAAAGGAGACTGTAATGCAAAGCATAATAACCCCCCTACAATTATCACAGAACACTTTCCAAATGCTAACATCCTTGCTTTGTGGAAACTCAAGAAATTCTTCTTAAGTTCTTTATCTTTATATTTTCCTTTAGGTGTGTCTATGGTTATTATCACTTGTTGTCTCTCAAATACATGGAAGATAAATAAAGATAATGTAATAGAAAGAAAGGCACAGTTGGTGAAGGAGGTGAAAAGGAGGTGAATGTGTGTAGATGGCAGAAAAATATGTTTGTGAGAAAATAATGGAGTGACTGATACAGGCCAAAGCATTCCCAACATACTATATATAATGTTATCTGCAAAAAGCAATTATGGATGGATCCAGTTGAGAAAGGCTATTTTGAGGAAAGTGATTGGAATGGCTGATTGCCCTGTGTACCCAAAGATCTCCCTCTGGGATGCTCTCAATACAAAAGTACATTTACACTGTGCTTCTAATTTGAATGTGTGAATTGTCTTTCATTTTCCAAACTACAAAATGGAACAAATGAATTGCTTCAAAATATTGTAAGCTATAAAAGAATCAAAAACACATTTTTAAAACAGTTTTCCTTCCTAGCATGGTTTTGGATATATTTTATGGTTCACCGGAAACTATAGCATTGAGAAATTCCTCCATTACCTTGTATTGTCCAGGTTAAAAATCAGCTTAATTAAACATGTACTCTGTAGTTATATGGAATTCCAGTACAAATTCATGTGTATGTATATTTTTGAGTTGAAAGACACATTAGAGATAAACTCATCCAGGGATAACAGGTAAATATCAACACAGATTCTCTAATTGACTGGTTGAGCTCCCTCAACTACTTTATTGCAAAACAACCCTGAAGCCCTGACAGGCTTAGGAGAACAGACCATTGGGAAGCGTTACTTATGTCTTCAATGGGCAGAAGAGAGAATATTTGTAATCTGCACACCAGATATTTGTCATCACATATTCTATTAAAAATTAAGATAAAATTCACATAGCATGCAGTTCTCTATTTTTAAAGTGCACAAATAAGTGGCTTTTAGTATATTTGCATTGCTGTGTAATCATCATCAGTGTTTAGTTCCAGAATGTTTTTATTGTCCTTCAAGGAACACCATGCCTTGCAATTCCCTGCTCATCCTCTTTCTCTAGAAACCACTCATCCACTTTCCATCTCAAAGGATTTACCTATGCTGGCCATTTCATATACATGCCATCACAAGTTATTATCCTTTGGGTCTGGTTTCTTTCACTTAGCGTAATATACTTTTGAAGTTTAGGCATTTATTAGCACATATCAGCACTTAATTTATTCTTATGAGTGTATAATATTCCATTGTATGAATATATCACATTTGTTTATCCAGTCATCAGTCACATGATTCAGTCATAAACTAGGCAACTAACATTCTTTGAGAAAAGATAATCTTTTTTTGTAATTGTAGTTTTTTCATAAAGTATTGTTTTCTTTATTAATATACTTTTCCTTTGATATTCATTTAAGCTGTTTTGATATTCATACATAATCACTGATCTTTTCATGGCAATGAAAGAGTGGGTTGAAATCACCCTTCATTAAAAACAAACAAACAAACAAAAAAAAAAAAACAGGATGCCTGAGCGGCTCAGTTGGTTGAGTATCCGAGTCTTGATTTCAGCTTAGGTCATGATTCCAGGGTCATGTGATTGAGCCCCGTGTCAGTCTCATGCTGAGCATGGAGCCTGCTTGAGATTCTCTCTCTACCTCTGCCTCTCTCCCCTACTTGTGCTTTCCCTCTCTCTCTCTCAAATAAAATGTAAAAAAATTCAGATGAACACATGAATTAACTTCAGAGTCACTACATAATTATCCTATACTTGAGGAGTGTTCAAAATTTAACATTATGTATAAAATAATGAAACAAAGTTTAAGTCTACCCAGAGTGAGCAAAGAGGTAGCAAAGGAATATCCAGTTAACAGAAAAATCTAGACTGTTAGAAATAACTTGTCTATCTTATTAATAATTAAGAGGGGGGGGGTGCCTGGGTGGTTCATTTGGTTAAGCATCTGATTCTTGGTTTCATCTCAGGTCATGATCTCATGGTTTGTGATTTTGAGCCCCATTGGGCTCTATGCTGACAGTGTAGAACCTGCTTGGGATTCTTTCTCTGTCCTTCTCTCCCCCCCCCCCCCCGGCTCTTTCTCTCTGTCTCTCTCTTAAAAATAAGAAAAAAATTAAAGAAATAAAAAAGGAACTCAGTGCAATGGACTAATAGAAACATCATAGATTTTGAAGTCAGGAAATATGGATTTTAATGCTAGTTCCAGTGTTTCTCAGTTATCTACTTGTTGGCATGTTATTTGAGTTCCCTCATCTGTAAAATGCAGGGAATAGTAATCTCCCAAACATGGAGACAGTGAAGATTAAAGTAGTTAATATATGTAAAGAATCTAACACATGGCAAACAGCAGCTCAAGAAATATTAATTCTCTTTCTTTCACAAGCATTGCTTCTGTGTCATAATTAATAATCTAGTGTTATCTCAATGAACTATATAATCATTGCCCCCTTGCCTTTAATGCATGCTATTTCATTTTATTAGAAAAACCTTCTTCCCTTTTCATTGTTTTTTACTCTTATTTCTTTTGTAATCTTGGTGGGGGGGGGAATCTGACAAAACCACAAACTTCCATTATTTCCTAGAGTTATTAGTATATTCCCTGACTTTCCATACCACTTGTATTTATTTCTGTCAAAGTACTTAGAATCCACAGTGAATACTGATGCATCTCTTGGCCTCTTTGATATTCATATTTAGCAACCATAAGCACCACCAAAATGTCAACTGTTTGGGAAGGTAACTTATTAAGTTTGAAACTGAAGAATTTGATTAGTTATATTACTTGACATTTTCAAGCTAACAAGTTAGCCTGCCATAGTGTATAGTAGGTTGGTTGTATGTGGCATATATGTGTGGGGGGAACATTATATGCATGCATGATGTGTATATTTACATATGCATACAAGAGACCTCTGGATCAGAGAACAGATCATTTACTCACAGAACACCTTATGTTTTATATCATTTCCCCACTCCTGCTTCTCCACAAGATGACCCAATAAGGGCCAAATATACCACAGGAGGAGAGGAACTCCTAAATTATAAAACTCAGCATCTTATATAGGGCACTGGCACATCAGCTCCTCTTCTCCTCCAGAGAAAGAGAATTTTTGTCTTGAATATAAACAAAGCTTTTCTGGGAAGAGAGTATTTTTCTATCCTGGAAGTTTGCAAATGGCTCTAGAAAGGATATGGCTTTAAACCCTCCAGAGAAACATAGCATCTCTAACTTCTAAGGTGTGTTTGTTATTCACTCACAAAGCCCGGGCTGTGCAGAAATGTGAATATATTCGTGGAACCCTGTCTTCCAACACAACCATGTCTCTATGAAATTTGTATCTCTATTTATGCTTGTTAGATAAAGGAATTAATTTATGGTGGCCTTTAGTCCATGATTCTCAATTTTTCAGGTATTCTAACCTTCATTAATTTCTCTTCTGGACATTTTCTCTCCCTACCAGAGTGTAAACCTTTTGTAAGCATAAACTGTCCCTTAGAGTTCCTTTGGAATTTATAGTGTTAATAATAATTCTAGCTGCAAGGAGAGTACCCAGTAAATAATCTGATAGTTGTCTGATTTCTCCAATTAGTCAACATCAGAAGAAAAACCAAAGTCTATGATTTTGATATTTCAATATAGTTAATTTGATGACATAGTTTTAGAAGGTATAAAACTAGAAATCTTGTTATTTTTTATGTTGATGTATATGGTGTTGCATCTCCATTATATGCCTGCCTGAATAGGAGTTTGGTTTCAGTACCCTAAAATAGTGACTTTCGACGATGTTCCAAGGCCACAGCCCACACTGACTTATCACTTATTCGGAGTCTGGCCCTCCATCAGGCACTCCTCCCATACCTTTTCTTATTTTTCATCTTTATCTCTTTAGATACAGTTTAAAGTAGTTATTTGTTTGTTTCTTAATGGAATTTACTCAAAGAGATCAGTTAAGCAGCCTGGCTAGAAGACAATCTACGTATCCCATCCTCCTCCTCATGAAAGTGTTTGGTGTAAAGGAGATGCAGTCTCTTATGTGACTGAATTTTATGCATAGCTTTGAAATACTGCCACACAAATCTGTAATTGCTCTATATGAAGGATGGTGGGGTAGTTTGCCATTATCAACTATAGTGGCATATTATTTTTTGAGGCACAATATTTACTTTTTTTCTATTGTATCACAAAATGCATGATAGCAAAATTTGGAAAGCCAATATGTCCAGACATTGAGAGCAACAGCAATCTAAACAGCTTGGTATGTGAGCCCCTGACTGCTTTTGCTTCTTTTCCCCTTCAAGACATGACTCATGTTTGCAACTGTGGTTATTTGTTACTCCTCTGTGCCTATTCTCTTCAAAGGCTGAGTTTCTAGGCATTACTAAATAGTTTATGCCACGATTTTGTGATTGTTGTTGCTATTCTCTATTACTTTCACTGACATCAAGGTTTTCTCCCTAATTCATTTTTCTCTTGGGAAATGCTAGGTTGTTTTCAAGCTAGAACATAGTAGAAATGCTTCAGAACACAATTAAATAAATTACAGTATTAAGTGCAAAAGTTATTGTGTTTGATGATCATGATACATTAAGATGGAAAAAGATTATATGATAACCCTCCAGTAAGAGATGGGATTCAACAGCTTTTCTTGCATCTCCACCTGCCTTAGTAATTTGTTTGGCTAAATTCAGTGGAATGCATCAGAAGATTGCAATGAGAGTGACGTTATGGGCATTCCAAGCTACATAAAAAGCTTAGAGCCCCAAAGAAAGCTGCGGTGTTAATCATTTAATATGCCAAGATATTTATTTCACAATTTCTTATAAAAATATTTCAATTTTAATAGTAAACTAAACTTAAGCTGAAATAATTGCTTTAAAGTAAATGAAAATATGCTATAAAAAACCCTTATATTTACTATTTTATCTACCTCAGTTGTCAGACAATCTTTCTCTGGCACTCAGATCACAATGAAATATGTCTTTGAAAGATGATAAAATGAAAGAATAATCACTCCGTGTTTCTTTAGGAAAATATTTCTGTGTTTATATTCTGGGAAGATTATTCTTCTCCAAATGACAAATCATTTAGGAGTTGCCTCATTTTTTTTGGAGATATAGTCTTCACTTATATCGACTTCAATAATCTTAGAAATTATTATTAATTTTAATTTTATTGATGTATTTATTTCTAGCTAGGATCTTTTTTGATCATTGCTAGTATTTTGTTAGGTTTTCTGGCAATATTATCTTTAAAAAAACTCTTTTTATAAATTATATTATATGAAAAAACAAAGACTAAGAAAAGTGAAAAACTTGCAAAGTTCAAATTGCAAGATTCAATCCAGTTTAACCAACTTCAAAAGCCTTTTTCTTTCACTCCATTCTGAAGATTCTTTAATTGTTCTCAACTAATTTTCTAAGTACTACAATTTCTGTTTTCATTGGTTATAAATTGAAACCAATGTGATACAATTAACTTTAAAGACATCATAATTAGTTGTATTTAATGGTGAATTACAAACATTTCTCACTGGAACACAAAGATGCAAAAAAAAAAAATCTGTGGATGATTAAATCAACAGTTCTTTTAACCTTATAATCTATGTATCATACATAATATTTTTTGATAGTGTAATACATTTATTGATCACTGTTAATAATAAAAGTGTTCCCTTAAAAACTATGCTGAAAAAAAGGGAAACGGAGAAAGTCAGGTATGGTTTTATTGGGTATTGCTCTCACTTAAGTTTTGTTTTCTTTAAGATCTACTTATTTTTTCACCATCAACATTCTATTCTGTGCTTTGCTAAACGTAGTAAAGATTGTACTTTTGTTTTAAAAAACTAAATATTTCATAGAAATAATCTGTTATTTATTTTTTAATTATTCTAGTTCCTCATGGGACACTAGGGAAAACCAGTACTGTCAGGATAATCTTATCCAAAATTTAAAATAGTGAAAAGGAAAGAACTCAAAATAAGATATACCCAAAGATGGAGATCTAGTGCTCAGAGACCCAACTAACTGTGAAGTCACAAGAACATAACTTTATTGTCTCCATAGAATTCTTATATTCTTATATATTCCTACTTATAACCCTAGGCAAGTCAACGAAGCTCTGTTAACTTCAGTTCCCTTATTGTTTTCCTGGTAAGGCTCTAGCACACAGTAGGCACTCAGGAAATTCTTATGCACTGTATCAGTAGATAAAGAATATATCTGTCTAATTTTGATCTTTGCACCTTAGTGCACATGGCTCTACATATCTAGAAAATACTCTTTTTTAAAAAAAAAAGTCTGTATTAGTTCTCTATTGCTACTCAATAGATTTCTACAAATTTAAAATACTTTAAAATATATGCATGTATTTTCTTAAAATTTCCAAGGGTCAGAAGTCCAGGTGTGGCTCAGCTGACTACTCTGCTCAGGGTATCATAAGGCTACAATCCAGGTATCACCTGAGCTGCACTCCTTTGTGGGGCTCAGGGCCCTCTTCCAAGCTCATGTGGCTGGTGGCAGCTGTGGAATTGAGGTCTCTGTCTTCTCACTGACATTCCGCTGGGTGTTATCTCAGCTCCTACAAGCCACTCACAGTTTCTCTCATAAGATGGAAGCTCTCTTTTTTAAAGCCAGCAAGGGAGGACACTCATCTCACATCTCACTCTACTCTGCTCAGATGTGGCATGCAGTGTGCATGCGTGCATGTGTGCGTGTGTTCGTGTGTGTGTGTGTATTAGAAACAAGGCAGTCATAGATGGTGCCCGCTCTCAAGGGAAAGGATCACACAATAGCATGACTCTTTGGGGGATCACCCTATGGGACATTTGCCTAACTATGCACATTCTATTGACTTCATAGTCAAGCTCAAGTCATAGCCTTCTTCTATGAATACCAAGCACCAGAGTCTAAATAGGACAAAACCAAGCATTTAGCTATGGTGGTATTTTTCATAATTTGTCATGTTTTATAAACACACACACAAACACACGCACACACCATTTTTAAAACCAGATGCTTAATGGGTCTTGCTTGAGATTCCACTAACCTGGAATCTTGGAGGTATCTGCAATGTTTATATCTCCTCTGGTCATACTATCCAAACCACCAGGAAATCAGGCTAAATTTTCCACAGACACTTAGAATCCTCACTTTATCCCCATTCATGAGTCTTTACTCTATTTCATTCCTCAACTACATATGTTCAAAAAAAGTTCCTTGGTTGTGCATTGTGCTTTCAGTTTTTCCTCATTCCACTGTATTCTACCCATGCTACTTCCTGTGGCACTATCACCACAGAGCAATCTCATGTGATCCTCATGATACAGGCTAGGTGTTTTCTTTGCTTAAAATACTTGAAATCTCTTAAGTATCTCATATTTCAGCCAACGAATGTATAAAAACTAAGCTTTTACTCAAAAGAAGATCTAAACTTTAAGTAGCATAAATAGACCAAGACAACTGATATTTATATTCAAAGCATCTAGTTTCTTATAGAAAAAATGTGATTAGTAAAATACCTCAAGCTATGTATTATATGGTTTAATTAAGGATTGGGGAACCTAGGAAATGGGACTGAGAAAATTGAAAAAAGCACAGCAGTATATTCAAAGGATTATATACCATGAGCTGGTGGGGTTTATTCCTGGAATGCAAAAATTTCGCAACATGTACATTTCAATAAATATGATATATGACATTAATAGAATAAAAAGTAAAATCATATGAATATCTCAGTAGATGCAGAAAAAGAAAAAAAATTTGACAAAATTCAACATCCTTTCATGATAAAAACTCTCAACAAATCAGATGTGTAAGTAACATTCCTAAATATAATGAAAGCCATTATAAACCAGATCATTGGCTAATATCAAAATCTATGTCAACAGGGTGAGCATTTTTCCTGTAAGAGCAGAAGCAAGACAAGCCCATTATCATCATTGCAACTGACACTGTAAAATGCAACTTTTAATATAGCAAGGATGACTTCTCACTTTATACTTACTCAACATAGTACTGGAAATCAGTTTAATAAATCAATAAAGATAAATGAAATAAAAGGTGTATAGATTGAAACGAAGAAAGTGTAACTAATTTATTGATAGATAGTATTACAATCATGAAGTAAACTATAAAATATATATTAGAAATAATAGATTAGTTTTCCATAGTTGCAGAATTACAGTCAATATACAAAAATCAACTATAATCATAATAGATATTTGGATAATCATAATTAGAGATTAAAAATATTCTTCATAACATAAAAAATATAAAATCCTGAGGGGTAAATATTTTTTTGAAAAAAGATGTCCAAGACCTTTGCACTGAAAATATAAACTATTGACATGGGTAATTATAGAACATATGAATAAATACAGATTTATACCATGTTCAGTCAGCAGAAAAACAAATATTATTAATGTGTTAGGGGTAAACAGCACAGTCATACAATGGAATATTACTCAGCAATTAAAAATAAGTGAACAATCAAGCCATGAAAAAACATGGAATAATCTTATTTATACATTGCTAAATGAAAGAAGCCAATCTGAAAAGGTTACAAGGTTCCAAACATATGACAGTCTGGAAAAGGCAAAACTAAAGACACCCTGAAAACATTAGGGGTTTCTGGCATCTGGGGGGGAGGGAGGAGGAAGGGAAGGATGAATCACTAGAGCATAAGAGATTTTTAGGGTAGTAAATATTTCTTAGTGTACTATAATGGTGGATGCAGTAAAATTCACCATTTGTGAATGTGTATTTATAAGCATTCATATAGTTTATTATTATTGGTGAAGGAACATGGGGCAAGCTGAGGGAAAAATACAGGCTGGCACACCTCCCCTTCCCAGGTGGAATATGTGTGATATTCCTCGGATACTCCTGGCTACACAAGGACAAAGAAAAGTGTTCAAGTGCTTGCCGTGGTGATATGGGAAACGAAGGCAACTGAAGAATTAAACTCCCTTACTCTTTATAGCCCACTGACAAGTCCTTGAAACTGTCAGAGTGACCTCCCTCTAGGGGCTGCCTGGATGATGTCACTTTGCTAAAGGCAAAAGAGGCTTTTTTTTGCTAAAGGCTTAACATTATTCCAACCCCAAGGATCCTATAAGTCTACTTCCTTTATCTCAACTTCCCTAAGATATATCCTGGCAATCGCTTCAAGCTTGTGGCCTCGCGACATACGTCTCATGACTGAGGTTTTATTAAATGGTAATAAATGACACAACCCCAGTACAGTTCTTCCTGCCCATGGGTCCTGTCCCTGTGCTTTAATAAAATCACCCTTTTGCACCAAAGACATCTTCAAGAATTCTTTCCTGGACATCGGCTCCAGACCACCCCACCATCACCCCAAAATTTCATCAATTATCATACAGTTTAAACTGTACAATACAGTTTTTTCCTCTTGGATCTTATGGAATATTTTAATGAATCCCTTCTTTTGATTATAAGTTGGACATAAATATGATATAATATGCATTTATGTATCATTTAACTGTTTTATTTTTTTGTTGTTGTTTTTCAGGTAAAAACAGAAAAGTATATTGGGGAAAGACTTGATTTGGGGAATCAATAGAACAAAGATATTGACTTTAATTAAAAATAAATGTTCTTTTATTCAGAAGAATACAGTGAGGGAATGGAATTCTTAGAAAAGCAGCAGGTAAACATGAGCTGAGTAACAACATCATGTGCAAGTTGTGGAGAAGAGTATGGCCTATTACATGTAATTTTTATTTGTAATGAATTCGAGTCATGCACAGAGCACGGAAGATTTAAAATCAGTATCACAGATCACACAGGATGCATATCCAGTGAACTTGCTTTCTCTATGCAATTATTCTTGTTTTGTTTATATAGGCTTCACTTTATTTATCTCTTAAAATTACATTTATTAATTATAAGTTATAGTCCCAGAAAAATTGGGGCAACAACTTTGTCAAAACCTACATTTATTTTATATAAATAAAAACATCCATGTGTGGCTCCTGCTTTCACACTTTTACCTGACAGCCTTGTACAAATTATCTCACCATTGGGAGCCTCCTTTATATGTAAAAAGAGGATAGCAAAACCTGTTTTGGGGGAGCAGATAAAAGTTGAGGAAAGCTCTTTATACATTCTGAAACATATACTAATATTAAGCATTCTTATTGTTAAGTAGATAAATAACTATATTAATAAATCTGTGGGTAACATGAGAATTTCACAGAACTGTTGACTTTTCTGTGTTAAAAATACTCAAACATCATCTCTTCTATTTGGATAAAGGATGTTACTTTAAAACCATGGATAGTAATCAGATGATATGTGCCTCTATACGTATTCATGGTATTTGTTTATTTGATTGGTTATTTACATCTTTGAGAGCATAACAGAAGATTATATATTATTCACAGCTTGGTTTATGTGCTGCCTAGAAGTACTTACTACGTTTGGCCTAACAGATGGCTCAAAACTATGACCAAACCCTCACCCCATTGCAACTCTTGCTCCCCTGCTCTCAATATTTTAGGAAGTTCTGATGGTGTTTTTATTTTTCTAGATCATTTCTGATTCAAATTCTTTGTAATTTTATTTTATTTATTGTATTATTTAAATTATTTTTAGGGGGGCACTTGCATGGCTCAGTCAGTTAACCATCCGACTTTGGCTCAGGTCATTATCTCACGGTTCATGAGTTTGAGCCGTGCGTCAGGCCCTTTGCTGACAGCTCAGAGCCTTGAGCCTGCTTAGGATTCTGTGTCTCCCTCTCTCTCTGCCTCTCCCTTGCTCATGTTCTGTCTCTATCTCTCGAAAAAAAAAAAAAAGAAAAATTAGTTATTTTTTGACACAACAGTTACTCGTACCTATAACTAGCATATTAAAACATGTTTATACATGTGCCTTTACACACTTATTAAATACAGTTCTATTGAAACTCTTATTCAGTGCTATGTAACTTTCCAACTGTCATTTTTAAAAGATGGCAACTCACATAATATGAAAGAGGCTGAAGAAAAATATAAAGTCTTTCCCCAACAGTGGTTCTGTAAGCCCAATGTTACAACCTTATAAGTTTAGGATTATCTAGTTTCCCATGATAGTTTTGCATAGTTCATCCTGTTTGTTCGTTTTTTAAAAATGTTTATATATTTTTGAGAGACTGAGAGAGAGAGAGAGTGTGTGCACTAGAACAGGGGAATGGCAGAGAGAGAGGGAGAAAAAGAATCCCAAGCAGGCTCTATACCTTCAGTATGGAGCCCAATACAGGGCTCAGTCTCACAAACCATGAGATCATGACCTGAGTTGAACATGGAGTCAGACACGTAACTGAATGAGCCACCCAGGCACCGTCATCATATTTAATCTTATAAATATCAGAGAATGAGGTTTTCATGATGTATATTAATTTCTCCACTTTACAGAGGAAGAAAACAAGGATCAGTTGGTTAAGAGATGGATCCATGTTATGAAATAAGCAAAGATATCTAGCAGAATAGAATTTCAATCTCTGACATTTGTAATCTAGACTGAATATGCTGCTATTTCCCTGTTTAAGTTCATTTGATTTCTTCCTCAGTGAGCACTCTCATCCATTATCTTGTAAAATGTTATGTTCTTGTCATTTTTACTTTTATCCTCTCCTTTTCTTTAGTTTCTTGTTGCAAATAGTATTTTCTCTATTTTGAATCCCGTTTTAGGCTATGCATATGTTGTTCTGAGTGACATACATGTTAATCAAAATATAGTTATAATTATTTTAAGTGTCAGCACGTTGAAAAATTTTAATATCAACAGTTTAAATTTCCTCTCTTTCCACCAATTGCAGTATGCAGCTGAATCAAAACATTTTGTGAGTTAGAACCAAGCCTTATGCTTTAATTTTTTCTATAGCTGAAGAAGCTTGTAATTCTGAAAGATATTACCTCTTGTAATAGTGCAAAAAATTTTGCAACTCTCATTTAATTGGATGGTAACGGTTTAGGAATATCTCATTTTCTGTCCATTGTTGACACACTTATAAGTGATGGCAATTTATTCACAGTAGAAGCCAGTGCTATGGTAAGAGGGAGCAATTATTAGAATTTCATATCAACCACACATGCAGAATTTCTAAGTTGTCAGCAAAATTATGTGCAAATTATAAGCAGGCCAAAATTAGCAGACTTGATGGAGATGAGAGCAATAAATTCTATACAGCATGAAAATCTCACTAAGTAAAAACATAAGATTATATTTGGGACTTTTGGAAAACAAGTCCATGGTCATATTTCTTCCTTTTAATATAATCTGTGTGGATCACTCTATTACTGTCCTAGATGATCACTGTTTGTGTTTACATGCTTGGTTACTTACAAGATAATTCTGTTCTGTTTTGAGTACATAAAGCAATACATTTCTCCAAAGGTTCAAATGATTTTCAAATGACTCCTTTTTTTCAGGTTAGTTGCCTTTGAACTTAGTAGCTTCAGTATAAAATGTTTTATTTGTCTCACCTTTTTTTCTTTTGATTGCAGCCTTAGCTCATGTGTTTATAAGGTCTACAATTTTAGTTATTTCACAGAGAAACAATGTGAGTGCAATGCTGACCTTAAAGTTTAAGTGCACTTTGGAATTGTCCTTTCATTCTGCAAAAGGCAAAGCTGTATCATACCTGACAGAACAGAAGATTTGTAATTCTCCTGGTATTCCCACCTTGCCCAGTACCATCATTCTTCCTCCTCTCCATCCTTCCTTGCTATTAGAGTAGAGTGTAGGATTTGATAATGCTTGCATGTTATTAAGTCTAAGGAATTCATCCATTAACTTAACAGATATTGAGCTAGCATTGTCTGTATGATAGAAAGAAGCAGGCAAATGTGTTATCCCTTGTGAGAATTCCAGTGCATTATCCTCCTGGGGATCTAGTTAAAATGCAGATTGAGATTCAGTAGGCGTGGTGTGTGGTCTGGTGTTCTGCCTTAGTAAAACACTGCCATGGATTAATGTTGCTGCTCTGATCAGAAACCATACTGAGTCACAAGATTCTTTTGTGAGAAAGGAAATTAATAAAAACAAAATAAATGTAATAAACAATTTGTCAGAGTTTTAAGTGTTACTGAGAAGAATGGATAAAGGAGTGGCAACAGAATTTGGGGTGTAGGTTTCCATTTTTCCTGTAGGTTTCCTCAGATACCTGAGTGGGGAACATTTCAGGCAGAATTAATGAAAATAATTCGGGTAGCAACGTGAGTAATATGTTGAGGCACTGCAGGGAGGCAAATATAACTCAGATGGAATAAGCACTAGAAACACTAGAAGACAGCTAGAAGTCAGAGAGTTAACAATGACTCAGGTAATAGTGCTTTGTAGGCCTTTTAGTAACGACTTTGACTTTTATTTGGAGTAGTATGGTAGGCTTTGAACAGAAGAGTGATCTGATTAATTTCTAACAGAATCATTCTTACACTTTGTTGAGAAATATACAAACACACAAAGTTAGGACCTAGTTCAGGACCTAGAGGCCACCCTAATAAATGAGATGAAACTTCTGGGGTTATGTATGGATTGTTAGTAGTGAGTGTGATGAATGATAGATATATTTTCATGGTAGGACTGTCATTGATGAACTGTTGTAGTAACTTAGAGGGAGTAGCAACAGATTAGTGAAAAATTATTTAAGATACTTTGGTTTGAGCATGTAGAAGGAAGGAGCTGCCATTAAGCAGGATAAAAAGACCACATGCACAGTAGAATTAGGAAATTAAGGATTTGGTTTTGGAGATATTAGGACTGAGATGACTACTAAACAATTGGCTTGAGCTGCTGAGTTAGCAGCTGGATAGAGGAGTCTTAGTCAGGTAAACAATTTAGGTGTTGTCATTCTATATATAGATTTGAAGGCAAGAGCCTAGACAAGATCATTATTAAAGTCAGTATAGATGAAAACATTCTGTTAAATAAATCTCAAGGAATTCCATTGTTGTTTTTTTTTTGTCTTTTTGAAAAAAAAATATTTTCTTTTATTTTGAGAGAGAGAGCGCACACAAGCAGGTGAGGAACAGAGAGAAGGAAAGAGAGAATCCTACGCAGGCTCTGTGCTGCTAACACAGAGTCTGATGGGGGGCTCAATCTCACAGACGATAACCTGAGCACAAATCAAGAGATGGATGCTTAACTAACTGAGTCACCCAGGAATTACATTGCTAATACTTTGGAAAGATGAGGAAGACTAATAAAAGAGAATGACAATAAATTAAGACTGATAAGAGAAGACAACGAGCAGAACTTGATGACTTGGAAACAAAGAAGGCAGTGTTTCAAGGAGGAAGAAAGGACTGTGTGTCATTAACTAATGATAAATTTATAATCAGATGCAGCAAAGGGACACACTGAAGATTTGGACAGCTGTTATTCTGAAAGGCTAGTATGCTGATTAAAATGGATTCACGATGGGATGGGAGAAGACACAGTATAGACAGCTATTCAAGGAAAGTGCTTTCTGTTTGTTTTGCCACATAGGAAGAACTATAGAGTGAGAGGAAAATGCATTCAAGGATGTGAGAAATAGCGTCGAATTTGTATGATGAGAAAAGAACAAACAGAAGAAAATTGATCATGTAGGTATAGGAAAATATAGTCACTAGAGCAATGATCTTCCTTAGGCAAGTGGGCAAGAGATTGGAGTGCTCAAGTGCTGTGACTCACTTTGCCAGGAACACGGAATTTTTACCTACTACACTAAGAGACTAGTCATAGCATATGGGCAAACCTGTAGTCTACGGGTAGATGTGGTGAAGCAAGGCGAAAAGCACAGAATGAGGATGAACAGAAGGTTTTAGAGGTATCAGGAGAAGGGAATTCATAAAAAATAATCACCTAGCAGACCAATGGAGTTTAAGAATTAGGAAAATATAGGGTAAATGTGAGAAGGACTTATGGGGCCCATTTGATGTTGGAAATTAGGATGTGAAACAAAACAGGAAATATGTTTGTGGTTTTTTCCCCAACCATATTTAGCTGATTAATGGTGCCCTAATTCTGCCTTGGCTTTACTTTGATGGCTCAGAACTCATACACTCAGGGAACAATGGCAAATATGTTACAGTGTCTCACTCTACTTAGGCTTGCTCATGGGGACAGAACAAGGTTCAGGACAGAACCTTGTAGCAGCATAGACTTGAGTATGAATACTTAG
The DNA here is from genome assembly GCA_017311185.1 of Proteles cristata cristata. NCBI lineage: Eukaryota > Metazoa > Chordata > Mammalia > Carnivora > Hyaenidae > Proteles > Proteles cristata. Next base: position 3,075,478 of record JAESUZ010000148.1, on the reverse strand, counting down.
AACTGTAGTCCTAAACTTACATCTAGATAGTAATAACTGATTATCTTATTTTTTGACAAGTTATCTTCATCTGACTAATCACTTGGTACAAGATACTGAAGCAATTAGTGCTTTTCCCACAGGTGTGTGATAAAAACAGAAGAAAAAATGAGTTGCCCTAAGCAGCCAAGCATGTTCAGAAAGCAAGACCAGTTCAGTTTATAACTTAAGTCCCAAGAGGATGATGATTGTTAGAAAGAGAACAAAATGGCAGGGCTTCTTCTCATACTTCTGAATGCCAAGGGACATTTTACTAATCCTAGTTCATGGAAGGAAGAGAGAGAAAAGAGAAAGACAAATAGCCATGGGTCATATGGCCTGTTATGTGGAGAGAAGCTTTTGGTTTTCTTCCTTATATTGTATTTTTTATATACTTAGTGCTTCAACCACATGTAGGAAGAAACTAAAGTTAATTGCACTTGATTCAGTTTTTTATTATATTTTTAATGCAATAACATCTAATGAATACAGCATATGGGTGTCCTATAATCTGAACTACTTGGTTATTGGTTTCTCCATCCAGAGTCTCTGTCTTGTTTTTCTACTTAACACTGTACCTTTAACCCAGACCATGGCATGAACATAAGGTGGTAACAAAAAATAATCCGTCTAGTACAATATAAAGTTACTAGTTGCTCTTTTGTTTGACTATCTCCTGTAGGATAAAGACCAGGGACGCTAACCTTTATGTTTGTCTGCCAAGTATTTAATTTATTCTACTTATGATAAGTAACACAAGTGAATTGCCAATAAAGTGTTCTTTAAAGAAAACCTAGTTATCTACATTAGCAAATCTAAGCACCAGAATCTTGATTTACATAAAAGCTTGACTTGTCTAGATGTACACATCTAATAATACTTAGAAAACTTTATAACTCTTGGCATTTTTATTGGTAACTGATGGATTTGTAAAGTCACTGATTACAGTTTTGGCATGTGCCAGAGTCCAGCTCCGGCCTGGTCCACGGGTCCCTGAAGGATGGATGGTGTTGGCGAGGGAGGGATTTAGAGAGCCCCGAGATTCTTTCTGATCACTAGGCAAGCATCTCTGTCCTGTCGGTTTTGGTGTCTTTATTTATAGGTCAAATGTTAGCATGGGATCAGAAAATGGAATTTTTTAATGGATCATTCTCTGTGATAAGATGTTTTTGGAAAATATGCAGAAACAGGTTTTACAGAATTATTCTTGCAGAACTACCCCAATTATAGTGAGGTTGAGTAACTAAGAAAATAACAGGGTGTTCACATTTTAATAACACTAAGATTAAGTTATAGGTTTGTATATACTCTTATCCATCCTCATCACAGCTGCCAGGGTAAGGGAAGGTGTTTGTGGAATGTAGGCCTTAGGGAAGGGGCTGCTATACATCACCAGTTAACAAAGATATATGTAGTAATTTATGTTCTGTCCTTATCTGTTCCTTCTCTCTAAGTTAGGCTCTTTGTCTCTGGACAAGACTTGATTTTCCAGTTATATGCTTTATTGCACCAGAGAGCCAGCCATACCTTTAAAGAGTTTAGCTCATTTCCAATACATAGAATAGCCTCTTCGAGTCCATTTACCTTTGTGTCTAGTTTTATGATTCCTTGAATAGCTAGGGCATGAGAGACATTTTTGGTTAGCTGATTTACATGTTGAGCTGTATGAACCTCTTGGACTAACGCAACGGTAGAAACAGAGCTGTACATGTAAAGGTCAATCTTTTATGAGTAAGGGTGATTAGCCTGTTCATAGCTCAAGGGAAAGTAGGGAGGGAAACAGGACCTGCTGGAGACATGATGTCTGTTCCCATAATCGAAAGAAGAAGTTCCCACAATAAGTTCCTTCACAAGGTGCAATCATCATACCAGGACCAGAATAAGGGGACAAGTCACTCCCTATACCGATCTACAAGGTACCTTGGGTGTCGGTGCACAAGCAGAAACAATTGAGTTGGGGTGGATATCAGTCATCATCTGATTGGCAAGAGACCATGCAAGCTTGCTTTAACTTCACCAGGATTTTTCTCGACTAATGGGCTAAGAATGGCTCCCAACAGGCATGAGATTATGAACATTAATGATGATACAGTTGATAGCTACAAAATTTTTACACAAAGAATCTGAAAGACTCTCATGTCTTTGTTGCCAGGTTCTAGTAAAGCCCCTTTGCTGCACTGAGATAGTTTCTGTTCTGGAATAGTCTGAAATTATATCCTCCTTGCCTGATATTTGCCCCTCTGACTTTCTTCTGTATGTACATGTCTTGTATTTTTACATAAAATTCATTCAAGTCTAGGATGCTATATTCCCATGTAGGGACACTGTTAAAGAATATTATTAAAACTACACAAACTGAAAGTTCTTTTTAAAAGAACTGAGTCTTAAATTGCTTTTAGGTAGACATTGCAACATATCAGCTCCTTTTTGTTTTTGTTGTTTTCCTCTCTTATTCATAAAAAGTGAATTCAGGATCTTTCACCTGAACAACCTTTCCTAGGAGACTTCTCTGTCCCCTGGTTTCTTTCTTCCATGATTATGATGCTACATAAATAAGGAAAAGTATCTAAAAGGCTGCTTCCTCTTTCTGTTTCTGAAAAGACTTTTTTCTTCGTAGATTATGTCTCCTTTCCACCTTGCACATTGATCACAGAATTTTTAAGTGGAGTAAACATTTACTAATTGTCCTGCATCATATCAGCTGGGTCTTTTAATAAATCAAAATATTCATCCTTGCCCGAAGCTGGAATCAGTCATGCATTAGAAACAGAGTTTTTTTGTGTGCTGTTGAAGCAGTTTTTTCTTATTAAAATTCCTTTTGGAAATCTGAACTAGTAAGCTTCTACCTAGATGCACAACCAATGTACATCGTGATTTTTCCCCATAATTCTAATTTTCTAACATTTTCTATTTATAGTAATGGCAATTCATTAAATGGACAAAAATGGATTTATTGTTTATACATTTGTGAAGCTTTTCTGAACACTTGCTTTCTGATGAAAACACAGAACTGCAATTCACTCTTAAATTCCAATACCGGTTTAGTTGCTAAGATATACAGGATCATTCCATGTGTGTAAAAGATGTAATTATGTTAATTGCAATTAAAATCAAAGAATAACTATTCTTCCTGTTTCAGAATGTCAAAAAGAGGTGGTGGTGGGTCACTGCTTAGACAGCACTGACTACAAAGGGGTTTAAGGACACTGGCATATGATTTTAGTTAGATGAGTCACACCAAATTTTCTGGAATTCAGGGGGCAAACTCTGTTTCCTTTGGAGACATACTTTTTAGAGCCTTAGTTAAATGACAGCACGAATACCACCTGGGCTGGAACTCATGCTCGTGTATGAGTTTGCTAGGATGCCATAGACATAGACAAGGTGGCCTAAAAAAACAGAAATTTATTTCTTCAAGGTTCTGGAGGCTGAAAGTCCAAGATCAAGGAGTCAGCAGGGTTGGCTTCCTCTGAGGACCTGTCTCCTTGGCTTATAGGTGGCCATGTTCTCTCTGTGTCTTCACATAGTCTTTTCTCTTTGTATGCCTGTATCCTAATTTCCTCTTCTTATAGGGATACCAGTTACATTGGATGAGGACACACTCATCTTACTTTTTTTTTTCCTAATTACCTCTTTAAACACCCTTTCTGAGGTACTGGGAATCTTGGATTTCATGATAGGAATTTTGGGAGGACACAGTTCAGCCCTATGTGGGGACAGTCTCTTGCCTAGCAGTTGAATGAAGGATATTCTGAGTCACTCAGCACCTATGTGTCACCTCTTTCATAGCAATGATCTGTATGGTTCATAGCTTCATGTGACGTCTAATCTATTTGGAGTATATCTGAGTGAGGCTTCTGTCACATAACATTTGACTTCTTGTCAGAAAAGACCATTCCTGGACAAGGTGAATTTCATCACCAATGCTGCCACTTTCTTTCTAATACGGAGACATGTGTGGACTATTTAGGAAGCTATAACAGAATATCATCATGACGACATGTTCCCTTGATTCTGGCAGACCAAAGTTCTCATCAGCATTTGCACGGCCTCCCAGAAAAAGTTTTGTCTGTGAATGCCATTTAGATTGCCAGCAGAATTAACTATACTATTACTCATTTTTTCTCATATGCCTAATTTACCATGTTAACTTTTATAGCATGTGGACACCACCTGATTCTGCACTATGACACACAGAAATAGCTAAAAATCAGCTCTTTATATTATGCTAGTAACCTATTATATTATTTGAAAGTAGTAATTAAAGAATAAAAACTTGATAATGCATCATTTAGAATCAGCAGGTATAGATATACACAAATCTTCATTTTAATTGTGGCACAAGTTTCTTTCTAGATATAAGGCTTATACATTTTGGGAAGTAAAAGAAAAATGAAGAAAGTAGAATCAATATTTAGAGGCTCAGAGAATCAGTATTATTTCCTCAAAAATAAGCTGTAAATGGTGTACAGACTGTCAAATGTTTTCATGACTTTTCTTGACCTCTGTAACTGTAGGCCAGGAAAGTATATTCGGAAAGCACCATCCTTATCATTTGTATTTTGGCTATTTAAGTTAGGGATAGTAGTAGATTTCAGTATTTATAGTCATTCACTTTGACATTTAATTGACAAAATAAATTTTATTTTAATAAAATATCTATATTATAATTATATAAATATATAAAATAATATAAAATAAATAAACACTATATTTTGTAATTATTTAAGAGCTTCATTGTTTATGTATCATTTAAATTCTGGGAGTGTAGGTATATGTCTGAAAAAATGCAGGCAATAATCCATCCAGAATTGCCTAATCAATACTAGAATTACAGTCCATATTTAGGAAATATTTGTACTATTGGACTTGAGAACTGGTTATAAGTGTCATCTTAAACTCTTAAGCTATCAAGGATGATATTCCTCAACCTGAACCAGAACCCGAAGAATATCAGGGAACAAGGATGAAGTCACAAAATAGACATCATTAACTAAGGCCACGGAACAATGTAACTTCTCATTGAAGTTTGAGAATCTTATTAAAAGATTTTGTAAAGTTAGATGAGCCACACAAATCAGGACCTTGAGCTGTTTCAGACTCCTCTAACCTTTTTCATAAGCCTAAATCCAATTAGTTGCTAAATCTTATCACTTTTATTCTCTTCAAAGTTATTGATATCCTTTCCTTCTTTTCTAATACCATTCATTTATATTGCCATAGTTCAGAATCTCCTGATTTTTACTTTGATTCTATAATTCTCTCATTTGTTTATATTCCTCTTATCTAAATGTCCCATTAATCTACTCTTCACATAAGTCTCAGAATGATCTTTCTAAAGGGGAAATCAAACCTGGCCAAAGATCAAGATTCTGCAAATGTTTTCTCTGATCTTCATGCTAATCCAGACTTTGTCTCAATGTACCAGAGATCTTTCAAAATCTGACCCTTAGTTATATGTCTACCATTCTCATACTCTCTTTGAGTTGAATAAAGATTATTTGTAATTCCATTTTATATTATTTTACTTTATGTCAGTGGTTGTTCAAGCAACTAAAATATATTTCCTTAAATTTTGGAAATCTAATTAGAGTTAATATGGTGCCACCTTGCCTCATATAAAGAAATGGGAAAACATTCCATGCCCATGTATTGAAATAATAAATATTGTTAAAATGTCATTACTACCCACAGCAATCTACACATTCAACGCAATCTCCATCAAAATTGCACCAGCATTCTTCTCAAAACTAGAGGAAACTATCCTAAAATTTGTATGGAACCACAAAAGACCCCAAATAGCCAAAGTAATATTGTAAAAGAAAACCAAAATGGGAGGCATCACCATCCCAGACTTAAACCTCTACTACAAAGCTATAATCATCAAGACAGTGTGGTATTGGCACAAAAACAGACACATACACCCATGGAATAGAATAGAGAGCTCAGAATTGGACCCACAAATGTATGGCCAACTAATCTTTGACAAAGCAGGAAAGAGTATCCAATGGAAAAAAGGCAGCCTCTTTTACACATGGTGCTGGGAGAACTGGACAGCAACATGCATAAGAAGGAAACTAGAGGGGCACCTGGGTGGCTCAGTTGGTTAAGCCTCCAATTTTGGCTCAGGTCGTGATCTCACATTCATGGGTTCGAGCCCCGCATCGGGCTCTGTGCTAACAGCTAGCTCAGAGCCTGGGGCCTGTTTCGGATTCTGTGTCTCCCTGCCCCTCCCCCTCTCATGCTCTGTCTCTTTCTGTCTCAAAAATAAATAAAACATTTAAAAATTTTTTAAAAAGAAGGAAACTAGATCATTTTCTCACGCCATACACAAAAAGAAACTCAAAATGGATAGAGGACCTGAACGTGAGACAGGAAACCATCAGAACCCTAGAGGAGAAAGCAGGAAACAACCTCCTTGACCTGAACCACAGCAATTTCTTACTTGACACATCCCCAAAGGCAAGGGGATCAAGAGCAAAAATGAACTATTGGGACCTCATCAAGATTAAAAGATTCTGCATGGCAAAGGAAACAATTAAAAAAAAAAAACACTAAAAGGCAACCAATGGAATGGGAAAAGATAGTTGCAAATGACATATCAGATAAAGGGTTAATATCCAAAATCTATAAGGAACTCACCAAACTCCACACCCAAAAAACAAATAATCCAGTGAAGACATGGGCAGAAGACATGAACAGACACTTCTCCAAAGAGGACATCCAGATGGCCAACAGACACATGAAACGATGCTCAGTGTCCCACATCATCAGGGAAATACAAATCAAAATCACACTGAGATACCACTTCATTCCAGTCAGAGTGGTTAAAATGAACAAATCAGGAGACTCTAGATGCTGGCGAGGATGTGGAGAAACAGGCATCCTCCTACACTATTGGTAGGAATGTAAACTGGTGCAGCCCCTCTGGAAAACAGTGTGGAGGTTCCTAAGGAAATTAATAATAGAACTCCCCTATGACCCAGCAATAGCACTGCTAGGAATTTACCCAAGGGATACAGGAGTGCTGATGCATATTGGCACATGCACTCCAATGTTCATAGCAGCACTCTCAACAATAGCCAAAACATGGAAAGAGCCTGAGTGTCCATCAATGGATGAATGGATCAAGAAGATGTCGTTTTCTATACAATGGAATCCTACATGGCAATGAGAAAGAATGAAATCTGGCCATTTGTAGCAACATGGATGGAACTTGAGTGAAATAAGTCAGGCAGAGAAGGACCAATACCATGTGTTTGCACGTATAGGTTGCTTAGGAGGAACCTAATGGAGTACCATGGGAGAGAAGAAGGGGAATAATAATTGGGGAGAGGGAGGGAGGCAAACCATGACAGACTCTTGAATGCTGAGAACAAACTGAGCGCTGGTGGGGGTGCGGGTGGGGAAGGGGATGATGGGCATGGAGGAGGGCACTTGTGGAAATGAGCACTGGGTGTTATATGGAAACCAACTTGACAATAAACTATTAAAAAGAAAAGAATCCTTGAAAATTCATGGTTCTACTTACATGCTGCTATCCTTTACAGTGTAGCTGCTATATGCAATACATCTACATATGCTATAAAATCCACAATGCAATTTAAAATAGTTTTTTTATTTACTCATGTATTTTAAACAAATTGATAAAGAAACATTATATTTACACATACCTTTACCATTTATTTTTTCATTTATTTTTGAAGTTCTGAGTTTCTATATTATATAATTTCACTGAGAAAATTCTTCTACTTTTGGTGTAATGCAGGCTTACTGACACTAAATCATCTTAATTTTATTATGTTAATTTTATGATATTATTTGAAAGATATTCTCATTGTAAAAAGAAATCTGTTAGTTACAAATATATTTTTCAGCTATATGTATGTTGACTATATATATTCTTTTCAACTCTTTAAAGATATCATTTCAATACAAATCATACTTGAAATAACCCTGTGTTGTTAGATACCATTTCCCCCGTTCCTCTGAGTACTAGTCTCTAAGGAATTGGATAGAACACCCAAAAAAGCTTTAAAAATCTGCCTGACACTCAAATTTTGAGCATGAAATAGCATTTACTCTAAGTAAATTGCTTGATTAACTGATATGCACCAGCTCTGCTAAGTGCTTTACACCTATAATCTGATGTAGCGTGGAACGTATGTTATTTAATTTGTTTATAGCATTGTGCTAGACCCTGGGAGATGGAGAGAAGTCAACATAAAGGAAGTAATAGAGAAAAATGCATGATTCAAAGAATTTATAGTTATGAAAATTCAGTTGAATACTATAATCCTGATTTCTGACGTGATTACATGATGTATTAAAGGAAAATGTATGAATCAAATAATAAATTGTTATATCAAGGCTTATTGAACTATGAAGAATAAACAGAAACTAGAGAAATAGAATAAGTGGAAAGTCATTCTTCCTGGAATAAAAATACAAATGTCTGTATGAGAGAAAGAATGTCTAGTTTAGTAGGTAGTTATCCTGATCTGTCAATTCACCCTTGGGAGACAATATCTCAGAAAAGACTTATTAACAAAAATAAAGTTCATACAGGGAACAGTGACAGCAAACTTTTTAATCTACTGCATTTCTTTGCAACATAAAACTAACAGTTTTTCTTAGTTAACTCCCTCTGATGACTTTTCTGAATTAAAATAAAATATTAACAAAATAAAAACCAAAGGGATATTTTAAATTTCTTATTGCTAGGAGTAAAAGCCAGAAAATTATTGTTAACTTCTGCTGTTAAATTATCCATTAATAATCCATTATTTTGAATTCAAAATTAGTGTTTGTTTGATAAATTTGTTAACGTGTTTCTTTTATTTTGTATGTAAACCCACTTAGCCTGCTGCTAAAATTCAAAGGAATGGTTCAGTTCCTTCAAAAAATGACAGCTATTCCCTTTTATACACTCACCAGGTGTATCATATCTACATGTGATAAATTTGTATTCACACTGGCTTTTAGAAATAATGGAGATAATTGTATAATATATGTAGTATATCTATCCATCTATGTCTAGATCTATATCATCAATATCTATACCTACCCATCTGTCTGTCTGATCTGTACCTTTTTTGCTGCTGTTACAGGCTTTCATCCCCGGCATTTCTCATGATGCAGGAGAAGAGCATTTTCTTCAGAATTTTAAATAGATTAACATATGAAGTCTTTCAGAACACTTACTAATGAACATCTACATTTGTTTTCTGGAAAATACAAAAACTAATTTTGCTTTTGAAAGTCCTGTGTCGTCAAAAATGAAAATTTTGGAATATTAAATAGCTTTTTATTTAAAAAAGATTTTTTTGAAAAGTAAAGGTGAATAGATGCTTATAAAAGAGAAACCTTAGGGAAGGATAGCATAAGAATAGAAGATTATAACTGAATTCATCAGATTTTAGAAATGAGAATATGCAGAGAAATCAGATAGTCTCCAGGAAAATGTATTTCAACTTTCAAAGTTAGTTTTGTGTATGTTTGTTGAGATAGACTGTAGAGTTTAGTTAAAAATTTCTCTTTTTCTTTTTTAAATTTTATATATATATGTATATACATATATGTTAAATTTAAAGTGTCAAAGAGAAGAACTTTCCATATGCTCTGTACCTCACAGTCCTGTCCTGGGCTAAGTGCTAAGAGACCAGAAGTAATCACTTCTCATTTATGAATGATTTTTCCAAATATATATAATATATATATATTAGAGAGAGAGACAGAATGGGAGTGGAACAGGGGCAGAGAGAGAGGGAGACACAGAATCTGAAGTAGACTCCAGGCTCTGAGCTATTCACACAGAGCCAAACGTGGGGGCTTAAACGCATGGACTGTGAGATCATGACCTAAGCCAAAGTCAGACACTTAACCAACTAAGCCATCCAGGCACCCCAAACTTCTTTTTTCCAGCAAACATCAAATCAGTCATTCTTATTTTCATGTCACTGAATACAGAAGATGAGGAGGTATCTAATTCTGTTAGCTTTTAGTGTGAAAAGAAAGTCATAAGACATGTCTTTTAATTGTGCTATTTCTTAAGCTGTCTGTGGTAAGGAGAAATGTTTCCTCTAAAAGAATATAACAAAGGGAAAAGTATACTCTGGAATAAGCACTCATAGTTTTGATAATAATATTTTGAAAAATCATTCATAAATGAGAAGTGATTACTTCTGGTCTCTTAGCAGTTAGCCCAAGACAAGACTGTGAGGTAGAGAGCATACGGAAAGTTCTCTTTGCCACTTTAAATTTAACTTAATTGGATAAAAGTAGAAGGATTAGATAATCTCCAGGCCAACATTTAAAAACATAGTCCTGAGTATAAATGGAGCAGGGAGAGGGCAGATGGTCACTGCTATCCTTATTTACTTAGGATGGTTTTGGACATTTACACAGACCTGTGACTCTGGAATGCTGAAGTGTCATAAGCAACACATTTACGTTGGTTGTTAAAAATAGAGAACTGTTTAAAACTTAGAACTATATACTTGAAAACATCAAAAGGGCTGGTAACTGTATCTGTAAAATGTTCTTTCTCCCATGAGCATGTCATCTAAGTAGAGCCTGTCAGAACAAGGCATCAAAGGAGAGTGCATGTTGCCAAAATAAATTATTCAGTTGTCAAAATATGACACCAGCCTAACCTATAATATTTGAGTAAAAAAGTATGAGAGGCAGAACCCAGTGTAATCAACCAGAAGCTATGACAAGTTATTGTCTGTACAATTGAGTGCAGCTTATTCATAAAGGTAACTTCTCATTGGAAGCATCAGAAATCCATTTGGAAGTCAAACTAATTTAGTGGTTTTGAAAGGATGAAGTTAGGATGCTGTTTGTTTATAACTTTGCTTACAGCACTCAGATTTTGTCACAGTTGGAGAGTTGGAACAAATCCTTCACTCCTGTGTCCTGTCTCTTTATCTCCTTAGTAAACACCTTCCCTTTCCCACCATAGGTAAGAAGTGCTGGCCTCAGTAGTGCTGGCCTCAGTAATCCTTCATCCATGGAAACTAGGGCCTGTGAATTCTGGCATCTTGAGGGTGTTACAGGAAAAACAACAAACCAGATATTGATGTGAGTCGAATTTAATTAATAAACATTCACTAAGCGCATATACTTCCACAAGTACTTTGAGAAACCTCAGGAACAGGAAATGAGTAAGACAATTTTTTTCACCTTGAAAGAGCAAAGAACTCTGTCTGACCAGGAAACATGTAACAACTAAATTACAACTCCATAAAAAAGAGGCAAGAATGGGATTCTGAGCAGGATAGGAATCATTAGCTAAACCTGGCATGGGTGAATGTTTCAGAGTCAACTCACTGGAAGACATGGATACTCGAGCTTGTATTGAAAATAAAAATGTTAATCTTCCAAGAAAACAAAAGGGAAAAGATGTTCCAAGATGAGGAAGGAATTTCCATAAGAGAAAAAAAAAGTTTTATCAATCATAAGTGGCCAAGTATTAGATAAAAAATAAAAGAGATGGAAAAATCTAAGATGACACACAATTTCAGACTTTGATACTTTGTGGATAATGGAACAATAATACAGGGAATATAGAAAGGACATTCAGGGAAGGGGAAGGAAGGGAAAGAAAATGGGTAATGTAACAAGCTCCATTTGGGGATTAAACAAAACAAAGGATATAGATTTATCATTTCCTGTCATGGCAAGAAATAGATGGCACTCTCAAATTTGGGTAATTTAAGAACAATGTGCATATAGTAAAGGAACAATTTACAAAAAGATGGGTAGTTTGTAGATTAGCCATAAGCTATAATGAGATACAAAGAGGATCCTAATAGCAGTTCATGGTCATTACCTCTATGAGCAAAGGCAAGCAATGATCACCTGAACAGATCTTTGCAGAGAGCATCATCTGAAAGGTACTGTGGTCTTTACTTTCTCAGGCAGCCCTGCAGGAAGGAAGCTGAGGAAACAAATATACTGGCTTTATTTATTTTCTCTCTCTTCTTTCTATTGTTGGTAAACTCATTGTTTCTCATTGGTCAAACTCAAACAGAAGCCAAAAGCCAGAAGCCAGGGAGCTAATGATGTTTTTGTATTAGTCAGCTACCTTGGACACAAAAGAGAGCAAAAAATGGTGAATGTTTATTTGGAGAGGCCAACAAAAGATTTTCAGTACATGTGTGAACTTCAACCTTCAGGATTTCCTGTCTACTGACTATTTTCCAAACAACTACTTTTCTCATGAAATTGTTTATATTGCTTTTTAATAATGTCATCAATAAGATACACACATATATGTATATATATGTCTATATAAATGTATATAACCCTGTGGCTCTTAGGACCATGTTAGGGTCAGTTTTTTTTCTCATCCAGTGAAAAATTTGTTAGGTTTGTTCTACTTGTTCTAAGCTACAACATACATTTTTTTCTTTTTTTGCTGTAAATGCTCCATTTATTGTGACCTAAGTAGGCAGTGATTATCATTTACATGGTTCTAATTTTCCAAGAAATATTAAAAGTATAATGTCAAAAAATGTAATGAAATTATCACTTTAGGAACATTCTCAGATAAAACACTAACAGGGCAGTTTACCTGCTGTAAATGCCAAGTTTCTGAAATCTGTTTTCAAATATTATCAATTAGCCAGTGCTGTAAGCACCTTTGTTTAGAGAAGAAGTAATCAGTTTCCAGAAGGTTATAGTCTAGAGAATTTTTATTTTGAAAATACAATTTTACAAGATGACTCTGGGAACAAATATTAGAAATTTCTTCTATAAACATGATACTTATAAATCTCTAAAGCATTTTGGCACTTCTTGAACCATAGTGTGGTAATGGGTGTGAAGTACTGTTTTGTACAAGTGAAGCTGTTTTTATAAAGCAATGAAAGACAAAAGAAATATATTTGCCACAGAATAAGCCACTTTTGGAAACATATTTCTTATGAATACTTACTAAAAATGGTAAGCCATTTCCGAATGGCTAAGAAGGACATAATTTATATAATGTTCAATTGCTTAATAATAATATGAATTGATTATGCTGGAGCTTTGAAGTATAGGGTTGATGGGCCTGGGGACAATGTGGCAGAAAGGATCAGGGAAGGAGTCTTAGTTTAGTTAGCTAAATAGTATAGGTTGAAAGTCCAGTATTATTACAGATTTGTTGAATGTGCAAATTGCTTTATTCCCTATGAATAATATTCATGACAATGATGTTTTGAAAGGAATTACTTAATATTCTAGAAGAAACTCAAGAAATAAATCCTGTAATTCTTTAATTTTATAAGAAATAGTATAGTTTAATAAAATGTATTTAACTTCAAGTTCAAAATAGTTAAAACTGCAATTCCAAAACCATGAAAGAGAGTGACTTTGGAAGAGGTAGATAATTCTCTCTGGTCCCTGTACTGATATGTAAATTATTCCAGGTGGTCAGTTTTAATCATATCATCTCTTTAATTTTGAATTTTGAATATATTGGCTTTATGATATTCTTCTAAAAGATGATGGTTGAGATATAAAAATTACCAAAATAGGGGCATCTGGGTGGCTCAGTCAGTTGGGCATCCGACTTCGTCTCAGGTCATGATCTCACAGTTCGTGGGTTTGAGCCCCACTTTGGGCTCTGTGCTGACAGCCAGCTCAGAGCCTGGAGCCTGTTTCAGATTCTGTGTCTCCCTCTCTCTCTGACCCTCCCCTACTCATGCTGTCTCTCTCTTTCAGAAATAAATAAAACATTAAAAAATTAAAAAAATAATATAAAAATAAAAATTACCAAAATATACACATGATGCAGTGTTTATTTTGATTCTTTCTCCTTTTGTATTTATGCTTATCTAAAAAATATTTGATAATAGAAGCTTTACGTGAATTCTTAACTCTTATAGAGTACACAATTGCTTTGAATATTATACAATAGGTGTGCTAAAATGTACCTACAGACTGATAGTGGCTTAGTGAGATCTAGACAGTTTGTTCCTAAATGCTAGTTTACATACTGTCTGCAAGAAAATCTCCCCACGACTGTTTAACAACAGAGATTCCTAAGCTTCAGCTTAGAGATACAGAATAGTCATGTATGGGGGAGTCAGAAATTGAAGTACAACAGCTACCCTCAGATAATTCTAGTGTGCTGACAGGTTAGAGAATCACCTCTCTAGAACATCACCACCACTACCCTAATCTCAATGACCACCACTACAACCTCCACCGCAGTAATCAACATCACTGCTACTACAGTATGTCAGAATGCTCTCTAACAGTATGTGTATGTTCTGGAGTTTCACAGTTGGAAAGAAAATGTTTGGGTTAGGATTGAGACATGACTTTTGGTCATCTGAGCTTTGCAGAAATCTTTAATATTTAGCTCCTTCAAATTTTTCTAGAGTAACTAGTTGATTAACTCAATAAGATAATTTCCTCTTACAGATTTTCCCTAATTGCAGTGTGGTCATTAATTTCTTCTAATTAATATAGGAATAATCAATGTTTGTTGTATCATTTAATTCCACAACAACCTTATGCAAAAAGTGACTAAAACTGAGAGAATGGGAAAGAATTATCTACTAGATTCCACTTCATTCATTGAATACTCATTAAAACATTTAGTAAATAAAAGACTGGAGGGAACAAAGATGAAATTACCTAAATTGTTACTTTATCAAAAGTGACTTTATACTGATGCTTTCTCTGTTTTTAAAAATATTTTTATTTTATTCCTGAGAGAGAGAGACAGTGTGAGCAGGGGAGGGTCAGAGAGAGAGGGAGACACAGAATCCGAAACAGACTCCAGACTCTGAGCTAGCTGTCAGCACAGAGCCTGACACGGGGCTCAAACCCAGGAACTGAGATCATGACCTGTCCCAAGTCAGAGCTCAACTTACTGAGCCACCCAGGCACCCTGCTCTATCTTTGCTGGCCCTCCGTCATCTCACCATCAACGTTAACAGCTTTTCTAAGTGGCTGTGACTCTACTGCATTGGTTTGTAATAAACTTTCACAATTTCCTCTAATAATAATATATTCATAAAATACATCTAAGAGCAACCAATTAAAAAAGCTTTATTGAAGTACAGTTCTCATACTACAAAATTCAGATTTTTACAACTATACAAATTAATATGTTTTAATATATTTACAGAATTGTACCACCATTATTCTAATTTCATCACATCATAGAGCAGACTTGGACCCATTACTAGCCACTTCCCATTCTCTTGTCGTCTCCCAATCCTGAATATCCCTGAACTGTTGCTATAGGTTTATCTATTGTGAACATTCCATATGCACAGAATATATGATCTTTGGTAACTAACTTCTTTAAAGAATTAGCAATGTTGCGATGTGTATCAATATTTAATCCTGTTTTATTGCTGAATAATATCACATTGTATGGATATACCATATTTAATCCATCCATCAGTTGATACACATTTGTTTCACTTCTTCAGCTATTATGAGTAATGTGTCAAAAAACCATTTGTGTATATATTTTTGTGTGGATGTATGTTTTCATTCATCTTGGGTATATACTTAGGAGTGCAATTACTGAGTTATATACTAGCTCTGTGTTTAGTATTATGTGGAACTGTCATAATGTTTTCCAAAGTAACTGCAACACTTTACATTCTGATCAGCAATGTATGAACTTTAATTTGTCATGTCCTCATTAACAAGTGGCATTATTGCTATCTTTATTTGAGCCGTCTTAGTGATTATTAAGTTGTATATCATTGTGGTGTTGATTGGCATTTTTCTAATCAGTAATGTTGCTTACCATCTTTTCATGTGCATATTGACTTGTGTATATATATATATATACATATATACATTTTAAGATTTTTATTCTTCAGTAATCTCTACTCTAAAAGTGTGCTACCAACTGAGCCAGCTAGGTGTTCCATCATTTGTATAGATTTTTGAAGAAATAACTGCTTAAGCCTTTTGTCCATTTTTATAAATTGATTGTTTATATTTTGTGCATGTGTATATGTGTAGTTTTAAGAACCCTAAATATATCCTGGATATAAGTCCTTTATCAGATATATTAATTGAATATATTTTCTTCCATTCTGTGGCTTGTCTTTTCACTTTCTTGGTGTTGTCCTGTGAAGCACAAAGCTTTAATTTTGTAAAGTTCCCTTTAGTTTTTTTTTTTTTTTCAGTTGTGCTCCTCATGTCGTATCTAAGAATCTGTTGTTTAACCCAACAGTTTGACATATTTACCCCTAAGTTAGAAGTTAGAAGTTCTTCACCCCACCCCACAAAAAGTCCAGAATTTGAGCTTACTTTTGCATAACAAAGCATGCCAAATAAAATTACTTTATTTAGTGTCTCCCCAACAAGTAGACAGAATCTTTGTGATGCCTTTCTCCTCTTCTACAATACCAGCTTTATAAATAAGTTTCTTCCTGCTTCTGGCCTTTGAAGTCTCAGAAATAAAAGGTATTAATAATCTATTATTATGTAGAGTATAATAAAACTATTATCTGAACTATGAATCATTACAGAGAGAGTTATAGGAGCTTAGACTAATGTAATTAGAAAAAAATTTGGAGAAAAATAAGATTCGAGTTGGTGATGATGTATAGATTTTCATATGTCAGTGAGAAACAAGACTCAAAAGTAGACTGGAGCCAAATCCCTACGGTTTTTATTTTATTTTAAATTAATATTTTATTTATATCAAAAATACTTTTTTTCAAGAATAGAATTTAGTGATTCATCATTTACATGTAACACTCAGTGCTCACCTCAACTAGTGACCTCCTTAATGCTTCTTACCCTGGTAGCCCTTCCCCACACCCAACACACTGCCAGAAATCCTCGATTTTTCTGTATTTAAGACTCTCTTATGGTTTGTCTCCCTCTCTGCTTTCATATTATTTTTGCTTCTCTTCCTTTGTGTTTATCTGTTTTGTATTTTAAATTCCACATATGAGTGAAATCATATGATATTTGTCTTTCTCTGACTGACTTATTTTGCTTAGCATAATATATGCTAGTCCCATCCATGTTGTTGCAAATGGCAAGATTTCATTCTTTTTCATCACCAAGTAATATTCCATTGAATATACATAACAAATCCCTATCCATTCATCAGTCAATGGACATTTGGTCTATTTCCATATTTTGGCTTTTATAGATAGTGCTGCTATAAACATTGGGGTGCATGTGTTTCTTTGAATCAGCATTTTTTTATCCTTTGTATAAATACCTAGTAGTGCAGTTGCTGGGTCATAGGGTCATAGGGTAATTCTATCTTTAATTCTTTGAGGAAACTCCATACTGTTTTCCAGAGTGAATGTTAAAGGTTTATCAGTTTTGTTAATTCTTTGAAAGAACCAGCTCCTGTTTTCATTGATATATTATACTGTTTGTTTGTTTTTTCAATATCATTGATTTAGGCTCTAATATTTTTTAAAAAATGTAATGTTTTATTTATTTTTGAGAGAGAGAGAGAGTGCGTGTGTGTGTGTGTGTGTGTGTGTGTGAGAGAGAGAGAGAGAGAGAGAGAGAGAGAGAGAGAATGTGTGGGGTGGGGTCAAAGAGAGAGGGAGACACAAAATCAGAAGCAGATTTCAGGCTCTGAGCTGTTAGCACAGAGCCCAACACGGGACTGCAAACCCATGGACTCAAAACCATGACCTGAGCCAAAGTCAGACACTTAACCAACTGAGCTACCCAGGCACCCCTGCTCTAAGTACTATTATTTCTCCTCTCTCTGGTTTTGTGCTTTAGTTGCTGTTCTTTTCCCAGCTGCTTTAGTACAGGTGTAGGGTTATATTGTGTATTTGAGACCTATCTTCCTTCTTTAGAAATGCCTAGATTGCTATATAGTTCTCTCTTATGACCGCCTTTGGTGCATCCCAGAGGTTTTGGGTTGTTGTGTTATCATTTTTATTGGTTTCCATGTACTTTTTAATTTCCTCTTTAATTTGTTGAACTCATTCATTATTTAGTGGAATGTTCTTTAATCTCCAAGTATTCATGGTTTTTCCAATTTTTTTCTTGTGGTTGATTTCGAGTTTCATAGCATTGTGGTCTGAAAATATGTAGGGTATGATCTTGATCTTTTTGTGCTTGTTGAGGACTGATTTGAGACCCCGTATGTGACCTTTTCTGGAGAATGTTCCATGTGCTCCAGAAAAGAATGTATATTCTTCTGATTTAGAATGAGATGATTTGAATATATCTGTTAAATCCATCTGGTCCAGTGTGTCATTAAGAGCCATCGTTCCCTTGTTCATTTTCTGCTTAGGTGATCTATCTATTGCTGTAAGTGGGGTGTTGAACTCCCCTACTATTATGGTATTAGTATCAATGAGATTCTTTATTTTTGTGATTCATTTGTATATCTGGGTTTCTCCACATTTGGGGGCATACATATTTACAACTCTTAGATCTTCTTGCTGGATAGGTCCCTTAACTGTGATATAAAGCCCTTCTACACTCTTGTTACAATCTTTATTAAAATCTAGTTTGTCTGATATAAGTATGGCTCCATCAGCTTTCTTTTGATGACTATTAGCATAGTAGATGGCCCTCCATCCCCTTACTTCCAATCTACAGGTGTCTTTGGGGTTAAAATAAGTCTCTTGTAAACAGCATATAGATGAGTCCTGTTTTCTTATCCATTCTGATATGTCTTTTGATTGGAGCAGTTAGTCCATTGACATTTAGAGTGAGTACTGAAAGACATGAATTTAGTGCTGTTGTGTTGCTTGTTGAATTGGTGTTTCTGATGAAACTCTCTAGCCCTTTCTAGTCTTTGCTGCTTTTGGTCTTTTTTTGTTTTGTTTTGTCTTTTCTCCACTCAAAGGGTCCCCCTTAAAATTTCTTGGGGGGGGGTGCGCCTGGGTGGCTTAGTCGGTTAAGCGTCCGACTTTTGCTTAGGTCATGATCTCACGGTTTATGGGCTCGAGCCCCATGTCGGGCTCTGTGCTGACAGCCAGCTCAGAGCCTGGAGCCTATTTCAGAGTCTGTATCTCCCTCTCTCTCTGACCCTTCCCTGCTCATGCTGTCTCTCTCTCTCTCCTAGAAATAAATAAAAATATTAAAAAAAAATTCTTGTGGGGCTGGTTTAGTGGTCACAAACTCCTTTAGTTTTTGTTTGTCTGGGAAACTCTTTATCTCTACTTCTATTTTGAATGACAGCCTTCCTGGATAAAGAATTCTTGAGTCACCTGGGTGGTTCAGTTGGTTAAGCGTCTCACTTTAGCTCAGGTCATGATCTTGCAGTTTGTGGGTTCAAGGCCTGTATCAGGTTCTGTGCTGACAGCTCAGAGCCTGGAGCCTGTTTCAGATTCTTTGTCTCTCTCTCTCTCTCTGCCTCTTTCCACTCATGCTCTGCTTCAAAAAAAATAAACTATAAAAAAATTTTAAAAAAAAGAATGCTTGTCTGTATATTTTTCTGATTTAACACATTGAATATATCCTGCCACTCCTTTCTGGCCTATCTAGTTTCTGTGAATAGGTGTGCTGCACACCTCATCTGTCTTCCCTTGTAGGTTAAGCACCTTTTTTTTCCCTTGCTGCTTTCATAATTCTTTTCTTGTCTGTGTATTTTGTGAATTTGACTATGATGGCCATTTTTTGTTGAATCTAATGGGAATTCTCTGTGCTTCTTGGATTTTGATGTCTGTGTCTTTCCCCAGGTTAGAAAAGTTTTCTGCTATAATTTGCTCACATAACTCATCTACCCCTTTTTCTCCTTTTTCTCTCTCTTCATCTTCTGAGACTCCTATGATTCTGATATTGTTCCTTTTTAATAAGCCACTGAGATCTCTGAGTCTTGTATTGTGCTCTTTTGTCTTTGTTTCCCTCTTTTCCCCCCTGCCTTATCATTCTCCACAATTTTGTTTTCTCAATTGCTGATTCATTGCTCTGCTTTGTTCATCCTTGTCATGACATCATTAGAGATTGCATCTCATTTATATCATTTTTAATTTCATTCTGATTAGATTTTATTTCTTTTATCTCTACAGAAAGGGATTCTATGCTTTTTTTTTCAACCCCAGATAGTATTATTTTAGGTTCTAAATTCTAGTTCAGACATCTTGCTTATATCTGTGTTGATTAAGTCCCTAGCTTTCACTTCTTCCTCTTCTTTTTTTTGGAGTGAATTCCTTCGTTTTGTTATTTTGGAGGAAGAAACAAACTAATAAAGTAAAAAATAATACTTTAAGAATTAAAAACAAAACATCAAGTAAAGGAAGCTAGATATTAGGTGTGTTTTGGTCAGCTTGTTGAAAAATGATTGAGAGAATAGACAAAAAGTGTGAAAAAGAAGAAAGAAAAAAACAAGAAAATCTTTAAAAATGAAATATAATTATATAATAAAATAGAATAAAATGAAATAAAGAAGTTAAAATAGAATATTGAAAAATTTAAAAAATAAAAGTAAAGTAAAACTAAAATTTTTCTTTCTGTATCCAAAAATGAGGAAGAAAAAGGAAAAAAGAGAAAGAAAAAAAAAACAATTTAAGCAAAAACAGAATCAAATAAAATGAGCCAGAAAACAGAATGAAACCCAAATTAATTTACATCCAGTTTTCCCTAGTATTGTGTTATGGCCAGATCTCGATCTCCCCCAAATCCCAAGACCACCAAGGACTCCGAGTCACGTATGCAAAAGCAAAGGGCTTTATTACGGGCTTAAGCTCGGGCTCACAGACCTCACCAGCGCCACGAATCCGTGCTGAGAGCCTTGAACAAGGGCAGAGTAGGGTTTTTATGGGGTTTGTGACGGGGGAGTTACAGAAGTTGTGGCATGGGAACAGTGATCCAATCATAATTATACAACATCATTGACAGTGGGTTTGACCATACACATTGTCTAGAGTATTCGCTACTTTTGGCGGGATCCAATTACAACATTTAAAGTACCTTTAAATTTAATCAATCACAGAGCAAGCCTAGGGTCTTACTTGGCGACTAACGGAGTTAACTTTAACATTAGGTAACAGGGTCCTATCTATAGTTTCTATCTCCAGGCCTCTCCCTTAATAATGTGGAGGATGGTCGCTGGCCCTTCCTGATTGGGTGTTGCAAGGGTGGTTTCTCCTGCCTTGGGCAATGTGTAACTGCCTGATAGTTTCGGGGAAAGCTGAAACTCAGGCCTTCTAGTTTAGAGGGGAAACTTAAAGCCTGTCATGGAGTCAGTTTGGTTTAGATGTTTAGACTTGTGTCCTTACAATTGAAACTATGAAGCCCTATATAGGTGATAAACTAAACAGGTGGAGTGACTTATGCTGGTCTACAAGGGGATATGCTTGAAGGGGACAGTTGGGCTGGACTTGGTGTAACAGCTCTGTTCTACACTAGGTGGCAACCCTTAGCTTACCAGAGTGGATCAGTGTGGTGATGGGCAAGCCCGTGTGCATGTGTGTGCATGAGCAGAGCGATGGAAATGGCTTCACCCAGCTCCCTAGTCTCTGGCACAGGAATCTTTGCATTCTCAGTGATCCACAATCAAGCACCTCTCCTTTGTCTCAGGTCTCCGTCCACTCCCTGCCTTTACCACGTCTGTGTCCATGTTGTCTGCCTACCAAATGACACCTCTCTCCAGAGTTTTATCTCAAATGAGGTTGTGTTTCAAATCTCCACACTTCAGAGACCCCTGTGGCTGGGACCCTGGCCGACTTTCTGGGTAAGGCCTTGCTGAAAAATGGCTGGGAGTCTGCTTGCCCCAGAAAATTTTCATAGATTGTGCAGTGGCAGAGGTTCATAGATTATGGCAAACCACACTACTCAGCAAGTGTCAGGTTTCACCACATTCTGGCATCTTTGTCCCAATACCAGCAAACATGGCTGCTCTCGGGTCCACTGGAACCTTTGCCTGTGAGGAGGCTGTATGGCCTCTACCAAATGACTCCAAGCAAGGGAACCACTTTTCCCCATGTGGCGCATGGCCCCTCCGACCCTGCTACCTGCTCCTGGGGATAGACCATGCTTCCTCACCAGAGCTCCACCGGGCACCAAGCTCAGAAACTTTAAATTCTTCACTCCACTGCTTGTAGAATCCTAGCGGTGTTGAAACCCTCTCCTTTCTTCCCATCAGTGATTTTGGGGAATAATTTTTTGTGGTTGCTGTTCAGTCTGCTGCAAGTATTTTCACTCTCTTTCTTTCTCTCCAGCTACTTTTGGGGGAGTGCTTTCCTTGCACCATCCTGGTATGCTGCACTCTCTCTTTCCCTCTCTCTGTCCTCTCTCTGCAAAAACAGCTCACTACCCTCTATGACTTCTCTCTTCCCCAGTTCACCTATCCACACTGAATACCTGCCATGTTCTGTGTCTGAAGTTATGCAGATTATTGTGTTAACCCTCAAGTCAATTTCATAGGTATTCAGAATGGTTTGGTTCTGATCTGGCTGAATTTCAGGGACAAGACAAGCTCAGGGAATTCATGCTGCTCTGCCATCTTGAGTTCTCATCCTATGCTTATAAAATCTGAACTATAAAGCTTTGACTTTATATTGGACAATAAGAATAATTTATAAAGGTTTCTAAGCAGAAATAAGACAGAATCAGAGCTATAAGTAAGAAAAGTCATTCCAGCAGCTGTGAGAGATCTAAAAAGATGAAGAGAATAAAGGAGCAGTTAAGAGACCACTAAGATAATGGAAATCCAGGTGAAAGGGAATCAAAAGGCAAAAAGCAAAGAAGGTTATGGGATAAGTTTGAACAGAAGGATTTTGTTGAACTTCCATGAGAATGATGAAAAGGATCTGATTGAAAAAGTAAACTTTTGAGGTAGTTAAAGGAAACAGACAAATTTCATGTCACATGAACCTCCACTGAATTTCACATATTTAAGTACCTTATTGAAAATAAATATATATTTTTGCTTAACTAATACTTTACTTGAATTTTTTCAGTGTTTCCGTTTTATCAGTTCGTAGATATTAGGACCATAACCATAACACATATCCCATGCTTAAGATGGTTCAGTCTGCCACCTTAAAATATAAGGTAGCAAATTAGTTCCTTTTCTGAATGGCCATATTATATCATCATGCATGATTTTCAGTGGAAGTGCATAATTATGAAGTCATTTTTATTTCAAATAAGGTTGCTAGGAAATTGTAATGACTACTGGACACACAATTAAGACTATTTTCTCCCTTAATCTAAGTATATATTGATGTCTTGGCAATGATTCCTCTAATGAATAAAATTATTCCTGTCACCCAAATAATCATTCAAGAATATTGAAGAAAATTAATTGATATGCATTGATTTTTTTTTTTTACTAAATGGTAGGCACTGTGCTTAGGATTCACATTTATGATCTCACTTACTGGAGAATATCTATGGAGGAATATATTACTACCCCCAAATTAGTTAAGAGTGAATTGAAATGAATATTATGTGATTTTTTTTCCAAATTCATAAAGACAAAAAACAAAGAAGATATATATACCTCTATGTCAGTCTAATAGTCTATCTAGTCTTGTTGCTTCCTCTATAATAGCATAATTTGGGATAAACTTTTATCGAAGACCTCCCAAGATGGCACTTTAGAGTTATTCATTGCTAAACCAAAAGTGATTTTGTATTTCTTTGTTTTATAATCCCACAAAAGGTAGATGAACTCACGTGACACTAAGCAGGATAATCTATTGATGTCTATTTAAAAAGTTTTAAACCATTGCATCTTCTAAATTAGTAATTCTACTGATCTTTAACCATAGTAGCTCATATTTCTAGCTGCTGCTGCTGCTGCTGCTGCTGCTTCTTCTTCTTCTTCTTCTTCTTCTTCTTCTTCTTCTTCATTATCATTATTATTTTTTTTATTATTTAGTTTGGGAAAAGATATTTAAAATTTTTAATAGAAGATAGTTGACACACAACATTACATTAATTTCAGGTACATGTCATAGTAATTCAACATCTGATATTTTATGCTGGCCTTGCCACAAATGTAGCTACCATGTGTTAATAGACAACACTATGATAGTATCATTGACTGTACTCTTTATGCTTTGCCTTTTATTCCCATTGTATGACTGTAAGTCTCTATCTCCCACTCCCTTAATTCATTTTGCCTGTTCCCCTAACCACAGGCAACCATATACATCTAAATTTTTGTTTGCTTATTTATTCATTTGTTTTTTGTATTCTACATATTAGTGAAATAATATGACATTTTTCTTTCTCTGGCTGAATTATTTCACTTAGCATTATACCGTCTAGATTCATTCATGTTGTTGCAAATGGAAAGATTTCCTTGCTTTTTATGAGATAAATTATTCATTTCTCTATTGATGGGCACTTATACTGCTTCCATATCTTGGCATTTTAAAATAATGCTGCAATAAACATAAAGCTGCATACGTCTTTTCAAATTAGTGTTTCCATTTTTTGAGGAGGGGTTGACACCCAGTAGTTCAGTTATTAGGTTATATGGTATTTCTATTTTTAATTTTTTAAGAAATCTCCATAGTGTTTTCTGCCGTGGAAGTACCAGTTTAATTCCCACCAACAGTACATGAAGGGGTCCGTTTTTGTCCACATCCTCACCAACACTTGTCATTTCTTGCTTATTATTTCATCATTCCCACTGTAACAATTTTTTGAGTTGTGATAAAAGCACCAAACATGATATCTACTCTCAGGAGATCTACTCCTAAAATACTATTAAGTATACATAAAGTATTGTTAACTATAGGCACAAAGTTACACAACAGATCCCTAGAACTTACTCATCTTATGTAACTGAAACTTTATACCCACTGAACAGCAACTCCCCAGTTCTCTCTTCCCCCAGCTCCTAGAAACCAGCATTCTACTCTCCATTTCTAAATGTTGGCCTATTTTACATACCTCATACATGTGGCATCATGCAGTATTTCTGCTTTCACAAATAGCCACAGCAGTCTTGAGAAAGAATAGAGCAGGAGACATCACATTTCTTGATTTCAGAACATATTACAAAAGCTAAATTAAGTAAAACAATATGGTACTGGCATAAAAACAGAGATATAAGCCAATGGAACAAAAG
Source organism: Proteles cristata cristata (assembly GCA_017311185.1). Taxonomy (NCBI): domain Eukaryota; kingdom Metazoa; phylum Chordata; class Mammalia; order Carnivora; family Hyaenidae; genus Proteles; species Proteles cristata. The sequence continues at coordinate 3,050,466 of JAESUZ010000148.1, read as the reverse complement.
AGAGAGCTCGGAAATAAACCCATGCATACATAGTTAACTTATTTTTGATAAAGGAGTCAAGAATACACAAAAGGAGGGGTGCCTGGATGGCTCAGTTGGTTAAGCATCCAACTTGGGCTCAGGACATGATCTCACGGTTGGTGGGTTCCAGCCCCGCATTAGGTTCTGTGCTGACAGCTCAGAGCCTGGAGCCTGTTTCAGACTGTGTCTCCCTCTCTCTCTGCCCCGCCCCCACTCACACTCTGTCTCTCTCTGTCTCAAAAATAAATAAAACAAACAAAAAAACTTAAAAAAAAAAAGAATACACAAAAGGAAAAGGATAGTCACTTCAACAAATGGTGCTGGGAAAAACAAAAACTACATGCAAGAGAATGAAATTGGATCCTTATCTTGCACCATACATAAAAATCAACTCAAAATGGATCAAAAACTTAAACATGAGACCTGAAACTGTAAAACTCCTGGAAGGAAACATAGGAGAGAAGATTCATGACACTGGTTTAGGCCGTGATTTTTTTGGATATGACACCAAAAGTACAAGCAACAGAAGCAAAAATGGACAAGTGTAATCATTTTTTAACCTCAGTGAGGCTATTTAGCTCCGTATTTGTTATATCATTGACAACAAAATTCTCCATCATGTTTTTATTTCTGGTCAGTCCTTGCCTTGTTTTCCTTGCCCTTATATTTAGACTTGATTAAAATAGCTTAAATAGTTACTTCACTTTACTCTACATTTTCTAAACTCTTCATATTTTTGTATACATTCGACAGGTCCAAGTTCTTGATCTTCTTTGTCTTTGCTTATATATGGGCAAATGAGAACAGCTGGGGGAAAAATAGCACACTGCAAACATGTAAGAATTATAAATACATGGTAACCATCACACATTGGTATCTGCCTACATTCTACTACCATCTTACTACATCCTGTTACTTTTCTCCCGACAATCTATTTTATCACTCAGCAACTGCTTTACGCCTTCTCTTATCTCCTCAAACTGCCTATGTTTACTCCCTTCCAACCTTCACGTTATTTTCCACATTTTCATATTCTAGTTCTAAAGCGTTTATCCATCAACCAGAATTCTCAACCTTTTTAAAAAGCAGAACTCTCAACTTTTACTGTAAGCCTACATACATCACTGTAGCTGGACCTTTACTCTTTTTTTTCTCCTTACTTATTATTGTGGGAGTTGGGAGTTCTCCTTCCACATCGATCCTTCCTCCACTTGCACTCTGATGTCATATTCTTTCATCACCTAAGGCTCTAACAATATGTATTGTTCATTCTCTTTCCTCTGTATTGTCAACCTCTTCCTCTCCACTGTGGAAATCCATATGGATTTGAACATTAGAGTATAAGTATCTTTGCATTGCACATGTGCAGATATAAATGGGCCAAAACCAAACAGTCTTTCCAACCCATTTCAATTTCCAATTGTGATCTTCTCTCCTCTCCTTCACAGCCAGTTAGCCCACATACCTTCACTACTTCTCTGTTTTTATTTCTTCTCATTCATCAATCCAATCTGGCTGCTTCACCTTCACTCCATGCCAACAACTTTCACTAGTGTGAAATGTTTGTCTCTGAATGCAACGTGTTGGGTAATTTTAATTACCATTTTGCTTAAACTTTTGGTGGCATTAAACACTATTAATAGATTTATCAATCTTGAAAAAACTAATTATAAAGACACCATATTCTTTTCACTTTCCTCCTGCTTCTCTGGCTTTTTCTGTTGGCACTGCAAAAGCCTTTCAGAGATACCCGTTCCCTTGATTCCTGTAATAAAGGCTTACAAAACAAAATACTCAATCTTTTAACCCTTTTTGCATCTTAGTGTTACCAAATTATGCCCAGCTATTAAGTTTTGGCAAATATAATCTAACAGACATATCCCAGTAAGGTTGCATTTAGCATTGCCCTTTATGCCCTTCCCTTTCATTCCGTGTTTGGGAAATGACAGCAGTTATCCTAACATGGTCAAATACTATATGTCAAGGATTGGAAGGCAAGAAAATAGAAGGTATCTGGATTTTTTATGACATTTTTAAATAAATACTCCATCCTTGGATTACGTATTGCTGGATTCTTTGCTAAGCATGAACAACACATTCTTGTGTGTTTAAGGTTGATAGTTCAGTTTTCCTTTGTTCATACTCCTCATACTCATTCTTAGTGTTCTAAGCTAATACACTGGTCAGAATGTCTTACAGGACTAGGTCTTTTCCTAGGCCTCCAGTGTCATTTCTGACAACTCTTCCTGCATAAATGGGAGCTGTACCACATTGGTCTCTCTATAGTTTCTTGCATGTGTTATATTCTTGCCTGCCTTTCCAGATACTTTTCCTTCTGTCCCAAATTATTTCCCATTGCCATACTCTGAATCTTTTTATTTAAAAGTTTCTTTACTTATTTTGAGAGAGAAAGAGACCATGAGAGAGATCCAAGCACTGATAGTGCAGAACCAGATGCAGGGCTTGATACCACAAACCATGAGATCATGACCTGAGCTGAAATCAAGAGTTGGATGCTTAACCGACTGAGCCACCCAGGTACTCCCTGAATCTTTTTAATATTACTCCTCTTACATTTCAGTTCGAATTTTGACTCTCTTGGAAAGACTTCTTGACTCTTCAATTAAGTTTCCCTGTCACATGCACTCATTGTTTTTTGTTTCATGGTGTATAATTTCACGTCTATGATTGACTAGTGTCCATCTGCTCCACTAGACGGTAAGCTCCCTGAAAATATGACTTGTGCTTTTCTTTCTTCATCTTTGTTTCCCCAGCACAGAAACCTGTGTCTGGTATGTAGGAATTATTCAATAAACAATTTCTGACAGAATTTAAATAGAATAAGATTTGACTCCCCTTGGAAATATGACTCTCCCTTTTTTAGTTTCCTATTCTCCAAATTATTGACCTTTCCTATATCAGTATTTTAAATTTTGTAATTTTTACTTTTTCTATCTTTATGGGAGTGTAGTTGACAAATAAAAACTGCATGTATTTAAAATGTACAATATGGTATCTTGACATACATATAATGTGGAGTGATTACTGCAATCAAGCTAATTAACATATCTATCACCTCCTATAGTTGCAGTTCCTTTTTGTGGTGTGATCAACTCTCTTAACCAATTTCACATATATCAGTATTAGTAACCATAGTCACCAGCTGTACATTAAACCTCTAAACTTATTCATCCCTCAGAACTGAACCGTTGTACCCTTTAGCAAACATCTCCCCATTTCCCCCCACTTCTCAGTCTCTGGAAACTATTGATCTCCTCTCTGCTTTTATGAGTTCAACTTTTTTAGTTCCACATGTAAGTGAGATTATGCAGTATTTGCCTTTCTGGACCTGGCTTGTGTTACTTACCTGTTCCCCAGGTCCAAACTTGTTGCAAGCGGCAGGATTTTCTTCTTTTTTAAGGCTGTGTCAATTTTTAAAGCATCAGATTATAAATGCTCTCACAGATTGGGTGCTCAGGGAAGTAGATTCTGAGAAGCAATTTAGCATACAGGATATTTTACTAGGGAGTGCACTTGAGATCATTACTTTCATAAGTGAGTGGAAGGCAACAGGCATGGGCAGATGAAGATATCAGAAGGAATTGTGGCAGTCTTGGCCTATATCCTAGATATGTTGGGAGCTAGACTAGCACATCACCGTGAGTCTTCAGTTGGGCTGAGATGGGTGTGCTTTTACCTTCTAGCATCTATCAATCATTGGGTATAAGCTGGCTATTCAGAACAGTCAAATCAGATGACTGTGAAATCAAAAGCAGCTTCAATTTCCCTTCAGATAGCCTCTTCTAACTTGATTAATTTACTCCTGAATTTTCTCTTATGCTACATGAATCTCCACCAAGTTTTGGGTACCTTATTAAGTATTCTTTTCTTTTAGTATTTACCTTAGATAGGACAAGTGAGGAAATGTATATTGAGTCCATTATATATGTTGAAATTGAACAAAATCTATGGCTTTTATCTGCTTCCCAGAAGTAGACTCTGAAGTGGTATGTTCAGGAAGATTATGAGGGGAGCTTCTAGAACAATACCTGTAAAGGAAGGAAAGAAATGGGATGTGGCATGAGGAAAATTTAATTGTGAAACAGATGCCACAAAGTTTCCAGCCAATCCCAGAGGTAATATGAAGTTGGGATGGCCCATCAGAAGTGTACTAACTTAAAGAAAATGATGCTGCCTTTGTTATCTCTGCCCGGAGCACTCATTCATGGGATGAGGGTTGCCTCCAGGGATGGCTCAAATCCTTGAGAGGCAACACTTCTGGATCATCACTAAGCTCCAATTCTCACCACATACTCTAATAGACATGGCAGCCAATGTTTTGTATTAAGTGTACATTTTATTAGCTTCTCTTTTAAACTCAGAATAATAACAAAACCTATTAATAGAAGCTATATATTATTTAGCTATATTGCCTTGTTTCTGGTCTTTAAATATATGAAATTTGTCCTAGCCAAGGACCTTTGAACCTACTATTATTCCACTTAAATGTTGGAAATATATGATTTTCCAGAGAAAACTAATTTGAATTATATTTCAAGCCTGCCTTTTTGGTATGCTAAAATGGAGTGCCAAGCTGAATTAAGATAGCAAGAGCCTCTTGTTTCTGAAACATCATTGTCTGATTTTGGTAATAAAGCTTCCTTAAAAATGTTATTATACTTTATCTCTCATATTAAAATACAATTATTTAAAAAATTTAGGTATTAGTTAAGTTTTAAATAAAAATATTCTCTTTAACTCATTAGGATGTATTGTTAACCTTTAAGTACACAAATTATAACCATTTGGCCTCTTTATGTCAGATCCACTTAAGAGATTTCTTTTTCTCTGTTGATGACTTTTCCTTATACTCTTGAATTATTTCATAGTCCCAAACAAAATTGGCCAAGTTTGTTTTGTTATTACTTTATAGATAATTATAATTTTTTTTCTGACAAAAAGCAATATTCTGGTAGCTCTAACTTAGAGCGAGCAGTCTGTATTTGCATACTAACTTAAGCTGCTTGTAGTGGACAGTGCGTTTGTGTACTTTCTGTGATCACCTCAACTCCCCCTTCTTGCTATTGCTCTTGTTCTTATTCTTTCACTTTGTCAGTACTCCACCCATTCTGTGTTGCCCCTCCTCTTTCAAATTTGAATCAAGCATGACATCATAGAGTATGGGGACTAACATACTGAGCTTCCACTAAAGGAAGCTTTAGATGGAAACAGGAAGTGCAGAGGAGGTCATTCCCTCTTAGAGTGAACGTTAAACAGTAAGGAAGAGGAGATGGGGGTGGGAGGGAGCCAGGCAGATGAAATTTTGGTTTGGAATGGCTTCTCTCTATTATCCATATGGAAAATTTCTTGCACCTGCTTAGAGCCACGTGTCTTAGAATATCACGTGGCAGAAGCCACCAAAGTCATGCATCACATCCTTTTTGTATCTCTACTCACACCTTTTTTTCTACATCCTCATTGTCCTTCACTGTAACTTCCAAATAATGCATCAGCACTCTAGTCCTTGCTTTGAGCTTGCTCTCTACTGGCTTTGAGTTCTGATATGAAGCACTGTTCTTCTTGATATAAATTTGATATATACTTGTTGCTATATAAATTTCTGGTCAATTTTTGCAAAATCAAAATTTTTGCTAAAAAAATTTAAAGAAAACAATCTTGCCTTTGTATCTCCACATTGAGCACTCATTCATTGGATGAGGAGTGCCTCCTCGGAGTTTTTTTTCAAAAATTTTCTACCAATTTTGTAAATTTATGTAAAGTGAGTCAATGATAATTTTAATGAGATAATGCACATTTTAGATTTGCTTTAGATGTTTATCTAAATAAAAGAAGACATTGGGGCGCCTGGGTGGCTTAGTCGGTTAAGCGTCCGACTTTCCCTTAGGTCATGATCTCGCGGTTCGTGGGTTCGAGCCCCGCGTCGGGCTCTGTGCTGACTGCCAGCTCAGAGCCTGGAGCCTGTTTCAGTCTGTGACTCCCTCTCTCTCTGACCCTCCCCTGCTCATGCTGTCTCTCTCTCTCTCTCCTAGAAATAAATAAAAACTTTAAAAAATAAATAAATAAATAAATAAATAAATAAATAAATAAAAGAAGACATTGTATAAATAATCAACTTAAAAGTTAGTATGAATGATACATGTCTTCAATACTTCTGTTTTTGAGTATCTTTTTAAAATTTTTTTTTTCTGGCTCTGCCATCTCACCTCAGTTAGACCTCATGAGAAAAAAACAGAGGAGATATAAAATTGCAGCTAATAGTTTAAGTTTGAATTATGAGTTCCACTTGCTTCTTGGGTCTCTTAGATAATCTGTTTACACTTCACTCCATGCTCAGTATTAACTCTTTACACATATTTTTTTTTTATGCTCATATAGTTTTGCCATAATAGTTTAACAGAAAACATATACATATTGGTCCAACTTTTGCTTTTCTTCATCAATATAGAAATCATGTTTTCTTATGGAAATCATTTCAAGTCATCTTGTATTTTTAAATTCATTGCATGATATGGATATAACATGATTTATTTAGTCATTTTGGTATTTTTATTGCTTTATGTTGTATTTTATTTATGAGATTTTTATTTGTATATTTATTTATCAAGGTTGCAGTGTTACCTCAATACATTTATATGCAGCTGATGTAATGATACTTATCATATTACATAATTATAGTATGATATTATCATCTGTATTCATGGTACTGTACATTTTATCTCTGTGGCTTATTTACTACTCACTCCAAGTTTATGCCCTTAAACACCATCACTCTTATCTTCCAGTTTTGCCCCTGAAGCCCTCTGATAACCATCATTTTATTCGGTTTTCACAGGTCTCTTCACTCTTTTAAATTCCACATATAAAGATTTTTTAATACTGGCACATTGACACTTTTATTTTCATGGTACAGATTTCCAGGAGTTAAATTATTAGGTTAAGGGAGAAGCATCATTAAACCAATATATGTTTACCTTATTAAAATATTAACATACTTCAGTATTTTTGCCATGTTTATTCAAGACATTTTAAGAGATAAAGTAATACATTTACAGTTGAAGTCCTCTTCATACTTCTTCTGAGTCCTTTACTAGAAGCAAGCACTAACTTAAAAGTAGAGTGTATATTTCCCATCCATGTTTTGTGCCTTTGCTCCATCTATGTTTATTCCCAGGCAGGTATTATTCTGTAATTGTTCACATGTGCATGAGTGTTATCATTTTACACATATATTTCTGCATCTTGCAGTTTTTATCAATATCTTCTTAGAGGGCCTATATACCAATAAAGGTCTCTTTGATTTAATTCAATAATTTTAGCACCTTTATTTTTTTGCCTTTTGAATTTGTACTGTTTTGAAGCTTCTATAAGAGGCCACACATAATGAATTACATCTACATTCAAAAAAAGACACTTAGGCAAACAGCCATCTGTTCTTTTCCTGTTGTTTTTATTCAGATAATTTATTGTGATCATTTGTCTGAAATTCAGACAGAAAATACAGGTTTCCAGAAAAAAATAAACTATTTAGATTCTCAAAATGTAAAGACGATGCTCATAGAGTCATGTAGCTACCAGGGACTTGGAAATCCTCTTTTTTATGAAACCTTTGAAATTGGATTGAATATGGCCTCCTTCTCAGCATAGCATTGTGCTTTTATTAGGAAACAAGGGTCTACTCATTCCTATAATCAGTACTTAATGCCAAACTTCCTACCCTTTTTTTTTCCTTTTCCTCTTTTGCTGTGTGTATGTTAATTTTTCTCCACAAATGGAATGCCCCTTTTGGGTTTTCAGAAAAATTAATTTCTTCTACCTCCTTGCCCAAAGCAGCAAAGTCAGGCTCTGAGTGATCCTGGGCTCTGGAATCATTCTCATCCTCTGCTATCCAGATATCTGGTTTGATGCAAGATACTTAATTTCTGTCTAGTCATGTGTAAAATGGAATATAAAAATGATACTTTCTTCAAGGTGTATGACCAGAAGAATACTTTTTAGCTATGGTCACTCTTAAACAACTCAGGCAAGTGGAATAAGCATGAACCAAACCTTGTTTTGTAAATCCATATTTGCATTTACCATTTACTCTTCCTGAGACACTGAGTAAGTCATAATTTATACAATTTCAGTCCTTTAGTTGATACATGGAGGAATTAATATGCACTTATGTTTTTTAAATAACATGCAAAATAGAATCAGAGCTTGTTAGATACTCAATAAATGCAAAAATTTGCCTTGTTCTTTCTGAAGAGAAGGATGTAGTAAGTTAGATTTTGGCTCTGATGAAGGGAAGTGATATGGCCATGAGGTGGCACTAGCACTCAATGGGCTTTATTTGGGTAATTCTATCCTAGTATATTTCCAAGAGAATGAAAACATGACGTCCACCAAAAACTTTATACATGTTGATAGCAGCCTTACTTGTAATAGCCAAAAGTTGGAAACTGCTCAGATGTTCATCAACTGAAGAATGGGTAAATAATAGGTGCTGTATCCATATAATGAAATATCATTTGGCCACCCCAAAATGGATAAAATCTGGTGTGTACTACACTATGAATGAATCTTGAAACATTATGCTAAGTGAAAGAAGCTAGTTACATATAGACGTATATTGTGTGATTTCACTTATAGGAAATGTCCAGAATAGGCAAAACATATAGAGAAAGTAGTGGTTTCCTTGGGCTGGGGGTATATAGGGGAAATTGGAAATGAAAGCTGAAGGTATGGTGTTTCTTTCTGGTATGATGAAAAATTTCTACAATTATTTGTGGTCATCATTGTACTATATTCACAACTCTGTGAATATACTGCAAAAAAAAAAAAAAAAAGAAACCACCTTGAGCTTTATACTGTAAGTCTGTGAATGTATGCTGTGTCAATTGTATTTTAACAAAGCTGTTGAAAATGTATTAGAAAAATCAATAAAATCAAATATTGATTATTCAAATGACAAAAACTGACAAATCATTATTTAGAATCTAGGCTAAGTAAAAATGAGAAAATACTCGTTACTAAAATCAGTCGTGAAAAAAGGCATATCACTGACCTTACAGCTACCAAATGAAGTAAAAGTGATGGATTTAAGTAGTGTTGTTGAAAGGGTATTTATTTCCAGTGTGCACACTTTACCGCAAATGTTATTCAAAGAGTTAGCTCTGTTGTTATTAACCTCTTTTAATTTAGTAATTTAGTTTGATATGAGCAAATGTATCTGGAAAAGAACTCTGGGTCTGAAGGGTGCTTGAGTTCTGCTAGAGAGGTCTTACTCTAAATATAAACAGTAATCACAGCCTTCATAGTATTGTGGAGATAATTCACATGCAAACTGTATTCTTTAGTTTCTGTGAGCCACTGCATGAATGGATAGGAAGATATATAACAGAGCAGTGTTTTGGATAAGGAAATTGACAGATTTTGAAGGCCAAATGCATAAAAGAATAAAGGGAAAAATCAAAATGACATTGATGAATAGCAAGGAGGTGAGACTGTCTGAATAAGAGCGTACCAGGAATAAATGGGAGCATCAGGAGGGAAATAAATCTAAATGTTCTTTTGAGGAAGATGAGACTTTGCAACTTGGGTTTAAATTTATGTTAGGATATCTAAGTGGATTATTCTAGCAATGGGAATTATAGGTATGCATAAAAAAGACATTGAATTTTTTAAAATTTGAATTCTAAAACTTTATGCATAAAAGCAAATATTAAAATGATATTTGATAAATTTTCCATTCAGCTAAGTATAAAGAAATAGGGCACAGAAGTTCAGACTGAAATTTGAAAAGATGCCCAAATTCGAAAGGAAAATAATAGGAAATGATGCCAAAGTTAGTGAAATGGAAAAAATTAAACAGATTATATTATTTATAATAATTCTAAGAAATGTGGATTTAAAGAAATTATGTGAAATGATCACATTAGGTCAAGGCAAATGAAGCATATTAGGAAAATAAAAATTCAGAGGCATTTTAAATAGTGGACATTTTTACAGTGGCAAGAATGAAACACAGCAGTGATTTAAACAGACCAGGTGAATTTAGTAGAAAGCTGAATCAAAACAGACAGTCCCTGGGGCTCCTGGGTGGCTCAGTCAGTTACATGTCTGCCTCTTGATTTTGGCTCAGGTCATGGTCACACAGTTTGTGGTATGGAGCCCTGCATCCAGCTCTGCAATGACAGTGCAGAGCCTGCTTGGGATTCTGTTTCTCTCCTCACTCTCTCTCTCTGCTCCTCCCCAACCACATACACTCTCTTGGTCTCTCTGAAAATAAATAAATGAACTTAAAACAACACACAACTCAGAAAGTCACACGTGTATATATGTATGCTGCATTTTGCTATACATTCTCCTTTATTTGCATCAATGAACTTTTTACATGCTTCTCTGTCCATATCACTGGCTATTCTTATGATCCCTAAATCTTAGCATCCTTCCACCTGGTTCTTTGATGCTCCTTGATGCTCCTCAATCATACCAAGTACCCTCCAATTTCAGAATCTTTGCACAGGACATCTTCTTTGCCCAGAGTACTCTCCTACCTGGTACTTGCTTGTCTAGCTTCTCAGTCTAGTTAGATTTCTCTTAAAGTGTCACCTCTTTGGAGAGTCCTTTCTTGAAAAGAGCATATAAAATATCTCCTAGGCACATCCCCTATGCTCTTTGTATGCTCTTTGTTTTTGTTTTTGTTTTGTTTTGTTTTCATAATTCACCACTACCTGACATATAACTTATTTCTTTTTATATTTATTAACTTATGCCTCTAGAATTCAATGATTCTGTGTTTTCACCACCCTATGTTTGACATTAGAAGAGTGTCCAGAACTTCACTGGAGTTTATTATAGGTTGAGCTGCCTCCCCCAAAAATATATGTTGAATTCCTGACCCCCTCCCTGCCACTTCGTAGCTCAGAATGTGAACTTATTTGGAAATAGGGTCTTTGCAGAAGTAATCAATTAAAAATTAGTTCATTAGGATGGGCCTGAGTCCAAGATGACTGTCATGCTTATGAAAAGGGGAGTTTTGGACATAGAGACAGACACACGCAGGAAGAAGACAATGTGAAGACACGCCTTGAGAACACCATGTGGAAACAGGTGATTTAATAATTGCAGCTACAAAAAAATTTAAAAAATAAAAAAAGACATAGACTGCCAGCAAACTACCAGAAGCTAGGAAGAAGCATGGAAAGATTCTCCTTAGGTTTCACAAGGAATACTTCTAGCCTCCATACCTTTGATACAATAAATTTATTTTTAAGCCACACTACTTGTGGTATGTTATGGTAGTCCTACGAATCTAATAAAATGCCCAATAAATACTTATCAAATAAATAATGAATGAATAGGAGTTTCATAGGCAAATTTTGGAAAACACTCTTACTATACAAACTTTAAAAATTAATCATTAAGAAAGAGAGAGAGGGAGAAAAACATGAGGGAAGGAGATGAGAGGAAGACAGAAAAAGATAAATTAATTCTCGGTGCCACGAAAACATGGTGCTTGGTCATGAGGCTCAAGAATAAGAGGTCCTTGTTAGCCTAAGACAATGAAATGTGTTTAAGGCTCCAAAGTGTCTTGTTAATTTAGAAGGAAGTATTTATGCTATTTCTTGTCATAGTCCAGAAATTGATTCTGAATTAATGCGGCATACTTTCTCTGGTATTCTCAAAGTTGTGAGGGAAAACAAAAACAAAAAACAAAACCAAAAAACAAACTGTGTTTTAAAAGACACCATTGGGATGTTGATAGGGTTTGCACTGAATCTGTAGATTGGTCTGAGTAGTATGGACATTTTAATAAGATTCTCAGGGGGCGCCTGGGTGGCTTGGGTGGCTTAGTCGGTTTAGCGTCCGACTTTGGCTTAGGTCATGATCTCGCGGTTCATGGGTTCGAGCCCCGCATCGGCCTCTGTGCTGACTGCCAGCTCAGAGCCTGGAGCCTGTTTCAGTCTGTGACTCCCTCTCTCTCTTACCCTCCCCTGCTCATGCTGTGTGTGTGTCTCTCTCTCCTAGAAATAAATAAAACATTAAAAATTAAAAAAAAAATAAGATTCTCAGGTCATGAACACATGCTGTCTTTTCATTTGGTTATGTCTTGTTTAATTTTTTCATCAATGTTTGTAGTTTTCAGCACACAGATGTTTTATCTCCTTAGTTAAATTTATTCCTAGGTATTTTAGTCCTTTAGGTACTAGTGTAAATGGAATTATTTTTCTTTTTCATCTAGTTCATTGTTAGTATATAGAAATACAACTAATTTTTATATTTTGATTTGGTATCCTTTACCTTTACTAATCTCTTAGTCATAATAATTTTTTAATGGAGTCTTTAGGGATTTTTACACATAGGAATGTGTCATCTGCAAATAGAGACAATTTTATCTTTCCATTCGGATGCCTTTTATTTCTTTTTCTTATCTAAGATGCTTATCTAAGATGCTTTAAGACACCAAGTACTGTGTTGAATAGAAGTGGAAAGAGTGGGCATCTTTGCCTTGTTTCAGATATTAGAAGACATTACTTAACTCTCATTGCTGATTTAAAACCAGCAGAACATGATCCAATAATTGTATTCATTTTAGATGAGTTACTATTAGGCTAATTACTTGTAAATGAAAATATAGGAATAATTATACCTGAAACTTGAGTTTAGTTTTTAATGAATGAGTTTTTAATGAAAAAGTAACTCCTTCCCAAGGAATGAACAACATCTAAACAGATTCTTTAGTGTTTGATCCATTGGGTTACATTTTACTAATGAGCTATGCTAGTGCACTTATGCTATGCTAAGAGTCTGGTGATAGCCTCCCTCCCGCTCTAATGGAGTGAGCCCTCCTGAGCAGGACCTTACGTCAAAGTGGCTCAATCGGTCCTCTGCTTTCCCCTCACCCCCCACATTTGGTAAGCCTGCAGGAATTGGCCTCTTGGCTTTACTTTCCTCATCTATGTATCCTGGCATGCCAGTGGTCTCAGATCTCCTCTGTCATAATTAAAGACAGGAATTCACTTTGCATCCTTGAACCTAAGTCCAAGACCAGCTTCATGGGCCTGGGTCCTGTGCAGTCATGCAGCACCCCCCTTTCCCAGAAGGACCCCTTGATTGGTTATATGTGTTGCTATGGATGTTTGAAAATTTTTAATAATTTTACCTTTGAACTTGTGTTTTATAAGTGAAATCTGACGGGAGACAGAGCACCATGAGAAATGGAGATATGCTTATAGATTAGGGAACAGGAGTCGTGTTGGTAGACACAAGCCCTCAAGCACTAATAATTGAAGATACCGCGATAGAATTCATAAACAGGCATTTTGGATTATGTACAAATTATGAATCCACTTCTGTTTTGTTTTGTAGAATCTTCACAATTTAGGGAATGTTAAAAGGAACATTAAAAATACCATACTATAAATTTAAATTTAAAAGTAGATTCAAACATGCAAGAAACTGATTTGTATGCGGTTTTCACTATTTTTAGAAACACAGATGCATGCGAATCACCAGGAATAGATGCATACAACTTATATTTTGAAGTGTTATTTAAAAACTTTATTCCAATAATTTCAGGCTATAAAAAATCTTAACAGCTCCAGGGGCGCCTGGGTGGCTTAGTCGGTTAAGCGTCCGACTTTCGCTTAGGTCATGATCTCGTGGTTCATGGGTTCGAGCCCCACGTCGGGCTCTGTGCTGACTGCCAGCTCAGAGCCTGGAGCCTGTTTCAGTCTGTGACTCTCTCTCTCTGACCCTCCCCTGCTCATGCTGTGTCTCTCTCTCTCCTAGAAATAAATAAAAAAATTAAAAAAAAAAAATCTTAACAGCTCCAGTAACTGTCACATCAGAAAGATACTTCTTAATATTAAAAATTATGAAAAATGATTTGTGATCTTGCAATTGTCAGGAGCAACTTTTATTTTTTTTCAAATGTGTCAATTAAAAATAAGTGGCTGTTATATTTAAGTGATGAATCATGAATTTCCACACGTGAAACCAATTTTACCATATATGTTAACTAACTAGAATTTAAATAAAAACTTGAAATTAAAAAACTTAATTAAAAATAAATAAACATTTCATACCATAAAGTTAAATAAGTGGCTAGATCTATAAATTTTGAAGAGCAAAAAACCTGATTTTGTGGAAAACCATCTTACAAAGCTATGGCCAAAGTATCACATTAAAAAATAGTATTATTTATTTTATAAAATAATATGACACTAAAAATATTTTATGCAGTTTGCAAATGTATGCTGTTGCCATAGGAAAGTTTACCTGTTATGCTTTATCAGCAATAAAATATTTCTAAAAGAAGCACTAGATACTTCAGTAGCTTTTTTTTTTGGTTTGTTTTTAGAGAGAGAGTATGAGCAGGGGAGAGAGAGAAACTTACAACCAACAGGGTGCTTGATCCCACGATCCTGGAATCATGACCTGAGCAAAAATCAAGAGTCAGATGCTCAACCAACTCAGCCACCCAGGTGCCCCTATTTTAGTAGCTTTAAGGTATTCTCACTCCTCTCTTTTTAACAAGAGTCCGTGCATTTTCATTTTACATTTGCTTCCAAAATGATGTAGCCAACTTTCTCTGAGACTTACGATATGAAACATTTGTTAAATTTTTTAAATATTTTATTTATTTCTGAGAAAGTGAGAGAGCGACAGCATGAGCAGGAGAGGACCAGAGAGAGAGGGAAATACAGAATCTGAAACAGGCTCCAGGCTCTGAGCTAGTTGTTAGCACAGAGCACATCGCAAGGCTGGAACTCACGAACTGTGAGATCATGACCTGAGCCCAAGTCGGACGCTCAACAGACTGAACCACCCAGGCACCCATGAATCATTTGTACTAAAGCCTAAAAGAGGATTTACTGGGCAGAGCATATTTATATTATGTAACTTTTTCATTTTATTATGGCTTTTGGTGGGATTGTACAGAGTAAAACAGCAGGGATAGGTAGAATTCAGACTCCAAGCCATACCTTATTCTCATCCATATTATATGACAGTTGAAATTGGGATTGAATTGAAATAAAAGTACATTGGAAGACTAGGGACTATCTTTTTTTCTTTAAGAATTTTACTAGAAGATTTAGAATGCAGAATAATATTGTATTTTTCTAAACTTAGATGTGAGAAAATTCATTGGTACATACTCTCTGCTTATGAATCCCAGTCATGTTCTTCACAATTTATAACATAGCTTAGAGACCACATTTTTTTTAGATTTTATTTTTTTGAGCAGTTTTACATTCACAGGAAAATTGAGAGGCAAGTATAGAGATTTCCCATATATCTGCTACCTCCACATATGCATAGCCTCCCCCATTATCAACATCTCCAATCAGAGTGGCACATTTACTACAATTGATGAACCTATATTGATACATCATTTTTATCCCAAGTCTATAGTTTACATTATGGTTCACTCCTGATGTTGTTCTATGGCTTTGGACAAATATGTAATCAAATGTATTCATCATTAAGGGCATGGAAACCTGAGAGATTAGAAGACTTTATCTAAGTCTGAAGAAGATGGGAGATTGTACCCTAGGAAGAGTTTGTTGTATTGTACAAAGGCTCAAATGTGGGAGTAATTTTATGGTACATTCAGAAATTTAGAAGCAATAATTAGAGCAATTAAAAAAAACATGTTAAGGGAGGAACCAGCACTACTTACTAGAGTAGATGCGGGAGGGGGGTGTGCTCATCTGTTATTCCTACCTTGTCTGGAGACCTAGTTCCTAAACATGTTCCCTGACCCTGAATTGTCCCCATGGCCTTTGGGACTCTGTTTCTGCTTTGTGGAATCTCTGTTTATGGTTTTAGAACAAACTCTAACCTGCTGACTATTTCAAGCCTCAAACACTGGTTACTCAGTGCGTATTTTGGATTTTTCTGAATCTAAACTATTTTCCTGTTGCCTTGACCTGACATTGACCATGAAGTCTGTAAAGAAAAGGACTCAGTTTGGCCAAGAAATGCTTTAACCTAAGTTTATGTAAGCATTCCTTGGTCATTTGGCTGTTTGTTTGTTTTCAAATCTCAGGTGCACAAACTTGGACTAATTATAGTTTTTGCTCCATGACACATTCTCAGCACTGATCTGTCATGTTTCACTTTATTCACTTATTGAACTGAATAAGTAAAGCAGAGTAAACATCGTGACCAAAATGATTTAATTATGAAAAAACTGATCGTTCATATGAGACTTCACAGACCAAAACTAAGTACAATGATATTTTATGTTAAATATTTGTCTTTTTTTTTCATAGTGAATAAACACCCATTTGACTGGGTACTATCGAAACAAATTGTTTATATAATGACTCTTCAACCTTGGCCACAATGGCAAGCACATCTCAAAAATAAAGGCATTTTCCTTGTGATCATAAAACCATTGTTCACATCCACAGAAACTCCTTAGTATCACATAATAACCAGACTAACCCTGAGTTCCCTAATTTTCTCCCAGTTGTTTGTTAAGGTATACATGCACACGCACACATACACATACACACACACACACACACAAGCACAGACACAACCAGGACTGAGTTAATCAGGTGATTAATTTTTGTTCACGGTCACCAATTATGTTTGCCACAATTTGGAGTCTGGCACTGGTATCATCTGAAGGCATTCTGGTTTTTACCATAGCATGAAATGAAGTTTAATAAGTATGAGTTAGACTCTATGACTGATCAATGCTGGCTCTGTCCAATTTGAGTCTGCAGGATTTCAAAGTAGAGAGTGAGTTATAAGAGGAAGTTTTCCTTTGATTTAACATTACATACTATTCAAATACTACCTACTGATTTCTATATGGTAAAAAAAAAAAATCTATGTATATTTGATAAAATTAAACTGTGTTTTCCTATTCAGAGACTTTAAAATAAACCAGTTATTTTATTAAAAACACAAAATGAACACACGGCAAAACCAAATTCAAGCAATTTACTGACTGTGTAAAATGAAGGAGTAAAAGATAAAAATCCTCACTTTTCCATTACACATACATGATGGTTTTACTATACTCCCGAAGTGTTCATGTGCAAAATATAAGCTCTGACCATTGAAACAAGGAATTCTCATCTGAAAAGAAGACATTCTCTGACTCTAATGAAGCTCAAAAAGATGGAAAAATTGGAGACCTGTGTTACTTATTCAGAAAGTGTGTCTACATTTATTCGCTTATAAATATAGAGATGAAGCATTAACCAAGAATGTTGATGCCTGCTTAAATTTCATTTTGTAACCTTCCCATCACATTTTACCACTTGATATGCTACCACTTTGGTCTCTGCAGAATATTACTTTTCCTTCACACTTCACTAACTTTATTTTTCAAGGTCATACACTTCTAAGTAGCCTAAGGTGAGTTACTAATGAGCATGGAAAAAATGATCAGCCTTGCTTGAATTCTCCATGCCGAAAGGATAACATAGTGGTCAGAGGTATAGATTCAAACCACTGGCATAAATCCTTTAGCAGAGAGAAATCATTTCCCAGTTTAATTAAGACAGTGATCTGACATACTTTATATCATAGGACAATTAGCCTTATAAAACAGGGATGCTACAAATGCTGATACCTTCTCTTTCCTTTTTGAAAAGTGTGTTGTTTCTCAGTCTGACACCTTCTCTTAAACACATAAAGAGTGTGGCTGAAAGGCTGCATAATACAGGTCTCTTTCTGAAAATGGCAGGGTATCTACTTCACTTTATATCAGTGGTGACACCTCTATACATTCTAAGTTGTGTTTTTCCCCCCAAATGATTTAATCATTCCCTTAGGTTGGACTGCACACACAAGCTTTCTACCCAGCATTGGAAATGTCTGGAAAGAGCAGTGATATATTGTGCTGAAGGGGAATCATCAATCACCACGTGTTCTAAATCAGCTCCTTTGTCAGACAAGGAGGTTAAAAGGAAAGTAATTGAAGGATGACATATATCTATTGATTCTGGAATTCTCAGCCCACTGTCTTAAAACAAAATAAACAAAAAACACAAGGCTTCCCTTTTATGGTAGTTTACAGTAGAATTCGTTAACTGTCTTAACACTTGCTTATAAATATTTTTAGGAAGTGAATTGAGTGACTTTGAGGCATACATTTTGCCAATAGGCACTTCTAAAATGATGGTGAGAAGGAAAAGATAGGAATAAATTATTCGGAATTATTCTCTCAATCGGTTAATTATGCATGAAACTGAAGATAGGAAATCTGATCTTTACATGCCACAGTGAGAATGCATGGTAACATTCCATTCAAGTGGCTATGAGGTATTTCATTGCAAAGATGCTAATGGGCAGAGGAATGGTACTCTGAAAAATTTTCAGTGCTGTTTGCTACCAGGTGTAGTTAATTAATTTCCTTAGCTAAAATCACCAGAATAACTTTACCTTCTAATTCCAAAGCTTACAGCAGAATTTCCAAAATTTGAGGATGGTGTGACAAAACATTTCTCACACTAAACCCACCTCCCACTCATTGCTTCACTGTAATTCATCATGGTCAGAAATTTCAACAGCAGTTGCCCTTGCATGTCAGGTGAGATTATTTAGACATGGCAGCTCTTATTTGGAACCCATACGATGGAACAGTAAACTGCGGCAATAGATTATTTTCAGTTGTTATCATCATAGTAATAGATCAATGAAAACCTATCTCAAAGCAGAAACAAAAATAAAAATAATTTTAACTCGATAGAAATTGAGGATTAACTTGTAAAGCAGAGTAGAGATATTGAAGTTGTGAGTTATTTCTTGTGACTTCAAGTCAGACAAAGTTTTATTCTGTTGTTTAAAATTAATAGGATGAAGAGGGCTTCAACTGTAATGACCTGTGTTTGTCAGGTCATAGTTTTTTTCTTTTCCTTTTTTGTAGCTATCATATTTATTATCATAATTCACTTTTAAATACACACCTCCGTGCATTTATCACATTAAAAACTATTTGTTTGCGTATATGGTTAGGTAATTCAAGGGAAAAAATTACTTTCAACCTATGATCATAAGAGATATGCTTTTAATCACTTTATCTTGGTTCTGTCTTATTTATCGTAAAACATGTTTTGTCAACCAGACATGTTTTTATTTTTATTTTAATGTCTTATTTATTTCTGAGAGAGAGAGAAAGAGACAGTGTGAGCAGGGGAAGGTCAGAGAGAAGGAAATACAGAATCTGAAGCATGCTCCAGACTCTGAGCTAGCTGTCAGCACAGAGCCTGACGTGGGGCTCAAACCCACGAACCGTAAAATCCTGACCTGAGCCGAAGTCAGATGCTTAACCAACTGAGCCACCTTGGCACCCCAGACATGTTTTTAAAGTAAACTGCTTTTGAAACAGAGAGCTTCAGGAAGCAGTAGAGGCATACTGAATCACACTAGCTAGTTAGCATATCTACATGTCACAAGACTAGTCTGCCAGATGAGATAGATAGATGATAGATAGATAGATAGATAGATAGATAGATAGATAGATAGATAGATATGGATATAGATAGATAGATAGATAGATAGATAGATAGATAGATATGTATATAGATAGATAGATATTAGTCCAGATGTTGCTTTTTATATCACATAGAATGTCCATGGGCTTCCATATGGGGAGTGAGAAGGTCTGGTCTTCCTCTGATCTATTTGTTTTGATCATTGGAGAATTAATTTTACTGTTCCCATTCCCCTGCATAATATGTTGATTTTTGGGGGGAGGAAATTACTCCTGACTTTCATATTATATATTTTTACTGGGGACAATGCCTCTTATTGTAAAAACCTAAACTCTCATGTTACTCTAATAGAGAAAGACAGTCAGCTTCTGACCTGATTTTTCTGACATTTGCTCCATTTATGGATTTTAATATGAGTGGAGAAATACAAAATAGAAGAAATGTTTCTTCTTGGCAGTCGCAGCATGGCCAGTCTGTGCATCTATGATAGTAAACTACCAAGTTCCTGCCTCAAATCTTGGGAGTGTAACCTTCATCTCCAAGTCTTGAATGACTATAAAGAATTTTGCTGACATAAGTAATAACATATGAGCCATTTTGGAAACTAAGTAAATTTTAAATAGACATAGCATGTTTTTTGAATCCCACAAGAATATATTGTGTAGCTTATTTTGCTACTAAAAATCTTCCAGACTATCACAGTTAATTTTTTATTCTAGCATTTATTATAATTTGTTTATAACACATAGAAGACCAAAAACTACATAGAGCCTTATTTTCACAATGAGTATATGACTTCCCCACCACACTCCTATTCCTTAAACCAAAAAGTACCTCTGCACTAAAAATCCAATAGTACAATTTACAAGTTGTATTTAAGTATGTGGTTAACTTTTTAAGAACTTCCAGGGACACCTGTGTGGCTCAGTCAGTGCCTAACTTCAGCTTAGGTCATGATGTTTTGGTTTGTGAGTTTGCATTGGGCTCTGCTGACAGCTGGATCCTGAAGCCTCCTTCAGATTCTTTATCTCCCTCTCTCTCTCTCTGCCCCTCCCCGCTAATGCTCAGTCTTTCTCTCTCTCAATAATAAACATTAAAAAATTAAATAAAAATTAAAAAAAAGAACTTTCCAAACTCTTCTCCAGAGTAGTTCTACCATCATCATATGTTCCCAGCAACAAGGTATATACATTCTAGTTGACTCACATCATTGCCAACACATGACACTGTCATTCTCTTAAGTTTTATCTATCTTAATAAGAGTGTAGAAGAATCACATTGTGGTTTTAATTTAGATTTTCCTGATGACTAATGATTTGAACATCTTTTTATGTGCTTTTTGGAAACTGATTTGCCTTCTTATGTGAAGTGTATGTGCAAATATGTTGACCACCTTGAGTGGATACTTTTGCTGCTACTGTGTTGAAAGAATTTCTTGGTACATTTTCATAAAATATTTTGATTAAATATATACATATTACAATTTTCCAATTGTTAGCTGGCCTTTTAATTTTCCTGATGGTATCTTTTGAAAAGAAAGAATTTTAAAATTAAATGAAATTGAGTTTATCACTCTCAATTGTATGGCTTGTGCTTTATGTGTCCTATCTAAGAAATAATTTATTTCACCATGGTAGCAAAAATTTTCTTATATATTTTGTTTAAAAGTTTAGTGTTTTAGGTTTCAAATTAGGTCTATGATATATTTATTTATTAATGTTTATTTATTTATTTTGAGAGAGACAGAGACAGAGAGATAGTGGGTGGAGGAGGGGCAGAGAAAGAGGGAGACAGAGAATCCCAATCAGGCTCTGCTCTGTCAGCATGGAGCCCAATGAGGGGCTCAGACTCACAAACCAACTGTGAGATCATAACCTCAGCTGAAATCAAGAGTCAGACACTTAACTGACTGAGGCAACCGGGCTCCCCTCTGTAATATATTTAAGAGTTAAATTTTGTGTATGGTAGAAGGCAAAGTTCTAGGTTATTCAATACACTTTTACAGGTGAATAAATGATTGTTCCAACAAAAAAAAATTTAGGAGAGTCCCTTTCCACCATTGGATTAAATTGTCTGCATTTATGAAAGCTCAACTGACTACTGAACTATGGAACTTATATTCTCATATATTGCTTTATATATCTATCCTTATGCTTAATTAACATTGTCATGATTTCTTTAGTTTTATGGTAATTCTTGAAATCAGGTAGTGTGATTACTCAGCCTTCATTCTTCTTTTTAAAAAAATCAATATCCTTGGTCATTTGCACTTCAAAAAAATATTTGGAATCATCTTGTTAATGCCTAGGATTTTGATAGGGATTTTATTGAGTCTGTTGATCAACTTTGGGAAGAATTAGCACCTTTATTGAATCTCTCAAATTAACATAGGTGGTATATATCTTCATTTATTTAGCCTTCTTTAATTTCTGAACAGTGCTTTGTACTTTTCAATATATAGATCTTGCATATATTTTGTTATACTTAATATATATTTGATACTATTATAACATTTTAAAAATTAATACTAGTTGTTGCAAGTATATAGACATAGATTTGATTTCTATATATTGGTATTGTATTTTTATAACCCTTTTGAACTCAATTATTACTTCTAATGGCATTTTTGTGGCTCCAGTAGCACTCTACATAGATGAGTATGTCTTCAACATGTGAATGCTGTGCTATTTTTTCACTTCAATGTATGTCTGCAGTAGACAGTTTCTGAAGTTGTTCCTGATAATCCCTGCCTCATGACATTCATTCTCCTGTGTAATCCCCTCTCTTTGAGAATGGGCTAGACCTAGCTAGACTCCATGCTAATGACTAGAATCTGGCAAAAGTGACGGGGTTTCACTTTGGATACTAAGTCATCAAAGGCAGTGGCTTCTGGCTTTCTCATCTTCTCCTTAATCTTACTGGCTCTTTTTTATGAACTAGCCTTCCTTATGGAGGGGCATCACACAGTAAGGAACTGAGAGTGGCCTTTGCCCAAAAGCCAGCAACAAAAAGAGCTTGCAGTGTAATTGTCTGTAAGGAACTGAATCATGCCAACAAGCTCATAATATTGGAAGAAAATCCTTCCCTAGTCAAACCATGAGATGACTGAAGCCCCAGATGACAGTTTGAGTGTAGCTTTGGGAAAAACCCAGAGCCAGAGTTTACATTTCCTAGAATAGCTTTTTAAGAACACAGACTACAGTTCTCTTGTACGGAATACAAACAGCAAAGATGTGGGTTGTGAAGTAAAATAGACTGTCATGCTTACAGTAAGATCTAGAAAAAAGTAATAAAATAAGGTAAGACTTGTGAAAATAAGCAGAAAGAGTTCTGGCATATGAATAATTAAGAGAATGCCTGTAGTGTTAATGAAATTATAAACTGCATTTAAGTAGAAGGAAGTAAAAACAACAAAGGTGTGTTTAGGAAAAAAATGGTTTATTATTTATTAAAATCTGTTATCAAAATTTATAAGCTGCTAAAGAACAATATATTTTCCCAAATGGTCTATTTTATTATGCAGAGTAAAGAGTGAGCAGCAGTCAATATAGGTGGTGATATAAATGATTATACTGAGTGTACTGGGTTCCATTGCTTAAAAGTCGGACCTCCAGCATGAATCTAACACTTTTCAAGTATTGCTTTTAATAAGAAAAGCGAGATCCTGCTTTTATGAATTTGTGTTACCTTGACAAAGAACTGCTTAAAATCTTAAACTACCTTTTCAGCTTGCAGAATTAAACTAAACTGGGAACTCATTTCCTCTATAAAGAGCAAATAAATATATTCAAGAACAAAAGTATACACTACTCAACAATTTCTTAATCCCTTGTCTGCTTAATTAAAAATAAATCAATGTTAGGAGTATATACATCATGTTAGATTAAATTAAATCTGTTTACTTTGCCTTTATTCCTTACTATCTCTATGGAAGAAGAATTTATCAACCTATTTGGCTAACACTGAACAATAATATTTTAGAGTGAGATCTGGACAATGACTTTCTTGTCAGCCTGGATCTCCTGCAGACTGTCCTGACACTTTGCACTTTGGCATTAAGTGTGAGAGCCTCATTTGATAGGCCATTTTTTAATTGGGATAGGTCGCAGCTCCATTTTAAACCTCCAAAAACTTCTTCAAATATATTTGGAAGTAATTTTTATCCTAGGGAACCAGCCCTTTGCCAGGCAATCTATTTTCAGAATTTGGAAACCGTTAGTGACTGACAGCTCCTGAGTCTAGAAATGGGGATAAATTCTAAAGAATTCTTTCCCTGGAATAAGTCTCATTTCTGTCTTGTGTCTTACTCTGATCTTAACTGTTGTTGAAAAATATATTTGAAATCCTTACTCTAGAGTTGTGTCTACTCTAATTTAAGGGACAAAACTATATCACAGGGAGTATAGTTATTGTAAAGAAACAGAGCTCAGAGCTGATAAAACAGCAAATAATGTTGGTGCTCTCCATATATCTGTTGGCTCTTTCCATTTGTCCATGCATTTAAAAATACTTACTAAGATCCTAGGCTATGGCAGACACTGTACTACAATGAACAAGGCATATCGCCATCATCCTTCAATAAATATTCTGCTAGGATTTCCAGGTATCGAACAAGTGTTATAAAAGAAAAGAGAACATGGTGTCAGTGGAGCACAGAATGGGCAGCTAACCTAATTTCGCAGAGGTAAGAATCCTCCCCCTGCTGAAATGATAAGCTGAGGTCTGTCCTAGTTAGTTGTAGGAAGGTTCAGAACAGTGTTTTAGGCAGAAAATGACCTGTGCAGAGACTGTGGGGAGAATGGCACACACAGTAGGAGCTGAAATTTTAGGAATTACGTTTTGAGCACAAGGGACCAAATATCAGTTTCTGGATGTGGTTTATATGAAAATATCTGGGATGTTCTATGCCTACATGGAACTCTACTCTAAGATTTTTAGTAGCTCTCTAGTATAAGCACATTGTTCTAAGCATTTAACAATTTTAAGCCTAGTCTGTTAGACAACTGGTGTCAAGAAAACTCCAGTTTATGGAACAGGTCTTTTGATTGTTAACTTTTTTATATACTCTTAAAACACTTTCAAATGTAGAAAAAGCTTAAATGACCCATTTACATTTGGTGCTGAATTTTGAAAAAGTAAATGAATACAAAGAGCCAATTAACATTAGAAAAAGCAAAGAGTAAATCATCCCTGTCACTGATGAAAAAAAAAAAACGTATTAAAACAATTTCTTAGCCCCAATTTTACTCTACAAAAATAAACATAATTACAACTCATTGGACCACAGTTACGTTACTGTTGCCATGGTAAACTGGTATATTCCTTTCAAAAGGTAAGGAGGTAGTATGTAACAATAGTTACATAGACATTTATGTATCTAAACTGGAAAATTAATTCCAATAATTTTATTTATTTATTTATTTGTTTATTAATTAAACATCTTTTTCATGTTTATTATTTTTGAGAGAGAAAGAGACAGAGCATGAGTTGGGGAGGGGAGGAGAGAAGAGGAGACATAGAATCTGAAACAGGCGCCAGGGTCTGAGCTGTCAGCATAGAGCCCAATGTGGGGCTCAAACTTGTCAACTGCAAGATCATGAGCTGAACTGAAGTCGGACACTTAACTGAATGAGCCACCCAGGCACCCCATAACTCCAGAAATTTATGATTATAAATCAACAGAAGCCCCAAAATTTAATACAGAGATGTTTATAGATGCATTCTCTATGGTTTAAATTTTAAAAATACTGGAAATAATGGAATTATGCAATATTTTAAAAATGATAAGTTAATAAAACCAGCCATTAAATGTTTAATTATTATTAAGTCAAAACAGAACAGTGAGAGGAGCTGTGGGCTTTTTACATGTTACCTAAGGTCATAAATATGTTTATATTTATGCAATGGTTATATTTACTTTATGTATGTCACATCCTCTGAATATAGGAATAAAAGTACATTTAATTTCTAGGTTTATCGTGATGATTAAATGTGACACTCCATATAAAGTACTCAAAATGCTCTCTGGTCCAAAGCAAACCTTCCATAGCTGCTAGCTTATTATTGATATTGTTATTGTAAACTGATTTAAGTAAGTTTGACCTTCATAGATTTTGGGTCCTTTGTGGTAGATATTGATTCTGGGCTCCAGATAATGACTTATGGATGTTTGGTTGCTGTGCACAACTTGCTCAATTCTACACAGTAGCATAAAGTTGGCTTCACATGGTAAATGCTAAATGGACTGTTGTCATGATAATTACCAATTACAGAGCAGCACAAGAGGATGGTAAGAAGTTGTAACCACAACCTTACCACCAGGTGGATTGTTTCATTAAATCAAGCTTCAGCTTAAATCTGCTGCACACAGAAATATTTATTAG
This sequence comes from Proteles cristata cristata, assembly GCA_017311185.1. Classification (NCBI taxonomy): domain Eukaryota; kingdom Metazoa; phylum Chordata; class Mammalia; order Carnivora; family Hyaenidae; genus Proteles; species Proteles cristata. The sequence continues at coordinate 3,024,593 of JAESUZ010000148.1, read as the reverse complement.
CAAGAAGGTACATAAACAAGCTAGTATTTATACAACTTCATCCTTTAAAATGGTTGAACTTTAAGTTCTCTGTCTCCAGGAATTCCACAAACAGCATTCATTTAAGATTCCCTTGAGGCACGGTGTTTTTCAGTTTATTTATTTGTTTTTGTTTCTTGGGTTTTTTATAGTGGTGGATTGAGCGAATTTTTTTGGTTAGAGCAAGCAAGGAATCCTCTCTTAGAAGATCATACATTTTAAACGGAGCCCCCAGATAGCATATCCACTCACAGGGTAGAAATTGCTAAATTCACTTGATTCTAATATCCTTGGCCATATAAAAATACAATATGTATACTATTTCCATTTATTCTATAAATTTATTATTACTATTAGCCATGGAAAAACTAGTATTAATATCTCTATGGCAACAAACAAGCATTGTAGAAAAGCCCATTTAGACATAGTTGAAGCCCTCATAGTACATTAACTATTAACTATTAATGTTATCTATTAACTAACTGCTTCTACAGTAGTGATGAGAACTAATGAACACACATAGAAATATTGCGCTGGCTACACTGCAGTGTTTTAAAGCAAGCTACAGATTATATAATTGTTGTAATTGCTGTTGTTAGTGATTATAATTATTTTTATACTAAAATATTCTGTTGAAGTGGTGGGGTCTCCATAGTTTAATAAATGAAGGAGTCAAATCAGTTACTTCTGCAGGGTCAGACATGGGAGGAAAGATTAGTATACTTATACATTATATTTGTGCTAAAATTTTGCTTCTTGTACCAGTTCTATGCTGCTAAGCTGCAAAGGAAATGATCCCATGAGCACTTGTTGATATTTTTGAAAAAAAAAAAAAAAAGAAAAACTTTCTTAAGTTTCAGCTTTACATAGAATCAGTTAGTAGCTAATAAGACCCAGAACAGATAAAACAATATAAATATCTGACGGAGATGCTGATTGAGCTACAATAGAAAAAAAATGAGATTTCTTTATAATTAATATAGAAGCCCCAGTACCAAGAAATACCTATTTTAACACAAGGTATTGCAAAAGCCAGAGGATCAGTAGGTGGTAAAGGATTAGGATAAATTAGAGAAAAGAAATCTGAGTAGGATCAGCTCCATACTATTTGCTTTCACAATAACCACTTAATGGTCTCACCAGTCTCTTTCATAAGGTCCTGCTGATTAATGCATTAATATTAGAACTTGATATTGTTTTTAAAATTTAGATTTTATTTATCCATCCATCTATTTACTTGCTTAAATTTAAAAAATATATATATATTCTAATTCCATAGAGCAAGATCAGTCATTCTCACAGTACTTCCTAGTGACTTTATATACTATCAGATTAAATATTCTCCTCAGGTGATTTTAATGATATATACTTAAGCTTCTACCTGCCGCTAGCAACAATAATCCAGAGGGTGATCGGTCAGCCCATTTTTTGCAAAGAGTGGCTCTATCTGCCCTATTCCTCTTTGGCTCTGCCTCTTAGTACATGTACTTTCTAAAAAAGATGAGAAAAGCCTCAAGTGACTTGTCAAAGGAACTTCATCTCAGTCACCTGAGTGGTTTGCTAGACCTCCACATACCCTGCTCCCCTCCTTTACATGCTTCAGCCACCTCACCCTGTCATTAGGGTTTCAGTGTCTTAGTGAGGTGCTGTAGATTAAACAAGCCTTTTCAATCATACTCATCCATATTCTATATTCTAACTCAAGGTTAATTTAAATAATTATGTTAGGGTAAAGAGGCTTGGGGTCTTTTTTTCCTTAAAAGAATGTCCATCTCCCTGATTTATAAAGACACTCATATTTTGATATTTAAGCTAAACAGCTCTCCATCATGGAAGATAGAAAATCTTGCACTTCTGAGGTTTCTTATTCTACCTACATAAGCTTGTGGATGGATGCCTTCTGTCAGCTAATGACTCATTACTACTAGGGGACACAAGGTGATAAAGACAAAAGGCTTGGTACCAGAGAGGCCAGGGTTAGAGTATTGGTTTTGTCACTTACCAGCCTGGGGACTTGAGAGAATTACTTGTTTATTTTGTGCCCTGTTACATCATCTATAAGTTCAAAATAGTGATGATACCTATTTCATAGGCTTGTTTTTATTAAATGAGAAAACGCATGTAAATTGCTTGCCACAGAGTAATTCTTTTTAAAATAATGTCTTTACTGGGGCACCTGGGTGGCTTAGTCGGTTAAGCGTCCGACTTTCGCTTAGGTCATGATCTCACAGTTCGTGGGTTCGAGCCCCGCGTCGGGCTCTGTGCTGACTGCCAGCTCAGAGCCTGGAGCCTGTTTCAGTCTGTGACTCCCTCTCTCTCTGACCCTCCCCTGCTCATGCTGTCTCTCTCTCTCTCTCTCTCCTAGAAATAAATAAAAAAATATTTAAAAATAAATAAATAAAATAAAATAAAATAAAATAATGTCTTTACTAATATCTTATTTAAATACATGGAATCATGTTACACAGGAAATATATTTTCTACTCTGAAATTATTTTTGCAGAAATAAACTCCTTTATAACTTCTAACATATGATTATAGCCCTTTTTGATAACATTAAGATCAAGCTGATTAATAATCTCAATTCACATTAATTATAGACTAATGAAAAATTCTGTGAGAATATTTAAAGTCTTCATAGTAAAATGTAAAGCAACTGTCATTTTATCGAATCTAAATAAATTTCAGAAGGCAGGATTTTATTAATATAATATTGATTCAAAATAAAATCAATTTATAGATATAAATAAATAACATATAAAGTTATGATGAGAAAGTATAATTATTAAATTACTTTTTAAGTGAGTTTTAGCATCAATAAAAATAAAAAGTCAAAGTAACAATTTATATTCCCACCTCTGTATTTTTGTTGATGTAAAAGGTATGAATTTGGTTTGTGGAGGTTCAAAACAGATATGATCGTTTCAAGAATGATGTCATTCGTCTCATAATAGTCAGTGGAAACCACTTCTGTTACCCTTTAATCTCAATTCCAGAAAGAGTAACCATGACACATTATAAAGCCTGCTGAGTCACCATATCTCATTGGTATTCTGCTCAACAGAGTCCCACAATTCATAAAATGAACATGTTTCCGCTCAGCAATTCCAGAAAAGGTGAAAGTTTGCCCACTTTCCATTTCAAATGGAATTTGTATTTATTGTGCTTATCTAAATGTAACACTATTTTTCTGAAACAGAATGATTTGAAACAGCTTATAAAGAAAAATGTAATAGTTTTAAAAAAAAGAGGACAATAGGGAAGAAAATCAAAAAAGAAACCTTAGAAAATTATCCAAGTCATTAGAAGGAGCTAGGAGTACCCACTCCATGGATAGGCTGGTTGTTAGAGCTGGGGTATATTGTTCTCACTTCCTGACTAATGAATATGGTTTAATTAAGGGAATTTGGATATATGAAAACAGAAAATCCATCAAGTCAATGGTAGGGGTCGATGAACTGATGTGAAATTGCAGGTTCCCAACTTCCTGCCATTCATTTGTATGTGGCTTCGATGACTGGGAGAAATTACGACATATTTAGTGCTTACTTTGTGACAATTTAGTGCTGCTGCATATACTTGAACGTGTTCAGCACTGCACAACGCTCGCACCCTATTTATACTATAGTCAACTTAAAGATATAATTTTGGTTCATTTTTTAAAAATGTGAGTAAGATGTTTTGAGGAAGGGAATCTGTGTAGATGAACAGAAAGAAACCACAGAAAATAAATGGTAGATTATGGCTCTGAACTCGGCTTAGAAGATTTTATTATAGAAATTGCAAACACATTCAAGTGTAAAAACAAACTATGCTGATTCTCCATATCCATCACTCAACTTCAACAATTATTAATAGTCTCTTCATCATGCTTTATCTACCCTTCTATCAGGATTTTTCTTCTAATTTTATTTCCCAAGCTCTTAGTCTTATGCTTTAAAAAGTTTAATTACAATGTATAATAGAATTGTGAGCTGCCTCCAGTATTTTATTTTAGAAAGAGAACACACACATGAACGCATGAACACATATCAGTTAGTTAAAAGAGAAATGAAATAGGATTGATTACTTTCACCATTTATTTAAAAGTAAGGGAGATAGAAAAACAATATCAAATTTAAAAATTATATACATATAATTATAAAAATTATATATGTATACATATACAGAATTTCATATATGGAAAGAGATAAAAGTACAGAGATTTTGAAAAGCTTACCTAAACCTCTAGCAAATGGGTTCTAACCTCATGATAATTTTATTATCTATATCATCAGAGTTGATTTAAACTTAAGAAAAATCACAGATACACACACATTTAAGATGGAATGACCTTCAAGGTCATGCATTTGATTCTTTACCTGTTAAAAGATTGTGCTTGCTTTAAAGGATATACGCCCATATGATTTTAAATCAGATAATATGAAACAACAGGCTTATATAGACTTCATGAAGGGCAATCACAAAAGTTGTCCAAATTGTCTATTAATCGAACACTAACCATTAAGAAGTCTGAGAGATAGTTCCCACAGAGATGTATGGTTGCCTTCAGAGAAAGAAAGTAGTATTTCGCTTGTAATTAGAAACACTAGATTGAGGGGTGCCTGGGTGGCTTAGTCAGTTAAGCATCTGACTCTTGATTTTGGCTCAGGTCATGATCTCACAGTTCCTGAGTTTGAGCTTTGTGTCAGGCTCTGTGTTGACAGTGAGGAACATGCTTGAGATTTTTTCTCTCTCCTCTCTCTGTCTCTCCTGTACTCTCTTTCAAAATAAATAAATAAACAACAACAACAACAAGAAACATAAGATTGAGAATATTCAGTAAGTCAAAAAAAGGTTTAATTATGGCAGATACAGTTAAGAATGAAACAGAAATGCTAGAAATGGGGGCGTCGGCGTGCCTCAGTCAGTTAAGTGGTCAACTTCGGCTTAGGACATGATCTTGCAGTTCATGAGTTCAAGCCCCATATCGGACTCTGTCCTGACATTTCAGAGCCTGCAGCCTGCTTCACATTCTGTGTCTGTCTCTCTCTGCCCCTCCACCACTCATGTTCTGTCTCTCTCTCTCTCTCTCTGAAAAATAAAAAACAGACAAAGCAAAAACATGGGTGTGTGTGTGTGTATATATATATATAAATATATATATATATATACATATTATTTATTTATTTATTTATCTCTTCCATAAATTTAAAAAAAGATTTTTGTTTGTTTTCTTTGTTTTTTTTTGACAGATCTTCTGTCAAGATTGTAATGGTCACTTAACACTAATGACTTTTAACCCACCATTTATTTTCTGTGAAACTCACTTTGATGTCCTCTGCATAATATTCAGTAAGGGATACAGAGCAGGGAATGTTGGGAAGATTTATGAAGCTCTTTCTCTGAGTCATCTCATACCCTGGGAAACATCTGATATGTTCTGCACATTTAGCAGCTTCCCCATTCTATAAACTCTTGTCAGCTTAGTGAAACTACTGTGTTCTGCTTCGATTCCTTTCTCTGCTATGAAATCACCTTTAGGCAGAAAGCCAGGAGAAATCATATGAATTCACCCCATTTTTTTCTTCTCTTAGAGACCACAGCCCTTCATTTCCTAGGTTTCAATGTTTGAGAAAAAGTTTCATAGATTTTCTCTACCTTGTTATTTGTTTGTTTGTTTGCTTGAGGAGGAAGCTAAAACTGGTACCAGGTACACTATAATGGTTGCAGGTATAAATATTCTCTCCAAGTTTCAGTTGTTGAAGTTTTAGTTAGTTAGTTAGTTAGTTAGTTGGTTCTTACATAGACTGACTTAAATCCCCTTTCTAGATACAGTCTCCTGGATTCCTGAGCTATAATTAAAATTAAATTTTGTCTTCTTTTTCCTCACAGTGTTTATTTATATCCAAATTATAAATGTGCTTTATTTTATTTAGGTATATATCAATCTCCCCATTGCAAGTTCAAGGTATCTGCTGGAAGCAAGGAGAAAGTAGGGTAGAGTGGAATTCTAATTTTGAAAGCGGTAATACCAAAAGAATGATGCATCTATTTACCTGGTATCTTGCTTGAGATTACCCTTTAAAATCAGCCACAAAATCTTCTGGGACAATCAAAGCTAATTAATCATGAGTTTAAAAAGCTCTAGGCTTTTAAAGTCATTTTCAGTTGAAGAGCCATTTTAGGGGCCTCAGTGATATAGTGAATAAAATTTGCATCATAGCTATATCTTGTTAATAAATTATCAAGACACCAGTCTCTGATATTCTCAAGAACATGGATAAATGGAGTTTAATTCAGTAAGGTAGCAAATACTGCTTAATACTTTTTATGAAGCATTGTCTCTATGGAAAATAATATGTACTGAGTAACACTGAGTATAGATTATAAAAAATTCCCACTTTCACAATAGGAAACATCTTTATTGCAAGCTACTGGTAGTGTGTTGGCCTTCCTCCAGTCATGAATTCACCTCCACTCCATGCCCATTTTATCCTCTACACCATACTTGTGCAAAGCAGATATTTAATAAAAATATCATTATTTGAGGATCTGAGAAATTAAACTTCAACTATGTAAACTATCATTCTGTCAATTCTGAAAGTAGTTATATATCTAAAATCATGATAAATAACTATGCTTTCACTATTTAAGGAGACAGTGATTAAAACTTCTTTAAAATTGCCTATTCACATCTTTGACATACTCATGAAAATCATGAATTCCTTGCTAGAGAAAACCCACATACAAACACACATGTCATTTACCTGTGATTTGTCCTTACTAGACTATTTGTATGGGCAACTGAAGATGCGTTTGTCTTATTCTGTTATTGAGAGAGTCATGAATACAGTATTAAGATAACAATAAATAATAGGGGCGCCTGGGTGGCTTAGTCGGTTAAGCGTCCGACTTTCGCTTAGGTCATGATCTCGCGGTTCGTGGATTCGGGCCCCGCGTCGGGCTCCGTGCTGACTGCCAGCTCAGAGCCTGGAGCCTGTTCCAGTCTGTGACTCCCTCTCTCTCTGACCCTCCCCTGCTCACGCTGTCTCTCTATCTCTCTCTCCTAGAGATAAGTAAAACATTAAAAAATTTTTTAAGATAACAATAAATAATAACTGTGAGGGCATGGTGACCTTATTTCATCTCATTTATTTAATCAATTTGATAAACATTTAGTGCAGTTCTACTACATGCTAGATATTGCAGTAGGTTTTGGTGGTACTGCTATGAATGAAACAGCCTTAGTTTTGTCTTTATGTTTCTGGAATTCTGGTTTGGGGAGATAAATAATGAACAAGTTAGCAAATAGAGATATATGCATTTTTGCTACAAGGAATACAAATAAAATATAGCATTGTGATAGAAAACGACTTTGTAGGCCTTAAAGACATGAGCATGGCAGGTAAATCATATGTAACATAAGAGTGTTCTAGGTGGAGAGAACAGAAAACCTGAAGAATCTGAGGGTGGAGAAAGTCTGACATGTTTTGGTAACATTGGGGAGCATGGAAGTTAGATCATAGTTAGAAAGTAGATCAGAGGTGGAGACAAGTGGAGAGCACAGAGCAGCACAGGCCATGGTGAAGGTTTTCTGTATTCACAGTCAAACAAGAGAACCAAAAGAATGAACTCTTTAGCAGTGGAAGCTGAAGCTCCAAATTCCCACTAAAGAAATTAGTGATCATAAACCACATACGAACTCAAGTTACGAGAGAACAGACATGAACAGGTATGGACCAGTTACAAGAAGTAAAGACACTGCAAAAAAAAAAAGAAAAAAAAAAGGCATGTGACACAGAGTTTCCCTCTGATTCATAATACCCAGATCCCTAGATCCAGCCAGACAGGTAGAAAGAAAGCCAGGAGAAAGAGTTGCCATGGAAACCAAGATAAAACAGTGTTTGAAAGCAAAAGAATCTTAAAAAATAAATAAATAAAAGCAGCCATGATTTTTAATATAGAAGATGAAATAGAATTTAAAAATAGATATTGACAGCTGCATTTTTTATTTTATTTTATATTTTATTTTATTTTCTTACTCTGTACCTTGGTTTACTCACTTTAAATTTGGGATAATCGTCATATATACCAGTTTGTTGTGAGTTTTAAGTGTTCTAAGAATCATGCCAGACATACCATAAATACTTCCACTATTATTATTATGATTATTATTATTACTAGTGTTATTATTGTAAATATTGTCACATCCATTTCAATACTGAGGATAAGGTGGGTCAGGAATGTTAAGGTGACCCTCTGAAGGCTGTACTCTTTGTGTCTGGTAGATAGCAAAACTCAAATTAAGGTTTTCCAGCTCAGCCCGTGATTTTTACCTGATCCGTTGCTGCTGATGGTTAAAGGGGAGCTTTCCTCCAGCTGTAATGACTCAGTATGTGGATGTAATACCAAAACGAGATGAAATTTTCATTCAAGTACAACTGCCAAATTGCCTGAGAAGCAATTCCATGTACACCAAGTTGATTCATACTGCCAAGTGCAACCATATGCACAGTTTTGTCATAGGATCTGGGTGTGAGAGGTACAGAGATAATTAAAACATGATCCTGAAGATTACATCTCAAAGCAAACTCATGTTGGACAGTGATACCAGAGAGAGCTGCTCTCTTTCAACAGACATCACTGTATTGGATTGCCTGCACCCCAGGTTATGTCCTACATTCATCAGAATTCAGAAAGCAGGTTTTGCAGCACCTGAAGAGAAGATGTGGGTCTCAGGCCCGGGACAAACTTACAGTGACCAAATATGAGGATCGATCCCAATGCTCCAGGAACTAAATACACCAAACAGCTCTTCAGTTATTTAACAAATAAGGGAGAGAAAATGTAGCTACTATAAATTGTGCACTGTCAGCCAAAGTACCCTCTTTTAACTAAAGGATGATATTTTCTTTTATTTCTTTATTTTTTAATTTTATTTTTTATTTTTGAGAGAGAGAGTGGATGCAAGTGAGCAAGGAGCAGAGAAAGAGGGAGAAAGAATTCCAGGAAGGGATCGAGAGAGTAGGGGGTAGAGAGAGAAAGTGTGGCTTACCCAAAATGGGGCACAGACTCACCCAATGCAGGGCTCACATTCATCAGAAGTGGGGATCATGCTCACTAGTGTAGGATTCAAACTCACAAACCGTGAGATCATGACCTGAGCCGAAGTCAGATGCTTAACGACTAAGCTCCCTGAGTGCCCTGAAAGATGACATTTGCAAGTTTTACTGAAATAATTTGTGTAACCACATATAATCTTTATATTTTGGTTTTGTATTTATACTTCTATATCAGGAGATGGCAAGAAAAATCTCTGTACAGGAATATTGGGAGATCATTTTTATGAGCTCATTTCAAAAAAATTAACATGATCTGCTAATCTAAGAAATTATTAAGAGATTGCTTAGGAGAGGGTCATCTAAGGGGCTCAGTCACTTAAGCTTCTGACTTTGGCTCAGGTCATGATTTTCTGGTTCATGAGTTGAAGCCCCACATTGGGCTCTGCATTGACAATGCAGAGCTTGCTTGAGATTCTTTGTCTCCTTCTGTCTCTCTGGCCCTCCCTAGCTCATATGCACATGTGCTTTCTCTCTCTCACAAAAATAAATAAATATTTTTAAAAATTATTTAATAAAGATTGCTGAGGAGATTCCATGCTTATGATACATTTAAATATTTGAACTAAGTAACAAACTCTGAGATGAGAACTGTCAAAATCACATTCCTCTAATGACGTATGATCGAGAATTTAGCACAAAAGGAATTCAAAGCACAAACCCATCTATGAGCAATTAATTTGCACTAAATGTTAATGATCCCATTTGTTAAATCCAGAGACCATTTGGAAAATCTGTAATGATTTCAAAAACAAGGGATTGATATTCAGTTGTCAAGACAGCAAAAGTCACAGAAACAGAGTCAAATTCATGCTTCATTAGTTGTCAGTAACACACAGATACACAAGCACACAAACACTGATGTATCCTCATACATGTAAAACTTATTTTTATAGCTCCACAGATTGAACAGAATCATTGAAACCTAATTCACCTCACTTTACGGGGAAAGGTAGTGGAGAGAGCAAAAAAGAGTACTGGTGTGGTTTAAACAAATGTCAACAACTAGGGTCTATTTGGCACAACGTATTTAAATATATGACCTAATTTATCATGTGCTACAAATAAATAGTTTCCATGAAGAAATTTCAATTCTTTTTCTAAAATATGAGGTAGAAAACTTTATTTCTGTTTGGCATGGGATGGTAGCTTGATAATTTAAGACCCAGATGTGAAATGTGTGCTTTTGTCCTGAAATCCTGAAATGTTTTATCCCAACATTACAATTCTACTCAAGGCCAGAAACCTACCAACCAACCAACTAACCAACAAACAAATGAACCTCATGGGGCATCCAAACATCAAAGGGTCTTAAAATGCTGTTTCAGTAATTTTATGCAAACCATTACTCATACCACTATAAATGTGGTTTTAATAGATTATTTAAAATAAACTTGGCTGCTTGGGTAGATCAGTCAGTTGAGCATCCAACTTTGGCTCAGGTCATGATCTTGGGGTTAGTGTATTCAAGCCTGGCATAGGGCTCTGTGCTGACTGCTCAGAGCCTGGAGCCTGCTTTGGATTCTGTGTCTCCCTACCTTTCTGCCCCTCTTCCAATAAAACTCTGTCTCTCTCTCCTTCAAAAATGATTTTTTTAATAAATTAAGTAAACTTATTTTTTCCCAAATAATTCCCAAATAATTGATCTAGCTCATTGGAACTTATTTGGTGAAATATACAAGAAAAGATGAATGAGCTAATGTTTAAAAGATTTCCAACTACTTATTTTATATATTTTTATTCTGCCTAGATTTATAGTTAGTAAAGTTGTTTCCTTCTTTCATTTTGAGAATGAAATCTGCTAGCTCTCAATTCTTTGGGGGAAAAATGTTATCTAAAGTAAAATACGAGCCGACAAACACAAATGCTCTTCAGATTACATTAGTAAGGTTGAAATCACTCTGAAAGTAACACATTTTAATTATTTTCTGATAGAGCTCATATTTTCCAGTTTATATGAGTGAGTAGACAAAAGATGACACTCTCTCTTCCCAGTCACTCCAACTCGTCCTTTTGGTCTTTCATGCTGATGATTTGTGGTGTTGTGTGTAGTGATGAATTTGAGTTGGTCTAATGAAACTGGTCATTTAGTGTGCCAAAGGAGTCTTTTTTACCAAAGGGATCAGACAGAATGAAAAGCAACTACATTAAGAAAAACATGTCAATTAAAGCAGAGAGCTTGAGGGGCGCCTGGGTGGCTTAGTCGGTTGAGCGTCCGACTTTCGCTTAGGTCATGATCTCACGGTTCGTGGGTTTGAGCCCCGTGTCAGGCTCTGTGCTGACTGCCAGCTCAGAGCCTAGAGTCTGTTTCAGTCTGTGACTCCCTCTCTCTCTGACCCTCCCCTGCTCACGCTGTCTCTCTCTCTCGTGGAAATAAATAAAAAACATTAAAAAAATTAAAAAAAAAAAGCAGAGAGCTTGTAAAACTCCCACATTTGTATATGTCCAATCATATAGTTGAACATTCAGGTATCCTACAGGGCACAACTCTTTATGGTCTGTCTGACACAACCACAGCTGTGATGTGCTCTGATCTGACACTTTTCACCAAAGCAAGACTTATAGACACTTGAGAAACAATCTGGATGCAAAATATGTCAAGACTGTTACAAATACCCTCAAATGTCTACAATAAAATATCAATTACTTTAATGAGTAGCTTTTACGAATCCTTTATACATTCATAGAAAAACCAACTTTATTCCCTTAATTATATTTACCTGTATGTTAATTTAACTTAATTTGATTGTACAATTACAGTAATGAGCACAAATTGTATAACTGTCTTGGTAACAGGTGGTGCAAAGCCCGAAGAAGACATGAACTGATATGCTGGAGAGCAGCCTCAGAACTGGAAAGTTCCATGGAGGGTAGTTCTTGGTCACTGTGGTGTAGAGAAGGGAGAAAGTCCATCAGTTAATCCAGCGTGTCAGTTAAAGAGTTCATCTTAGACTATAAATTAGAAAATTTTGAATGCCTGTAAATTATATGTCAAAAGGTGAAGATGCTATACTATATTAAGGCATACTTGGTATCAATGCAGTAATCTTGAATCTTTAACACAACCAGGATGGTTGGCCTCTCATAGAACTTGAAATGACTAAATACAGTAGCATTGCCTTGAATTTCTTATGGTGTACTCCTAATATTAATACTTCACATTGATAGTTTATATTTGTATCTGAATTTTAAAGAAAAATTGCATTTAATACTAAAGTATAGACTTGGCATCAGAAAAACTATTTTCTCATATTATATAGTATAAGGAAAGAATTATTAGATCAAGAATGAATCAAAAAAAGAGTGAGCCATTCACCTTGGGTATTTTCATTAGACAAACCCCATTGGACAAATAAGCCTATATGTCTACAGAAAGGCAGAGAACATAGCCATTAGTTTTTATAATCAATGATACACACTGAATATATATATCTATGCATAAATGTGTGCTCATGAAAATTAGGTAGCATCATGATAGTAAATGGAACATGAGGTTCACTGTGAGCTACAGAGGCTTCATTTTCATCCTTTTTATCTATATGTCTATTTTTTTTAAACATAAAACATTGGAGATAAAAGATAAATGAAACAATTTGTTGTCCAGTGGCTTGAAACCAGCACTCTTCTGAGGTATAGGATTCCAGGTAAATGACTCAGCGGCCTCTTGTTGGTGGATGGAGTTGAGGTTAGCAGAGGAGAGTCTAGCAGCTGGAGTTGAAGATCATGAGAAGATCAGCATTTCCCTCCTTATAGAGTAGCCTCCCACATAAGGTTGTTTTTGTTTTGTTTTGTTTTTGCAGAAAGAAAAAACTCCATATATAAGACATCCCTTTTATAGATGAAAAGAATTAAGAAAGATTCATTGAAAGATTCATTTAAATTTCCCAACTTACTCTGAGTCAGAGCTGGTTCTCAACTCACATATTTTCACATTTCCTTCCCTCTCTCCCTTTTTGTTACTTCTTGCTATGGAAATAAAATTGAAGAAAGCAATTAGAAAAGAATTATGAAAAAGGCACTCTGTACAAGAAGTATTCACTGGATATCATCCAAAGCTCAGATAATTTCATCCAGTGTCTTCTCTGAAAGTTTTCTAATGCTTTACAGGGATACTTTGTTAGGAAGAATTTTAAGGCTATATGTCCAAGCTGATGCAGAAAGTATGTTATGATAAAATAGCAGTGTCTGCCATCGTCTTAGGAATAAGAGCACACAGCCCCTGGAGCCCTGAACCCAGTTGTCTTGTTTATTGCTATCATAACAAAAATAGAAATGTAGTGGCTTAAAACAATCTCCATTTATTATCTCACACTTCTGTGGGTCAGAAGTCTGACACAGCTAGGGTCTTATAATAAAGACTTATTATAAGGTCTTATAATAAAGATCTTTCTTACAGGGTAGAAATCAAGGTATCAGCAGGGCTACATTCCTTTCAGGTTGTTGGTAGAATTCAGTTGCACGCAGAGATCCCTGTTTCCTTTCTAGCTGTTATGAGGGAGATTCTCAACTCTTTGGCCACCTGCATTCCTTATCATGTTTCTCTCTTCATTTTCAAGCCAGCAAAGATGCTCTGAGTCCTTCTCTTATGCCAAATCTCTTTTAACTGCTCCTTCTGCCTCATTTCTTCTGCCTTCAGCACAAAAAAAAAAATCTCTGTTCTAAAGGGCTCATGCAGTTAACTTAGAATTAAATGCTACTCCAGAATAATCTCTCTTGTTAAGATCAGTAGTCTTAATTACATCTTCAAAGCCCCCTTTGCCATGTAATGAATACGTATTTACAGGTTACAGGGACTAGGTCTTAGGCATCTTTAAGGCATTCTGCTTACCACACCCATTCTTCAGTGAGTCCTTTATTAAAAGCAGATCATTGTTTGGAAATCAGAGCATGTATTTTCCAATCATGTTTATTTACTGGGGGGTTTATATATCAGCCAGCAGGAAAAATTAGATTTTAGCCAGTTAATATACAAAATAAAATGTTTCAAATCATACCTTTTAAAAACTATTGTATATGATAGCATATCAAAATCTTAATATCTTAGGTATGAGAGATGATGCCATTATACATCACCTTTAAAAACATTAGCCTAGATGAAATAATGTATTCTTAACATGCAAAGATCCTTATCTAAATAATCTCAAATGAATCAACTGATGTTCTGAGTCTAACAATTGAAGAAATGAAGGAATAAATTCAGTAACTAGTGGTAGCTTCAGGTAAGAGCCAGATAAATTTCCGTGTCTGAATATCCAGTTTCTTATATATCCCACCTTTAAGTGCAACAATTCGTTGTCCAGTATCTTGCAAACAGCATTCTGTTGATGTCTAGGGATTCAGACAAATGGCCTCGTGTCTTCTATTATTGAATGGAGTTGAGGTTAGTGGAGGACAGTGCAAAGTACAAAGCACAAAGAATCTATTTGACATGGGTGGTACAGAAAAAAGACAGTCCTTTTGTAAACTAGAAAGTAACTAGAATTCTAGATCTTTCAAAATGCAGTAGGAATTTACAAAATGATGCTATTCCACCTCTTACCTTTTCCATAAAGACAATGCAGTTGTTGGGGTGTATTAATAGTGGTAGAATATATAGAGTAAGAAGATAATCCTTCCCAATTCCACATTGACCAGACTACACCAAAAATGTTATGTTCAGTTCTAGAAGTCACACTTTGATGGCAATAAATATGATGGTTTTTAACATAGAGCATCATGTTAAGAGCAATAAAATGTGACACTTGAGAAATGGTTAAAATAACTGGAGAAGAGTGAAGGGATAGGTCAAGTTCTACCTGCAGTTATCTAAAACACTTTCCTGAAAGAAAAACAGGGACCATTTTCTGAGCACCTCTAAAGGGAAGATTCTTGACTGATTAGCTAGAAGTAACAGAGAAGCAGATCTTTGCTGAAATTAATGTGAGAAATAACTTTATTACTTGGGAAGCTGTTCATTATTGAAAAAGCTACTCCAGGGAGTGATTTCCTAGTAACTGGAGATATTCAAGTAGGTCTGGATAAGTATTTGGAGGTAATATGATGGAGCAGCAGTGCTTCTCCAACTTGAATGCACATACCAGTGATTCTGAATTTCTAAGCAGTCTCAGCTGATCCAGGTTGCTGGTAATCCGCACGTGTCACTTTGAGGAGCAGTGTTGTAGAAAGATTACACGTATGGTATAGCAGAATGAACAGAGGATCTAAAGTTCTATTCACCCCGATACTTTATTAAATCCTGTTGACATACCAGGATTTAAAATACTGTTGCTTTGTTGGTTAAGGAACATTTATCATCTTATCCACTTTTGCAAAAGAAATAAATGAACCTTTACAAGGAAGGGTCTTTCAGAGAAGATGAGATTATGTTACCTAAAGAGGAAGATATTTGGGACTTAATAAGCATTTCTCTACACCAGGTATTATTTATGTCTCTTATGCTGAGGTTTTTGACAGTGAATGATGATTGGAAACAATCTTCTGTTTCCTTTAGTGTTGTCATTTAATTTTGTATAACTGCTCCCTGGCCTTATTTAGTATATTTGAAGAGAAACTCTTTTTGATATTTGGATCGTGCTTAAATGCCCAATGAGTTTTGGCAAATTACACGTGGCAAGCATGAAATGGAAATATTATTCAACTTCCAAAGCCTTTTGTTGTTATTTTATTCCTGCTGTGGATACTGGCAAAAAGTGGGCCATTAAATCTACACTCATTGGCTATAAAGTAGAAGCATGGGACTAAACTGCATAAATCTTCTGTACAGAAGTGTCTAGGCACTATATCTTTATTAACAGATGGATTATAAACCATATGTAATTTGATCATAATTAGATATTGTCTCTAATATGCAGTGTAGTTTCTGCTACATTA